>JBCFYV010009882.1:20282783-20321157 GCA_039000515.1 Timema cristinae
TTTGAGGAATATTCATTTTGATTTTCCTTTGGACTAATTTGGTGAAAATTATCGGTGGCCAAGTTAACATCAGTAGTTGAATAAACACAAGACCAATCAGCAGTGGCCAGGTCATTGTAAAGATATATTTGTAATATATGTATATATAATATAAATATAATAAATATTATGATATATTTAAGGTAGATTATATATTTTATATACAATATATATTATATGTAGTATGTACAATATATATATTATATTCTGAAAATTGAAAAATGACACCTGGACATGGGAATCGAGCCCGGGACTTAGTACGCCAATAACCACTGAGCTATCCAGGAATCGTCCCGTGCTCAGGGTTATTCTTCATTCATATTTTAAGGCAGAATCTATGATGGACTTAAGGGGCCTACTTGAAAGTGCTTTAAATACTCAGATGCTGAGTTAAAGTCACTTGTGGAGTGAATATCCTACAGCTTGATTCCCTGTTCAGACGGAGGAGAGAGCCCCCCATACCATCTTGAAAGTGTGAGTTATATAACAACCACGCATAGTCGAGCAGCCATGTTTTCATTACTATTAAAAGCTATAACAACTATGATAGGTCAGGGCGCAGAACTGCTGAGTAGGGACACTGACCGAACAAGGACCTTTTTCCCAAACTCTTTCAACTTGCTCTAAAAGCCTACATGACATTTATAAACCCTTATAGTAACTAATCTAGCTCAATAAATAAGATCAAAACGAACACCACAGTTATTTTCCGCCACCTAACCCATCTCACAAATCCATCCTGACAAGTAAGCCCACGGGTTAGGGGAGTAGCGACAATAAAGTGTACTACTTTCTTGAAAACCACGATTTATTCTTTCATTTACCGTATCAAGGATGACATTGTGAACCTGTGTCTTATAACACCAAGAATGTTTCATCACGAATGGATCATTCTGCCATACTTTTCTTCTTTCTTAGTATCTTTGAGGGAAGAGCACATTACACTTAAAGATCGTAATCTTCTATTTCTTATGACCCTAATGACCTATGTGTGTCGAGGGGCTTATAAAAACCAATAATAGTAATAATAATTCTTACAAATGCATGTTAACTTGGTTAGCAAAATTGTTGTTAGATTTATTCATGGTGTCAAAATCTCTTGCTAACTCTTTTACTTCTTGCAGTGTTACGGAAACCATGAAATAAGATTTTAAAATATCAATTTCTTTTGCTTGAAAATATTTAGATAATGGAGTTGTTATTTCAAATATTCCAATGAAAATTTGTGCAGTTATAATGTTTTCATATCCAAGCAGTGATTCTGTATACGCATTTTTAGAGATTATCTTACTAGAACAATTAATCACATTGTATCATTACTGTGTATTACTTTTATGCATGTAAAAGTTTGTAACATTACTCCTTGTTATGTGTGTCAATGTTGGTAGCTTGTTTGTTCGTAAAGAATGGGATGATTTTTAATTATTTGAATAAAGAATGTATTGAAATTAATAGAAATATTATTATATTCCATTAAAATGTTAACTTATTTTTCAAGATATTCTAGACTTTGTAATTGCAGGCACGATGAAGTTAGAGGTTATCTCATCATTAGAACAGCAATGTGTCCGTAGCGTACCAGAAAATATTAGTAATACCAAATATTCTATAAGACAAAATAACAAAGCTTGACCACTGACGAGATGATTAAAGGAATTGTCAACTATTATTATTAGCACCGCGTCTTACTACCCGTTCGGGTTATACGCACTTACGCTAATGTGTAATGATAGGGTGATTGTGAGATGAAATGAAGGACCTACAGTTTAACGTGGAATCCGAACCACGGTGGCGGCCTGGCATTCCCCACATTCACAAGATGTCTCGTCAGAGGTGAAGGAAGGGTTTGGAAATCAGATAAATCTTTGCCGGGACCGAGGATTGAACCAATTGTCAACTAAAGTGATATGCAGGGGCGTTGCACAAGATATATTTGGGGGGGGGGGGGGGGCGTGGTGAACCAGTGTTTTCCCTAACTCTAAACATTTCGAAATTAGAAAAATGTTGCAAAGGAAAGTACAAGAAGGGCAATGTTGAGAACGGAGGGGTGGGGGTGTGGTGATGGGAGCTCAGGAAGCTCCCAGATATTTTTTTTTTAAATTTGGGGTGATAATCAAACCAAGAACCGAGCTTTTAGGCAACTGTAATTTTTAATTAATTAATTAATTTATAAGTTCATACTTGATTTTTAAAGCTACACGAGTGGAATGCCAGGCCGCCACCGTGGTTCGGATTCCACGTTAAACTGTAAGTCCTTCATTTCATCTCACAATCACCCTATCATTACACATTAGCGTAAGTGCGTATAACCCGAACGGGTAGTAAGACGCGGTGCTAATAATAATAATAATAATAATAATAATAATAAAGCTACACGACTTTTTCAATACATAAGTAAATGGATTGAATTATTATTTATTTCAGATTTTTTTGCAGATATCGTTCAAATCGTGTAATTTAGATTAAAAAAAAATTACTGACTTTATTACAGTGGTTTCCAATATTTTGTAGTTTATGACAACAACTTTTCTCTCTGCGGCCATCACGACACTTTGATAAATTAAAAGCGTTCAAATCCTAGTTTTTAAGTTATTTCACTGTGCATTACTACCAGCTTGAACTATCTATAGTTAACTACACCACTGGGATAGGTAAAATTTAGAGGTAATGTACCCTTATTTGCTTGTAAGGACATTAGGATAAACTACCCCTGGCAAGAATTAAAATCCTTACTTAACCTTCGCCAACAAACCAAACCGAAAGAGCGTGAGATTAAATCCGCATGTCCACTAATGCTTGCTTTAATTATTATAATTGCTTATAGTAATGACTATATTCGACTAATATATAGTAAAGAGAATCAACACGCCCGGGGTTGGGGAATGATTTAAATTATGCTAGCAGGATTACAAGGCTGCCACAGTAAACAAGTCAGCAAGGCCCCCCCCCCCCCCAAGCCCCCCACCACTTCCCCAACGGCGTGACGCCCTTGCATAAATGTGCTTCCGCGTACTCTGACTTACTGATTTATCGCATGGATGTAAAGTAACCCATCATAGCTTTGTCAATGAGTGCACTAGCGCCAGCGTTGCCAACTGTACGAACTGGATGGAAATTGTACTAGTATCGTGACCTTGTATCAAACAACTCTTTTTTTACATATAATCCTAGAAACAAAAGTAATATCCTGCTAAGCTAGGTACGTTATTTTATACAGAATTCGATGACATTTTAAATTCAATAAATTAAATTAAATCCAATAACATTCCTATCTGCATGTGCACTGGCATTTGCCCGAGCTGCCAGGTTGCTAGTCAGCCCCTGATTACAGTCGATACGTTACTGTGAGAGTATAGCTGTAATTGATGTTAATGCATTATTTTTGCTCATTTGATCACGTTTCTAGTGTTAACGTTTTTAGCTTAAATAAAGGGGGAACCACCATACCTTCTATTTTGTTTCAAATCCGCTATGCTTCGTGAGTGTAGAGAACTTCAATTCCATTTCCCCCTCTGTTAATTCGCTTGTGTACAGCTAGACTTTTCGTCGCCTGTAGGGTTGACTGACTGGCAGGTATACATTCTTTCCAAAAATAGATTCCGAGACAAAGAAAGTAGACGGTCGGTTTCTTCTTTGTTTCTCGGCTAATGTTTGGAAGGCCGGATTTGGGTTCTATCTCAAAATTATACATAGCAGTAATATTTCTCATTCAACATTCTTTCAATGTGTACACATGTATAATATAGTATATTATTATTTATCAATATTAGTATATTAGATTTGTATTTCTAATTAATGTGTAGGCCTAAAACCTTGACATTCTGCATTAATTAATACAATAACTAATTCTAGTTGAAATTTAATAGTTATATTTTACTTATAATAATTTAAAATTAAGAAGGACTGTTTATTGGAAAAGCACAAACATTCTTCTGCCAAGGATGTAAAAAAAAGAAATGTGATAACTATAAAGGTGAAAACCACCACCCAATGCGTTTGGCCAGGTATACTCTAATTCTTTTAGGAAGAACATGTTTAGAAAATACAAATAAATACATGACAAAAAATGGTGGTCAAAGTTGATGTCATTTTACTTAATTATTATTGTAAATTATTGTAAATTATTTATAATATATATCGAAAGTTAAAGATGTAAATCAAATTACTTGAGCTATGAATAAATCAATGTAGTTTTACTAACGTTTGTGACAGTCATTTACTCTTCTTACGATCAAAACTATAGTATAATCAACCGAAAGACAATATAAATATAAATTATATCAAGTACAATTTTACAATACTTTACAAAACAATTGTGAAAAGTTAATACATTTCCATGTGTGTTTAATTCCTATAGTATTTACAAAGTCCAGTCATTTAACGTTAGGGAAAAAACTATGAATAAAAAAATTACAAATTAACACTTCTTTATTTATTAATAAACAAAAATCTTTGTAAAGTGTCTAATCTTTAAAATTATTTAAATTGAGTATTGGAAGTTAGTGATTAACTAATGTTGAAATAAAATATAACAATATAAGATTTACTTAAATGATTGAGTAATGTTGTTTTTGGGGTTTCCTATTGTTTACAAGTATCAAACAATGGTATGTAAGAGTGTAATTGAAAAAATTGTTTTATAATAAAATTAAATAAATTTCATATCAAGTCACGTCAATGATATAAGTTAACAATAATGATAGAAATGTAAAGGTAAATAATATGGATGCAATAGCTCTTTGTTACAATTGCATATAATTAAAGCAAGTAGAGTTAACTAAGACAGGGTTGTTACAAATTTATCCAGCCCCAAAGAAAAACCACATGGGATTTATTAAAAATACCCACTTAAAAAAACCCAAACCAATAACTTTTATATTTTGAATACACAGCAATTGTCTGATTTTTTAAAGTAGTTAGTCTATTTTCCTTTTAATTTTTAAAATATGATTAATTACCTTAAATAAGTATGTAGATAGATTGGAAATGGAATTAAACATACTAACATAGGACTAGATCAAACTAATGTTATTGAATATTTTAATAAATACACATACAATTTAAATTTAAAACATTCTTTTCTAAGAACCAAATTTTACTAACATGATTGCATGAAAATTGTATTTTGAATTTTGTTAACCAGTGTCTGTTGATATAATTCCTTAAAAAAATGTATATTATAAAATATAATATTATTGTTAGGCGTGGACGTTATTTTCGTTGTAAAGTAACATTATAGGCACTAATTAATGTGTTAGAATGATTGGTCAAATCAGATAACATACATACTATCTTTAATCACACCACAACAAACCCAATAAAACCTAATATAGCCCAACTTCTTTTTTAAATAGCCCTGGTTTTTTACAAGCCTGAGCTAAGAACTATTCATTGAGAATAGAATGGTTTGAATTTCTACAAAGTTAAGCAATTATAAATAACAATTCTAGAATCGTACTTATGTGTGTTTGATATTTGAAAACACCCGCACAAATATACAAGGACACAAACATGTTTGGTTTGTGATCTTCCTCCTGCCCAAAATTTATAAGCGAAGGGTGTCCAAATTAATGTATATACTCAATCGAGTTCGGTCATTTTCGGCTTTATACAATTAATATAAAGATTTAAACAAAACTCATCAATTAGGCATTTCTTTACTCGCAACACCATACTTTAAAATTAGCATGATCAATCTTGCTTAATATGTTTAGGAGGTTTGAAAAAATAAATAAATGGTACAGTGCACCGCACAGACATTCCCTTATGGGTTACTGACGATAAATTATGAAAATTTGTTTCCTAATTGTAATATACAATGGAAGTAAACCAACTCTTGGTTGGTTACTAAATGAGAAAGTATGTAAGATTGTGTAGTACTATACATTTTAATTTACGTGAAAATGTTTATAAAGTGATAGTTTTCCATTAATTTATCACAAAATAAAATACTGTCAAAAATGTTTCTAAGCAAAAAAAATCAGTTATTTTAATAGATGGAATGTAGTTCTGATAATTTATAAATGACAGCCTATTAACATAGAAAATTTGAGTGTTTCCTCAAATTAAAGCTATACCACAAAAAAAAGACTAATACAGAATTTCTCTGTTTTTTCTTCCTTGGATATTATATACTCGTGTATATAAATATATATCCCCAATATATGTATATATAGGTCAGTGGCACACCCAATAGAGGGAAAACTGGGAATTGGTCTCCCCCAAGACTCAATACTATTTTAATAAATACATTAATTATGTGATTGTTAAAATAAAGAGCATTAAAGATGTGTCGAGTGCATAAGATACCTTTTAAAACCAGGTTTACAATTTAAATTTCAAAAGAGAAAAATGCTCTAAACATTAAAATAACCCCTGAATTTCCTATTGAAAAAAATAAAATTCATATTAGATTCTATATATTGTATGCAAGGACAAAGCCAGATAAATATTGAATTAAATCTACCTTATTTACTGTTTAAAAATAACAAAAATAAATGCAAGGAACGATCTATATCTACTAGTATTGTGATTGTCAAAAAAATCTAATTCGAAATTTCGATAAATGTCAACGTTTCATGACCCCCTGAAACAAAAAACATGGTTTCCGCAATGCCGTATGTCCGTCCGTCACTTTTCCCTTAGTACCCCTTTTATATACTTAAACCTTATTTTTAACTTATTACATAAACCTTAAAAATTAATTTGAGTTAATTTTTACCATTTTAATCTTTTTAGTTACCCTAAACTATTCTCCCGGGCAAAGATTTACTTCATGCTAGTAATATATAAAAAAACAAAAATGAGTTTAGGTGTGTGTTCAGAAAAATCTAAGCACCTTCGAGATAGGATTCAAAATTGAAATTTTGAAGATCTTTAGAAGGACCAACTCATTTAATATGGAAAATTTACGAAATGAGGAATTTCAAAATTAGGCTCCAGGACTTGGGGGAGGGAGTCAAAATAAGAAAGACGTTTTAACTTTGGTAGAAAATTAAAATTTGGGGAAAAGGTAGGGAGACTACTCCAGAAAATAAGAAGTGTTCAAATTTAATATTAATGAGGGAAATCTTAGCGTGAAATTTAAATTATGATTGCTATAGTTAGCTTGGTATTGTGCAAGGAGGAATTATATAAATGCTAGCAGCCGGATGTTGAACGTCCTAATTTGAATAGTTTGATATAGTACAAAGAATGGATAAGCCTGCTAGTAAATTATAAAAGTGTGATGATTTCACCCTAAACCATTATTTTAAATAAGTCTCTTCTCTAGCCCCCTCCCCAGTAAACACAATATAATATTTAGTCACAGAGGAATGTCTAGCTATCTGTACAGTTATTATGTTATGGTCAGATTAATAAATCAAGCGTTGAACAATGACGTTCATGTAGTGGTAGAAAAATCTTTGATTAAATAATATTTGTTTAAAATAAATTAGTAAAAATGCACATTATTTGTCAAAACAAAAACAGTATGTTATATAAAACATATTTGTAGTTGTAAACACAAAATTGATATTTCAAATACATAAAAATACACACAAGTTTGCAAAACAAATTAAAAAGGGTAATTAGTCATAAATGTTAACACTAAGTCAATATACTATTTAAAAAAATCCCGTAGCTTATGGAAACAGCCGTTATTTAAAAATATGTTCTTCACTAATTTAACATCCTTTAACATTAGCCCTATTCTTTAGTTTACTTTTTAAAATCACCATAAATATATTTATATACCTAATAAGTTTATAGGAATAAAATATTTAATAATCTCTTGGAAATAAACAAACACAATATATCTATTGACATTATTTATTTGACATCTTTTCTAATCAAAAGAGGAGTGACGATTTTATGTTCAAAGCTCCTCAATGTGTTGATTCGTGTAAAGTTTTTTTTTTAATTAGAAATACAATATGCAGATTAAAAAAATTCATACAAGTTAGCACAATTAGCTATTTGGCATTTTAGTAAGGTTTTCCCTGGCTCCTATAATGAGCACAGCACCTTAGATAATTTCCTACTCGACGTTCTTCGACTTTAGTTTTTAGCTCATTGCCTTACTAACCGTTCGGACTATACAAATTTACTCCCGTTAATAGGTTAGGGATGATGTAGGTAGAATGTAGGTGAAATGTACCTGTACTTGCATATAGAAATAAAAGAATTACATTTAGAAAAAAAAAATCTAATTGAACCCCGATCTCCCGGTTGTCAGTAGGCTAGACTAAATGAGCCTTGCATTTAGTTTACGTGCTCACTAGTGCAGCCATGAATGATTTTAGTTGAGATTTTTATTCCTATTCTCGAACAATATTTTGTTTGGTGTTTGTGGTGCTATCTTTATACTTTAGCAATCAATCATATAATAATGCTAGCAGTTTGGTCGACTTCAGTGGCCTTGGAGTAAAGTGCTCGCCTCAAGACTCGGTGTTCGTGGGTTAAAACCCCGCCAGGGTCAAAGGATTTCTTTCGAGTGATAACAATTCATAGGATAACTTCTTTTGGAGGGAAAGTAAAGCCGTTGGTCCCATGTGGATTGTGGTATGTAAGATAACCCTGTAATGTTTGTGAAAATACTTTTCCCAGAAAAATTGTTAAGCCTTTTCGATCTCACTCATAGAAATTCTCGTGTGCTTATATAATGATTTGCTTCAGAAAGCGCACGTTAAATAAAACAAATAAATAAAACTAGTAGTTGGACCCGTTCCTTACCCACGCCATAAAAATTCAAATACTCAATTTAAGACGTTAGACGTTTAACACCAAACCAATTATTGTCATTAATCCGGCCCTGCTACTATCCATATGTGTTATACACATTTTAATTAAGATAACGGAATAGAGCTAAGAAAAATATATATTAAAGTAAGCGTATCCGCATTTGCGTGAAGGGAGCGTGGATAAACAATAAGGGAAGAACAGCCCTCAGTCCACGTGGCTGAAATTTGACCCAGAACTTTCAGCTACGAGCAAATCAAACATGATCCTGAAACTTACCTTACGCACCCAAAGATTAAGATATATTGAATAACTTTGGAAGACTGGCATTCCACACATTCACAAGTTGTGATTAATACACGTCTTGTCAGAGGTGAAGGAAGGGTTTGTCAATAAGATAGATCTGTGCCAGGACCGGGGATTGAACCCCGGACCCCTAGCACAGATGTCTCAAACTAGTTTACTTAGTTAAACATGGTAAATTTGTTTGAAACTATCACAAATATATCAACACCAAAAAAAACTATTCACACATGGACTAAATATATAAAATAATACTACTTAAAATGTATTGCATTTTTAGAGTAAAAAAACAAACAAAAACATTAAAACTATTCTCACTGAAGAATGTCCATTTGAAAACCCGTTTGTGACGTCAGTTGCAACAAACCCTCATGAAATTGAGAGGGGAGATAGCGGGTCGTTGAGCGGTGGAGGAAATGGCTTCACGAGACACACACAGCAACCGGCTGGTAGACTCAAATTTAAAAACAAAGATATTCTCTTTTAAAAAAGACAACACTTGATGTGCTGGTTCAGAAAACTGTTCAGGTGAAAAGGTATTCAATTATGGAGGGTGTGAAATAATTATTGTTTACATATTTTCTTAATTTTATTTTTAATTAATAAATATAATATTCTTAAATACGACCCTTGTTCAAATTATTTATTAATATACATATATTAATATATTTTTTAAATCTAAATTATTCAGGAATTAGCCAAATAGACAATCTTTTTGAAAACAGAGATATCAAATTTTTGAAAAGGTGTTTTGGGCGTAATCATGGAATAAAAATCATAAAAATTATTTTTAAAAGTTGAAGTTAAATATTCTATATCTTTTTAATGGTTGGATTTACATAAACCAAATAGATGTTGTTGAAACATACAACCTTTATTTTAATAGGAGAAAAATTTACAAATCTATTAAATAATAACTACCATCAGATTTAAGGAGGTTAGCAGTACAAGAATTTTAGATATTTGGTAGGAGTTCCCCCTTAAATTGAGGTGAACCTTTTTAAAACTTGGGATATAATGGCTGAAATCATTTCTTTTAAATAGATGGAAAATTTCCAAGAAAAAAGTGTGGATACTATTTCCATATTACATGTTTAAACACCAATTACTGACTGGCGGCATCTATAGTAATCAGTGAATAATTGCTGATACAATATAGTGGTGAGGATCCCCTGGCCTATGGTGTTGATCATACCAACGGCTGGTGGCCAACCCCCCCCCCCCCCTTCCTCCCCCCGGCATACCGTGGCATATGATGTTCTTGTGGGGTGGAGATGAAATGATGAGTTCGCTCGCTGGCAGTTGAATGATTGCTGATATATGGAATAACTGGGTTATCTGGCTATTTTTGGTCTACATATAAAAAACAGGTGACAAACACTCAATACAAATCAATGTTTATATTGAAAATAATGAGGCCTCATAGGTAACTCGTTTGAATACCAGGCCGAGTGTGCACAATGTTACATTTTGGTCCGTTTTAGGCAACACCTAAACTCTTGATGTGTTTCCACATGACTGTTTGTTCTCGTAAAGAAAAAGGTATACTAAGTGATTTTAGTAATTGCTGTTTGGTGTTTTGAGCCAGCTCTGTGATCTCTAAGACTCATGAATACTTACTATATACATAAGCTTTTCGATGTGGATAATGTTGGACATATGTACCCAAAATTATATCAACATTGTCATTAACTTAAGCCTAATCAGTATGTGAACAATATTCCTGTTTCTCTTATTATTTCAAAACATATAGATAAACTTAGTTCAAAATTTCATGTACAATTTTGAATAATGGTAACCAAAATTAAATAAAAGTTTATTTATATTCTTATTTTTGGAAAATTAATGGCTTTGTTATTTGTTGTTAGTGGATTTACGTTCAAATCATAATTTGCTGTGAATATATTGATTCTAGCATATGCTCTAAGCATGAATAATATTTACGTCCTTCAAAAATTACATTATATCAAAGTATATTATTTATCATGGCAGCTTAGCTTAAGAATCGTGTACTTAATAATGAATTAAGCGAATAACTAGGCAATCATGAGTGCCTTTGTGTAAAAACAAAATGTTCTAAAGTGCCAAACTAAATATTACAATACAACGTCACAAATTCAAAATTGCAGTCATAAAATGCTTTTAATCGTCTAACATATCAGGTATTTTTCGGATGTGTTTTATTTTAAATCAATGGGTTAAAAATAATGCTGTTGCATTGGCAGAATCCGAATCCTTTATCTTTCAAAGGGGAAAAGCAATTAAGTATTTACCAATTTAAATTAGTGTGTTTACAATAAATAAATATGATCCACTTCACCTCTGACAAGACGTGTATTAATCACAACTTGTGAATATGTGGAATGCCAGGCCTACACCGTGGTTCGGATTCCACGGTAAACTGTAGGTCCTCCATTTCATCTCACAATCACCTTACCATTACACATTGGCGTAAGTTCGTACAACCCGAACGGGTAGTAAGACTCGTTGTTAATAATAATAATAATAATAATAATATAATAATAATAATAATAATATAGTGCAATTTAGATAAGAAGGAACTTTTTTGACAGGTTTAAAATATTACTAGAAAAATTTCATATATTTCTCCATACATTCATGTGGTTTACAATTGTCACCTGTTATAGATAGTATCAACGCCTATTAAATAATACTAACAACAATGTAAAATGTTGACAAAAAATTGTCTTCAAGTTCTTTCTACCAAAATCCTATTATAATGTTAACTCATTTTATTTATACCTTAATCATGCCTATTTAAACCGATTTTAGCAATCAATATTTTTATTAATATACTAAGCTGATTTCATACAAAAACTTCATTTAAAAAAAAGGATGTAATAATTTGAGACAACAAGAAATGTTCATACAAGAAAAAATATTAACTAAAATAGAATTATTTAAAACAATAAAAAATAAATATTACACTAGTGAGCAAAGTATGTATAAAATGTCACAATGGATAAAGTGGCTACCGAACATTATCACATTAAAAGATGCAAGCATACATATGAAGTTGGTATTACAAATCACAGTACATTAGGTTATAATACATATCAAATGCTTATAGTAAGTTGAATCGAATTGAATTGATTCATATTTATCATTGATCTTGACCCATACATACTTTGAAACATCTGAATACTGTGAGATGTGAACAGTTGTCTAAACCCATTCAGTTTCACTCTGTAAGGCAGTTCGTTTGGGATGAATCATTAGTGCAGCGTGAGCTGAGTTTCACTGAACTTCTTGTAGTAGTATTATTGTTTCATAGATAAATGTAAGATCACACAATAATACCACAAACTGCTAAATAAGAACCATTGTTTCACTATTTATTTCAGCTTGATTAAATGATAATAATTCAATTGCCATTAGCTGAAATGTTTACCGACGCCAAGTGCCATTCAAAAGCGACCACATTTGTAAGTCATACGACGTAACAGACAGACCAACAGTGAATCAGTTGTGCGTGTCATTTTTTTAAAATTATTTATCTGGTAGGTATATATATCGCACGGATTTGGGTGACATCACAATTAAATCTATCAGTCACAGTTATAATCTTAATTTTATTTTTATAGTACATATTTATTTTGGTATATGTGAGTAGTTTAGTGTGGTTATCATAGATAAAATATTGCCAATCCTTTGTCACTGTCAATTTGAATGAACCGGTCTTTGTACTCCCGCACTCCCCTATCCCTTAAGAAAGCTTTCAAACTAGTAAAACGGTCACTTTCCCTTTTTGTATAAATGTTCAGAATGCATTGCAGCTGTGCTATAGTATAAAAACAGAAGACTTTCTCAATGTAGTTTGTGATTTTTTACAATTTTTTGTTCCAACTTGGGAGTGCGGTTCAAATCAGCACTGTGACCTCTTGTCGACTCAAAACTTTAATTTCTTTATTTACTGGACATTTCAGTTTATCAGATTCTATCAAAAGTATAAGCTGATGGAAGTTTCCCATGATTCTACTTTCGACGGGCGACATAAAGTTTTGAGAATAGTTGAACATCACATCTAAGAGCAATAAATTTAGTTTTAACATATAATTTTTCTATGGGATGAGTATGAAACAGAATCATCTTAGTCCTTTTAAATAAACCTTCTTGAAAAGACGAATCGTATAGATTTACATTAATATATTGTATTTGCCACACATTATTCACATTTGGTTGTGTTACACCTGTTGTTATTAAACTATATTCATCAGTCCTACCTTAACTTTTATGACATTTTCAAACTATTTATCAAGGCCTTTTATCCTCTACATATTCCTAGCAACGGGATGTTATGTTCACCCAATAACTCCACCACCTACCTTCACATTTCGATGTCATATCCATGTGCATGTTGGAGAGAATTTCCTGAAAACTTTCTGTGGCTCTTGTGAACAGAAATAGCAAATTATTTTTGAATATTGCCTTGTCATAAATTAATTAATTAAATTTATTTAATGTGTATTGGAAACCAATTTGAATCATGAGCGGAATCAAATACTATAAATCATGGTAAACAATATTTCAATGATTTAATACAATTTGTGAATATCTTTTACCTAATGAATTATATGAGAATTATTATAGTCAGATTCAATTCTAATGTTAGCTGCCAATATTAATCTTGAGGAGAAATGTTGAAACGGTTTACACACCATCGATAAAATAAAACTTTTATTTTCTATTTGTTCATACTTATCCTTCCCTCTGGGAAAAAAATATTAAGCTCAGCTACGGTGAACTTGTGCGCGTATCTTGCTGCTCTCGTTACATGAGAATCCTTGAGAAAAAAAATCTGCGATAATACAAGTTGCTGCAAGGAAATTAGAGCCGTTTCTACAAGAGGCAACTATCGCTCTGATGATGAACATAGAGGTAGATTGGGGGTTTCACACGAAACAAATGAGTTGCCCACCCCATAAACAGTCGCTCATAAGTTGCCCACTACTGGCGATTTGTGGAATAGTTGCCCGTCAGGACAACTATCGCCGGTCAGTACCCCAAGTGGTGCCAACCTCAAAGTACCTGTTGATTTTTATTCTTGGTACGGACAGTTATATGGTTATTTATTGTCTTTTTTTTGACTGCATCATATTTAATAAATATATATAATTATTACATGCTTGACTATAAATTTATTTAAACTAATCATAAGTAATGTAAAGTGATTAGGAACATTCACCCATAGCTCTTAACCCTTTTCAAGGATATTTCCATGTTTTTTACTATTATTACTAAACATCTAGATTAAATTGTTTTTATATTAAGGCTTGAAAGTGGCACCAATTTCAATGAAAGAACATTCTGTTAATTAATGTTTAGTTAAATTTATATCATTTGATGCCTTAGCTCAGTCAGTACCGTGTCTGCCTCTGAGTCAAGGGGCCCAGGGTTCAATTCCTGGCATGGCCAAACAATTTATCATCGAAGAAATTTTGATGTCCCCTTTCACAGTGATGAATTGGTGGCCAGGTGCTAGGTTATGAGTTTGTTCTAGATTTAAGGAGCCACAAAAAAGAAACCCGTCCTCCGAATCAATAATAATAAAAGATGGATCGGCGTATGGCCCCAATTTGGCCTTTGAACTTTGACCCCGAGTTATGTGACGTAATCATTGCGTGTTATGTCACAACAATCCCCCCATGAATTTTCCTTGGTGACTCATATTTGGTGCCTGTATATTTCCATCTGACCTGAATTTCCCTTCTGGTGATATTCATGACGACATGGGTTTAACGACCTGTTATCCTCCATCAATGTCACAAAAGTTTATTTCTGGTCTTCTATGTAGCAATGGGTTTTCCCTGATGATTAGCGCCAGTTTGGCGGTTCGACAAGACGAGTCGAGACAGGAATAGATCGTGACCTTGAAACCGTGAGCTAGTACACGAGGTTATTGATACTGACAACACTCCCCCGACAATGGGTTTCCCCGATGACGTCATCGCACTGTCGCAACCCTGATGACTCATACCTGGCGCCAGTCCAGCGGCTCGAAAAGACAGGAATAGATCACGACCTTGAATGATGTCGCAACATCCCCCTTCTATGTGGCAATGAGTTTTCCCTGGTGACGTCATCGCTCTGTCGCAACCTTAGCTTGTAACAGCTATAAATATCGGTACCTGTTTTGAAATTCTTTCATTGTATAACTTGTCTTCGAGTATTAAACATGCAACTCAGGATGAGTGATTACATTTCGCTGATGGATCTGGGTTAGTATATGTACTTTTCTAACAGGCACACTCATTATTTATTTGTTGTTAAATGAATGTGTATACATTTAAATAATTTCAAAATTAAAATAAGCCATCGCAGAGTTGTCTAAGTTTATTAATTTATAATAGGTATATGAGAATTAAAACTACAGATAATTTGAAGGTGTCTAAGCAGCCACTTTTTTGGATGACATTTAGATAAATTTACATCAGAACATGTGTTTATTATAATCAATGGTAGTGTAGCAATTATTGCCACAATTTAACCAAAATTGGGCTAGTCAATCAAAACATCACTTACCCAATTTCACAGACCAGACTAGGCAGCGGGAAGAACACACGTCAGCCAGCACGAACAATACCCAAACATCTGAGAGCTCCGAGGCTAGTGCCGCATCATGCCACTAGACACCGCCACCCGTCTCAATAACAACATGGACGTGTAGAAAAAGATAGAAACTGCCAGAAGACTCTCAACGCTTCTAGTACCGTGCACATCCCCTCTCCCCGTGTGTTTGAACTCAGTGATCCCCACCCTTGTGTAATCCCGTCTCGAGTGTTCGATGAGTTGTGCACCATTTAGAAGACCGTCCATCAAGAAAGAGACCACTCTTGGATTAGGCTCGGACACTAGAACGAAGCGTAGGCTTCGAGGACATACATATACTATGTAAGGAGAAAATTCTTTTTGGCGTAAATTAATAAATATTGTAATGTTTCTAAATTCCATTTTGGTCATTTTCACGTTTAAATAATGTTGTTGATATCTTATAGGAATCTTCGTTCATTTTACGGAATATAGAGTAACTTTTCTTATTTTACAAAGGATTGTAGTGAAATATGAATTTTGTTAAAATAAAGTAATGTGGGGAAGTTTTTCTAAAGGTTAGATCTGAATTTTTCTAATTGTTTGTTAACTTATGCGTTTCAAAATAAATATATTAGTTAATTTTGAAAGTGTGTTTCAATGCAAAATGGAGTAATATTTATAGGGAAAGGTAGTTCTAACATTAGGACATAATCTTTTTAAATGGTTAATATAATTATGCATTACGTTGATAGCTACTCCTATCTAGTTAACGTTATTTATCTAACTTATGAGTTATGTTTAAATGTCAATCAAATGTTGACAGAGTTGGTCAATAATCTTTAGGCTAGACGATTAGACTAGTCGTTTGTTGTGTAACAACGGAACTTTAAAGCTGTTGGCTAAGATTTTGTATTACTTTTTCACAACTAGCACTGAAATATGTTAGATGTTGTCATACGCCATTTGAATAAGGCCATGCATTTAAATTTAATTAACGTATGTTCATAAATATTTTTTGTGAAGAAAATAAAGTGTTATTGTTGCACTTTAGGTTTGCTGATATTGCATCAATACGAAACTTTCTAAGATTCGTTAAAAGAAGGGCATTGTTCTCGAATAAGATTTTGTCTGAAATAAAATCAAAGTTTTCTTTAAGACTGTTTACTATTCTAGTTACGCCATTTATCCCTAGGTTTTAGATATATGTAATTTCCAAGTCCTTTTAACTTAGTCTCCGACTTCTTCATATAAAATATAATTTGACCTTTGAAGTTGGACAGTGTTTTTTCACGCTTCTAGGAGTGAGTGGCGTGCGTTGGAGAAGGGTTGTATACCCTGCTAATCTTTTACCTCAAAATATAATGTTAGTTACACTGCGCACTCCTATTAATCTAAAGGTTGTAATGTTAATTTATTTTATTGTATTGAATCCCTCTAGTTCTAGAGACTGGATTACAGTAGTTTATTTAAAAAACCTGATTCCAAGCTATAGTTTAATGGCAACTAATTTTGTTGGTAATTTACTAAAGGTTAAATATTATTTTAAAATCGTATAAGCAAGAGTGGTTATAATGAATTAAATAATGTATTTTTGAAGTTATACTTCTTTAGGCGCGTTATGAAAAAATGATGAGAGTGAAATTTTAAGATGCGTGCGCATCACTGTAACACAAAAGTAACAGGTTGAAGTTAAACCGCTCATTAAGTCTCAAAAAAAATAAAAGCTACCAACAAAATAGAAATAGAACCTCTGTTAGTCGCGCATGTTGGTACGCTCGTCGCCTCTGATCACTGTTTTCATATATATAATATTTATCCACATGTTTCTAGTTTCTACATTCACAACACGTGTTTTAGTTTCATACAAGCTCGAATTATATATGTGCTAATAAATTATATTCAGTAGTGATTTAAATTGAATATTTTGATTAATATTATTTACTATTCGTAAATATTAGTGAAAAAAATTGTGCTTATAGACTTTTTCAAGTGCTCCAATATAATTGAGGTTAACTATACGTATGTATTATTTATTGATATAAATTAAAATATTTTTTTTTTGTATTTATTTATATTATTAGTTTAAAGTTTATGTTCCATTAATAAAACATTAATGTTTATTGAAACTTTAAAACTTATTTTAAAGTTATACTAACTGCCATATTTAGTAACGAGATGTCTTTGGACTTGGAGGAATACAAACCTCTTTGGATCTAGATGAAGATTACACAGTTCGTAGTTTTGTTTTGTAATACTGCAAGAAATGCCATTGCGTTGTTTGAATGTAAAAATCCAACAATAAAAGGTACGTAATTGTTTTGTTACCACTGCCTAAATTGAAACAAATTTTGTGCTTGACATACGTTTTGTTATTTTAATTAATTCATTATTAATTGGAGTACAGTTATGTAACTAATTGTATTTTAAGCCAATACAATAATATGCCGCCATTTAAATTTATTGAAGTGACAATCATTTAATAGTTGCGCCTACTCTTGAGAGGTGGCAAATAAAAGGCGCAACTTTGCTCTCAAATTGCGCCTGCTCCTTTTAGTGAATAGGGATTTGGAACATATTTCAAACTTGCGCTGGCGCAACTATTTGCTCCCTTTGGTGAATCCAGGCCCAGTAGTGATTTAAATTGAATATTTTGATTAATATTATTTAGTATTCGTAAATATTAGTGAAAAAAATTGTGCTTATAGACTTTTTCAAGTGCTCCAATATAATTGAGGTTAACTATCCGTATGTATTATTTATTGATATATATTAAAATATTATTATTTAACATAATTAATACTAAATATTATTAAATTATTTTTTATTTTTTAATGATGCCAAAGAAGTATAACTTCTCACGCGCGTACATAAGTACACACACCCATTTTTTATTTAAGAGTAGTTTATTGAATAAATTAACTACAAACTATAAAATTATTTAAGGAGAGTTTACTAAAAACTAAATTTTATATAAAATGTGTTTTGAACAAGTATTTATTATAATTGACATGATGATGTGTTTATTGAGGGTAGTGTTTTAAAATACCATAATGCCATCAGTTTCTGTGATCCCTGTACTTAGGAAAGACGTTGCATAGTCCAGCTTAAATGCACCAGAAAAAACTATTTAAAAATAATTTTTGGGTTTCAAAAGCACTCTTGTACTGTTAGAAAGTATCTAAACACCCGGTAAAAATGCTGGCAATTTCTATATAAAGTGAGTAGATCTGCAAAGGTCACCAACCTGCACATAGAGGAATATACGCAAAATTCGGCCGATGGCCGAGGACGCCCTTTAACTTTAGAATACAGACACCAAAAACAGGCAAACGCTTCAAAGTGAGGCGTGTGTTAATATAAAGTACACATGTATAAATCATTGTTCCAGACGAGCTAACGCTGCTAACTGTCTCAGATTCCCTTAACACTCTGGAGAACTATTTATCTTACTATTATATCACGTAGATAATCTATTTGATATTTTTAATTCAATCTATACTGAATATCAACCTTAGATGTTGCGTTGTATTTTTTAGAGAATGAGCTGTGGGGAGATCCGCAGACATCCATGGATCTGATCGCCCTCGGTGTCTACGTGAAGGAATTGACCGCAAACGGTTGGTAATTGCCGACCAATGAAAGACCAGATTTGTAAGAAAGAATAATTAGCTTTTAAAAGTCTAACAAAAAATATAGCAGCATGCAAAAACGTTTCAAAATATGATTAGTGTGCTAAATTGGTGAGGATATTTTTATAATCAAAATTTGGGATTATCACTTTCTTATGAATTCTAAACGGTAAATATTATATTGATTTATGTTATTTACTTGTTGCAATATTATTGTATGACACCTTGGCTCAGTTGGTAGAATGCTTACCTCTTGATCCAAATGTCCCGAATTAGAGATCAGGCAGGACAATAGCTATTATTGTGAAAATGATTATGCTTATTAATTGGTAGTTTCTGTATGATTATTCATGGCTATCACTAACGTTAAAAGATTCTAATAAAATCTATATTTGTTTCAGATGCATAGGATCACTGCAGGATGTCTTCTCAACATCAGGTGTCTGCGGTGGTATCACCTCCACCAATACCACCCCTAGTGCCACATGCTCCTATCATGGACATTTTTCCGGCTCTGGATGCGATTGCTGTATCGATAGATGATATTTTTATTTTACGTTAAAACAATACAAAATTATGTATAATAAATTATTAATATTATAAGATGAAAGAGCATATAATGAGCAGATAGCTTAGTAAACCTCTCTAATAGAACACTAATTGTTGAAAACACTTTTCAAATAGAATCTTAAAGTAAATGAAATGTCCCAAACAAGTGTATTTTAAATTGGGTAGTGAGTGAGAGAAACTGGGGGATCCATTTTAATATTTGATATACATACTGCTCACTCCGAGGATAAAGTATTTAAAAAAATGGTCATTGTACTTTCAGGAATTAATTTTTTAGCTTATAAGATAATTTGTTTGAATTAAAAAAAGCAAAGAAAGATTTTTTTTAATTGACTTTGTTTGGAAAAATATTATTTCAAATGCTTACTTTGTAGTTAGTTTGACTTGTGTTTGAGTACAAACTCTTGTGCTTTAGCTCAAATGGATATCGGAGATGCCTGTTCGAGCTGGGGGGGAAGACGTGGTACAGACACATACCTCCGAGCACCCATTAAGCCGGCTGGTGTTTTGACGCCTCCAGGCGTTGTCCCGCAAGCCGGTGGTGTAGGAGTGAGGTAGGAGGGAATTACAGCCCTCCCTTCAAAGTATGGATATGGTGGGGGCGGACCATCATCAGCACCCCAGATGGGAATTAGTGGCCCGGTAAATCAGGTTGGTGGAGCACTGTCGAATGCTATCTCTCTTAGAATCGTTGAGGAGAGAATAAATCAACTGAGGCGTTTATTTTATACGGTTGAGAAGTTACTGTACGTCGTGGAGCTAAATCAATTGATCGTGACGCATTAAGCTGGCTTTAATAGCAAATTACTGTATTGCTCAATTGACTGCAGGGCCATGGTGTCAGCGCCGATGATCATGTCGGCTTACTTTTGATTAGCATGGACTCGGCGTTGAATCCTGTATATGTCTCATTCAGGCGAGTAGACCAGTTAAATGCTTGTGCTATGCTCGGTAACGTAGGTCACGTGTTGCAGAGTAAGAGCAGAGTAACGTCAACACTGGACGTTGAACTCAGCCATTATAGGAGACTCGTGGGAGTGGACGTTATTGTGATAAGCTCTCCCCGGCTACTACATACAGTCGAAGAAATCAAAGAATCATTACGATTCAAAATGGCGAAAATACACTTTGCCTTGCACGTGTATTGGTTGTCGCCAAGACTGTGTGTGACTTTAAAAGAGAACCAGGATGCATGGACATGAACACCAATAAGCACATAAAGGAGGGCCGCAATATTCAAAAATACAAAGCAGAAGATTTTGCCGTGATGAACGTGTGAATTTTTTGAAAGGTGGTGGAATCACTGAACTGAAACAATTTTAAACATACCTCGCCTATACAAAATCACAGTGTTCAGTGAGCGTTGAGGGAGGCAGACCCTATATGAAGGGCCTACCCTTCCAAATATTCCTTTAAGGGTTACCTTGATTTGTATTTTCACGACGATAAGAAAAACTATTTTTATGTCATACTATACTTGACAGCCACATTTAAGTGCTAGTAATTTTGCCGCAAGTGGCGTATGCCATTTGATCATAAGAATGCTCACAAATGTATAACAGAGTGCAAAAAGTGCTACGCTAAAGCAGTTTGGAGTGAAGGTTGAACTGTAGTCTGTAAAGACTGTAGGCGTTGGTTCACAAACCAAACATGTTTTGATAACTATAAACGTTCCGGTTTTTGCAGAGGTCAATCTGTGATGTTAAAAAGATTTGTGATGTATACATACAGGTAATGTTTCAGTTTGAAAAAGTAAAATTATTCACATAGGTGTTATGATACTATTTGTAGAGATGGCGAGACCAATCGTCCTTTGGGTCAGTTCTGCTATATGAAACAAGACCGAACCAATCCATCAATGGAAAAAAGCAATTTCATGTTCGTATTCTATGACTTTGAATACAGATAAAAAAAACCTTATTCAAAGTGTGGCCGGCACGTTTTTGCACAAACCTAACCTCTGTGTCGTGCAGACGTGTTATAAGACTAGCCTTCATATCGATGTAAATACCCATCATTGTTCCGAATGTGGGGGATATAGGAAACCCATATTCAAGGGTGATGCCACAATAGCCAACTTTGTTGATTTCTTGAGCAAGTTAAAACAACAAAATTTAAGGAAATCAGATTTATAGCCCATAATGTCAAGAGATATGATGGAAATTTTATTTTAAAATACATGATAGAGGTTAAAAAATGGACTCCAGAGCTCATAATGAACAGTGGAAAAATCATGTCCATGCGTTACGGCCGCTCCAATTATTGACTCGCTGAACTTTCTCCCAATGTCGTTGTTCAAGATGCCTAAGACATTCGGCTTGGACGAGTCATTGTCCAAGAAACATTTCCCCCATTTATTCAATAAAAAAGTAAACGTGGAGTATAAGGGTCCCTTGCCACCAAAGGAGGACTACGGCGTCGGTGAGATGTCTACAAAGGGAAAGGAGCAATTTGAGAAGTGGTATGACGCGCTGGTCAGAGAAAGTTATGTCTTTGATTTTAACCGCGAGCTGGAACTGTATTGCGTAAAGGATTTAGAGATCCTACGAAAGGGCTGCCTAAAGTTTAGAGACATGGTTATAGAAAAAGCAAAGGTGGACCCTTTCAGATAGGTGTGTACAATCACAGGAGCGGCCATGTTGGTTTACCGCCGAAGTCATCTTAAGGAGAATATCGTCGATATAATCCCTAATGGTGGCTATCGGTGTGCATACCAACAATCGCACGTCGCCGTACAATGGCTCTGCTGGGAGGCCCACCAACGTGGTGTCTCTATCTTTCATACGGGTAACGGCCGTGAGTAATATGTATTTGGTCAACGTGTAGATGACGTTGTTAAAGCTGGAGATACAACCACCTTGTTCCAGTTCTGGGGTTGTTATTGGCAAGGGTGCCCTATCTGTTATCCAGACAGGACCACCCCTATCAAAAACCACCCCCACGAGACCATGGAGACGCGCAATGAAGCGACAATGGCCTGCGTGGAAAAGTTTAAGAATGCCAGCTACACGGTCATATAGATATGGGAGTGTACGTTTAATGCGATGAAACACACAGACAAGAATTTATGCAATTTGTACTATAGCATTCGGTGTACAGCAAGGAGCCCCTCAGTCCCAGGGACGCATTCTTTGGCAGCCGTACAAATTGTATCAAGCTATTCCACTAAGAAGAAGTTTCTTTTGGAGAGAAGGTCAAGTACTTGGATGTGTGTTCATTGTATCCGTACGTTTGCAAGTATAAAAATTATCCCTTCAGCCACCCCAAAATTAACTTGGACCCAAATTGTCCGTCTATAGATCAAGTAGAAGGCATAGCCAACGTTACGATGATGTCTCCGAAAGATTTATTCTGCTAAGAGCAAGAAGACACAGCGAGCCATCGGGGCGGTGAGAGTTTCTCTCTGCGCTTTATAAAATAAACTTCCCAAAAGAATTTATTATAAATCTGAAACGTTTGGCACCCATTAGAAATCCGACGCCCATAACCCAACCATTTACACCATTGCAACGCCCTAAGAAGAAGAAACTGGCAAGGCTGGAAGAAAAAAAGGGTGGTTACCGTTCCGAGTTTAATGGACCGTTTATCTGACATCTATTACGGCCCTTTTCATTCTGCGGGGCTTACAGGAGTGGCGTCGCTCATAAAGATGTACAAGAAAAATCCCGACAAAGTACGAGAATTGCTTTGTGCGCACGCCGCTTATGCCCTACACAACCCGGCGATAAAAAAGTTTCCAACTACAAGTACGGGGTTTCAAACTTTGATGATCTCTGGCAAGCCGATCTCAGCAACATGCGCAGTCTCAGAAAATACAACGGTGGTGCCGATTACTTGCTCACCTTCATCGGCGTGTTTAGGAAGATGGCCAGGTTGAGGACGCTTTCATATAATACGGGTAGCGACATGAGAAATGCCTTTCGGGACATTTTCAAACCAAGCGGACGTAAGCCTCTAAGTTTACAGACAAACAAGGAGAGAGAGTTCAAGACACGTCTAGTCCGGAAATTTCTCAATCAAGAAGGTGTTTATTACTACACCCCTCATAAACTGGACGTGAAGGCAAGCATCGTGGTACGATTCAACAGAACTTTGAAAGGGTGTATGTGGTGATACTTTACCAAAAGTTACACGTATAGCTATGTTGACGTCCTCCAAGATCTTGTCGACGCTTACTATGGCACAAAACATTCCAGTATCAATATGGCGCCTGTAGTTGTTTGAGAAACCAATATGCTTCAAGTCAAAGATAATCTGTACGACAAACAGTGCCCGAACTTTAATAGTATGCCAAAACTCAAAAGTCGGTGATACGGTGCGTATTAGCAATTCCAAAATGCTTTTTGAAAAGGGCTACGAAAACAATAGTAGCGAAGAAATGTTCATAATCAGCAGTGACGTGTTGTGACAACCAGTCGTCTACAGGCTGACCTATTTTGACGGCAAGGAGGTGGAGCAAACGTTATACGAACCCGAATTACAGCGCGTACGTCTTCCTGAAATTTTAAAGTTGATAAAATACTACTTGTCAAGAGTAAAGGAACCAGAAAGATAGTTTACATGCAGTGGAAATGCTATCCTGAGAAGTTTGATTCTTGGATTCCTACCAGTTACGTCAGCACCCTACTATGAAGGGCCTGTTCTACATCACTTTTCCAAGTGACAGCTCTATGGGATATTTCCCGAGAAATACCCTCGCGAATTTCAACACTCAACTACCCTACTTTATTACACTCGATGGTCAGTGGTCTCCCAGTTTTCCAATATGAGTGATCCTTCAGCACCATACTCGAGGGCCAAAATATTGTATTGTACAACTGGGTGGACGCTAATGGGGTGGAAAAAATAATCAAGGATCACATCCCGTCTGGAAATTAAATCACTATTCATGAATTGAAGTAGAGGTGTTTTTGGGGTTTTTGGAATTGTATTAAAATATACAAATCCTAAAAAAAAAGTTGACATTTTTTCTTTTTCACTTAATATACAGCTGCTGACTCTATCTAGTCGTCTAAGTCTAAAGCTCTGTTTCTATCCTCAGTCTAATCTGATTAAAGTCCCAAAGTCACTATACGCCGCCAACATTCTACTGGGCTTGCCCTCCCACATGTTCATCTACATGGATATCGTCGATCCAAAGCCCGTGGGTGACATTGTGGCACCAGTTTTACGTATTCTCGGTATCAACAACATAAACTATCTCTACAGCATACATAAGTCAGTTATGATCATTTGCACTACTTGCCCGTACTTATATGGGAAATTGAAGCCCTGGAAATCAATATAGAACAGACACTGATGAACCTGTACCATTCAAGTTTGGAAAAGTGTGCGTGAAACTTCATTTTAGACGCTGGTCAACATGAACTGTCCCTACCAAATATACTACATCAACCAGACTGTAACAGGAACATCATCGAACTACCACGGTGTTCCCTATCAACGCGGGTATGGAATAGTCATTTTTTTCAGTGGCCTTTTCAAGAGCGTCGTACCGTTGTTGAGAAGCGACGCTAAAACCATTTGAAAACAGGTGCTTCAAACGAATATTGACGTGCTCTCTCCACGTCTCCAATCAGCGTCATCCTTTCAAAGAGGCCCTATCCCAGCGTGTCGCCAATGCCGGAACAAAACTTAAACGCAAGGCGGAGCAGAAGATTGACACACTATAAAGGGCGTCGTAAGAAGCACCGACTTCAGACTTCTGTCTTTGACCGATGTAAAAATGTCAAGAAAGAAGCGATAGATATTTTCAGTTGAAATGTCGTTTCTACAACCCCAGTCCTGCGAGTGTTCAAGCAGTGAACTCGATCTCTTTTCCGTCCCACCAACGCAAACAGGTCTTGAAAGTGGACAATGGACCCAGTACAAACCTATCTCTTCCCTCACCGATGATTCGCCCATCTAATTTACCGTTACTGGTAAAGGCGAGTTCTATATTGATCTTTCACAGACCATAAGCTATCACAGGGCGGCTATCATGAAACCCGTCAGTGGTGCTTTCACCGAAGTAGATTAAATTACTCCCGTCAACAATTAGTTGCATTAGTTATTCACACAGGTCGTTATGTTTTTAAACCAAAAACTAGTCTCCCCACCCAGAAACACGTATTCTTATAGAACGTACATTGAGACGCTGCTAAATTATATAAGTGACACCAAAAGATCAAATTTGACTTGCGGTCTTTGGTTTGCAGACATCCCCGGAAACTTTGAGGAGGTCAACGTGGACAACAATGGATTTGAGGCCGTTGCAGTCTCACCGCAAAAAGTAAGATGGTGGATCATTTGGGGTATCTACATGGTGATGTGTTTAACCAAGAGATATACCTTTTGAACGGCACTGAACTCAGTGTTAAGTTGGTCCGTTCCTGAGATAGGTTTAGTTTTATTGCTGACCCTGTAATCCCGTACTTTAAGTTTCACATCGTTGGCTCTAATCTTCTACTGCGACGTGTCAACGTATAACTTTTTATACTGATGGCATATGCCAAGGCATTAAACGTCAGTCCTGCAAAGTATCCCACCTCCCACGTGGAAGTAATAAACTCACTATTTCTACGTGTGTGCAAGGGAAATCTCTGGACAACGTATTCACCGGACAATTATCCAAAAGATGCATCGTGGGATTAGTATCAACCGCGGCGTTCAATGGAGACGTAATCAAGAACCCATTCAATTTCCAAGCCTACGGCATGAACCATTTCTCGCTGTACGTGGACGGGGAACAAGAGCCGTCGAAACCGTTACAGCCCGATTTTTCAAACGCCAACTATATCATGTCCTACCACATACTGTTTTCTGAAACGGGTATCCATTTCATGGTCGAAAGTAACGACATCATATGGGAAGCCTTCCCTAAGGGATATCATCTCATGGATTTCGATCTCACACCTAATATGTCCGCCCACATGACATCGAATTGGAATTTGACGAGACATTGATCTCTGAGCATTGAAGTGAGCTTCACAAGAGCTCGCACTGAAACCGTCAACTATATTGTGTACTTAGAGTTTGCTAACATAATCACTATAGACAAGGACAGAAACGTCGTGACCGATTTTGAGAGTTAATATAAGTGACATCCCGCTCCTTACACCCGTCATTTAAATCATGGATGTCATTGTAGATTTCCAGAGCTTCATCGACGACAGCAAAGATTTTAACGTCAAGGAACTGAGTGTTTTAGCTGTATGCGGTACATTACTTCAACATTGGGTGTTAAAACTCCCATACGCATCGAGGAACATTCAGCCACCGCTATAAAGCAAGCCAACTATATCGTCAAAAAACTGCACGCCATTCCTAGGATAGCAGTGATGTGGATTACAGTCTGCTCAAATTCCTCAGCTTCCATGCCACAATGCGTGCAGAAACCGTCTACGTCAAGGGGGCAGAAAAGAAAATATTTCTAGCCAAATAAACGCCTACGCCTGTCGTAGATCTGTACGACACACACCACCACACCATAAGACACACACCATAAGACGTGCACTGAAAACAAACCCATGGTTCCGTTCTGTATGGTCAGGTTTATCCCTGCTGATCAACTACCCGCAAGAATAGCACAACCTTCCGATCTTGTCATCAACACTTAACCACACACCAAGCCTGGGACGCATTGGGTCGTCTATTTATTGTCAATAACGGCGTGGGAGAATATTTTGACAGCTATGGTTTTCAACCCCGTATAAAGTCACATCTGGCATTTATACTCAAAAATACTAATAACAAAAATACTAACTAAATATTAACGGTAATTGTTTCCGGGCGATAGCTGGCTAGTTTGAAACGACTCTTAAGCACAATATATATCCAGTCCCTACATTGCAACCAGTGATTAGAGGCTCTAAGTGCTGCCATATCAATATGGATACCTCCATCCATTATTAAGGAGCTATTCTTCCCATTTGTTTCTGGCTGTTTTCATTGGGAATATTTCATTACTATTTATTTTGTTAAGTGGAGATATTTGGATCAAGGGGCCATTTAAATCAAAATAAGTATTCAAGCTACTGAGCAGCTATTTTGCACATATTTTTTTGTGTTTAGTTCTTAAAATTTATTGAATGATCTCCTGGCTGTAAATTGGTATAAAATAATTTAATTTTTAAATATTTGAAAAAATTGTTTTACGAGATCAATCAAAGTGAGATTGACATACTTTTCCTAGTGATGTAGATATCTGTATTTGCGCTGTAAGGTCTTACACTCTTGTAGTTGTTGATTTCGAAGTAATTTAAAAAAAAATCTATAGCTTTGTCTTTTGGGCTCATCACCAAGAAGTTTGAGCGTATTCTATTGGAAAACAATAGAGTTATTTTATATTGAAAAATAGTTTGATTCCGGGATATTTGAATCATTTTTAAAGGAGATATTTGTATCATTATTTTTTTACGATTTTATTTATTTTTAGAATATACAATTAATTATCATCGATTTCTAACACTTCGTAGAGTGATATATAGGCTGTCATATTATTATCGTTGTTGGATTTGAAAATAAAAACTTTTGAATTAAATTTTAAAAACAAACTAAACATATTAACTACTACGAATTATTTCTCACTAGTACTCAAAGCTTGAAGAATAGTTCTAGTTTATTTAGAACAGTATTTCTGTCTCGTTTAAAATACTTAGATGTGCTATAGTTGTAAGTTGTAGTTTGGACAGCCCTTTTAAACACCGACCTAATTGGCTAACCCTAATACGGTACTCTTGAAGAGAGGGTTAAGGGGGTAGAGGGGTAAAAGGGTTTCAGTATTTGGCCGGGCCACTTCAGAAAGTTAAGTGAAAATTTAGTTGATGGATCGGTGTGTCTCGGTTTGGTTTAATGATAGTGTGTTTGAATATATAAACAGTTGTTATTTAGTAATACTGAAATCTGAATCTTCGTGGGGGTAAGTCCTAGTATAATAACATCTTAACCATTTTTACAGTACTTAAATACAACATAACTTAAACTTGTTTAATTACCTAAGTTATTTTAGTGTTTTGATTTAGTTTTAAAATATCATTTTAGATAGTTCGAGAATAAAAAATAAATAAAAAAATACCAACAATGGTCCAAAAAAGGAATAACCCAGGCCCTAAACATTACACTTAACGAAAACTGGAGTGTCAGGGCAGTTACATCACATTTCAAGGTAACGTTCAGTACACTGCAAAGAATTGCTCAGGTGGCTATACTACTTAAAACCGCTGATGGGCCCCAACAAGATAACCCAATTATGATACAAAAGTCATTAGGCCATCTTACAGTTACGTCTTTCGAGCAGGAGAGAACCCTAGTAGAAAAATTAAAAGTTCTTTGTAATCGTGGTTTTGGTCATTCATTGTAAAGTGTGCGTAAAGATGCGTTAGAGTTTTCTAAGTCCCTTAACATCAAGACCCCTTGGAATAACTATGCCAAAATTATAGACAAGGATAGGTTTATTTATTTCGACATCAAGATATCTCCATAAGAAAGCCAGAAGGTTTGTCAAAATCTCGCGCTGAAGGAATTAATATAAATGCAGTAGAATAATTTTACAAATTACTTAGTGATGTCACAGTTGATCTTGGAATCCAGGTTCAGCCACAATCTGAATGAGACTGGTTTTCTGATGAACAACAAACCATCTGAAATAGTAGCAGAAAAGGGGAAGAGAGAGGTAGTTTCTTTAACAAGCTTAGAGAGGTGAAAACTTGAACGTTGTAGCATGCTGCAGCGTTAGTGGGGTTTTTATACCGCCAGTCGTGATGTTCAAGGGAAAAAGGATGAGAGAGGAATTTATCACTGGAATGCCATCGGAATCATTAGTACTAATGTCAGATAGTGGGTACATGAATGAAGACTGGTTCCTAAAATGGCTGCAACATTTTCAAAAACACAAATTTTCTGGGAAATGCCTGCTTATTTTAGATGACCACTCATTACATCACTCTCTTCAGTGTCTTGAGTTCTGTTTGCATAATGAAATAGAGCTATTATGCCTTTCACCTCACACCACGCACGTTCTGCAGCCTTTTAATAGGTCATTTTTTAAACCACTATAAGCTTTTTATCCTCAAGAATCTAATTCATTCATTTACAAAAGCCCAAAAAGCTCAATCACCAAATTCAGTCTAGGACATCTGGGCGCCGCCGATTGGGTGCCAGCACAAATAAGCGCTAAAAAAAAAAACCATTTTCTTTTCTTTTTTTAAATTAACTTTTTTTCTAGTATAATGCAATGTACTTTTACAGAATATAAATATGCACAATTTTTTCATATATTCTTCAATTAAAATTAAAAAGTTATGGGTAAAAACTAAAAATGAACTTTTTCTTTTTTAACTAATAATATTTTTCAGCTTAACATTATTTATTTTTAAATTACGTAAATACTCATTTTTGGAAATGTTTGGAAAAATCTTAGTAGAGGAAACGTAATTAATTCATATTTATAAAGTTAACCTAACTTATTTTAACCTAAATATTGCAATGCATTAATACAAGACAAAGATAAAATATGATGTTGCGCATAGTAAAAGAGTTTATTTTTTGCTCTTTCTCATCAATTTTTAACTAAAAATAAAATTGTGCATTGCATTATACTAGAAAAAAAAGTGATTTTATTTAGAGAAAAAAAAGTGGGGTTTCTTTTGGTGCCCAGTTGTCCCGGCGCCCAGTTATCCTGGTGACCAGTTATCCATGCCCAGCTGTCCGGATCCACTCCAAATTAACCTTCGGTAGACTGTTAAATGCTGCTTGGATCAAAGGAGCAACTGTTGTGAATGCGGTCAAAGGTTTTAATGTACAGGGATATTCCCTTACAATTGCGATTAAGTGCCTGAAGAAAAATGTCTTCCTTCACACACCTTTATTGCAGACAGGCCTATAGGAGAACCGGAAACTCCATGTGACACTGCAGGACCACCAACCAGACAACAAACATCTACCATTACTTTTTCTCAAGTATTACCAACACAAGTCAAAGCTTCACACACATACAAACAAAAGAGTACAAAACAAAGAACCTGCCTAACATCACCAAAAAAAAAAGATTGATAAAGTAAGATTGAAAAGAGCTTTACTGTTAGAAAAAAAACTAATACTGGTATGACCTTGAAATACCGAGTCTACAAAAAGCCTAAAAGACGTATTTTATCTGAGTTGGCCACACCCAGCAACTCAGATGAAGACTATAATGTCAATCACATTTTTTACAATCAAGAAGAAGAAAATGCAACATGTGGTTTTTGTAAAGTTACTTATATTGACAAAAATTCAACTGGGAAAGAAGACTGTTATATATATATGTGTGTGTCACAAAAAATGTCAAATAAAACTCTAACAAACAAACAAATGATTCACCTCTTATTCAAAAGATAGGGTTAGTGTTTAATTTAAATATAAAGCGGTTAATAATGTTAGAGGAATTCATCCTGATAAAAGTGGTGGGGAAATATAACTTGAAGTATTATAAAATAAGGAAAAGGAATCTAGATATCGGTAGCAATTTACCCTCGTGAATAAGAAGGCAGACGAGAGTTGCCGCGGCTACCGTAGATGATACCCGGTCACAGATGAAATTTATTAAACAACAAACATAAAAAAATATGGGAAACGTTTTGTTGGTGAAAAATTAAACTGTCAAACAGTCTAATTTCTCTCATTAATCCATACTCTTTCATTTATTTATCCCTACGGCTATCTTGCTGGTCAAGGTAGTCAATTTTTACAAAGCAGTGAAACTGTTTACGGTTCATCGATTCAAGGAAAACTCTTTGAATAATAATTATATTATCGGGAGGGATAGCGGAGCACTGGAGCCGCATCCTGGAGAAGCCGGCCTCGGCTGTGATCAGGAGCACTTGCTCCTCAACGCCTCAGACTACCTACCTCTCGGGTCATCCGAACTTGAAAGGGATAAACTAATGAGAGATTTGGCCCCGGTAGGAAGAGCCACCGGGGTCGGTCGGGGATTAATGATGGATCGCCTAAAGGGCTCCGCAGATATTTCATACGTAGTCCCGGTGTGAAATAAAAATAAACTTGGCCCTGTGGATAATTTTTGCCTCACAGGCTGCGAGAAACTAGACAAGGGGGATAAATTTTTTTTTTTTTTTGCACCAGCGGGAATCAAAGTTCCACCCGCGGAATGCGGGAGGACGAGATGATACAGGTAATAGAACGAGGGACGGAAACGGGGGGAGGGGGTGTGGAGAGACACATGAAAACTGTTGGAGGAACATCAAGAGAGAAGGGGGGAGTGAAAAAAGTGGGCCGGACCCGCAGCCGGTCGATCCCGGTTCGACGACCGATCAGTGTACGGTCTCTTACCAAGTGAGGCTCCGGGGTCGGTTGTCAGTACGAAGAGTTTCTCCACTATGAATCCATACGTAACTCTGGCAGAGATTTGAAACAAAAGTTTTCCCATAGGGCATCTTTGCCCTTTCTGGTGTTTGTGTATTAACACTGGGGGTAAATAAAAATGTTTGATGTAAAAATGAATATTGTCAAACTACCCACCCCTGGGGGCGGACTATGGTAACTTCTGGTAAATTTCTGGGGGAATTTGTGTAGAGGATGGTACCGGACTTGATAGGAGTGGTAGGACTGGCAATGGAAGGAACAGTTTTATAGTACTGGGAAACTAGACAGGGACACCCCGGCCCTCAGTTCGAGGACCAGGTAGGGAACAATTGATCTTTTTTTACTTCTTTTTTTTCTATAAGTATTTTATTTATCAAACTTAAACACTATTTACAAACATTTATTAACATAACATAATCAAACAAGAATAATGACTTTCTCCAACCCTTTAGGTTCTTCAAAACAGATTGTCCTTCGAAAATATAAAACAAATAAAAGTTGTTTCTTAAATCCCCAAATAGGGCACATATCGTGTTTTTTTTTGTGGTGGGGTTGTTGTGTCCTCACCTCATTACACATAATCTGTGTAAATAACCAATGTAACTAAAGATCCCAGACATTTGCCGTACATGGGAGCTCAAATGTAAAAGGAAAGACACAATTAATACAAATTTTGCTCAAATATGACTATTATAATTTAACATTTTTATATTAAATTTTAACAAACATTTGTTGTATAGTTGCGTATGATTTAATAATAAGGGTTGATAGAATTTATTTCAATTTTCGTTTATGTTATATATTTGTGGTGCTAAAGATAAATAAAATGTCGAGAACTTCAAAACACCTCGAATGTTGCCAGTGTTTATACAATAGTTCTAACGTGTAAGTAATTTTAAACATATTTTACTAGGTTAAGTGTAATTTATTTAGTATTCATTTATTGGTGTGGATTTTAAATATGCATTAATATGTGTAATGTTCCCAAACGTGATATTATGATTTCTAAAAATCATTATTTAGAAAGGTCTTAATTTGTCTTCCATAAAGCTTTGTGAATGTTAAGCCATGTTCTAACGTGTCATTTTTTGTGATTCACTGAAAATTAATACAAAATGAACGTCAGGACACTAATTTTAATAATCTCTATTGCTCACTTTTGCCATTTAAATTTAAAAGTGAGTAATTGCTCACTTTTGTTCAATAGTTCGATAAATTGAGTAAGATTGTTTCTTACTCACTGTTGCACTTAAATAGTAAAAGTGAGTAATAGCTCAATTTACAATTTATATGTCAAAAGTGAGGAAAAATCTCTTTTGCTCACTTTTACCAATTAATATGAGAAAGTGAGTAATTGCTCACTTTTGTACAATAGTAGGATAAATTGAGTAAGATTGTTTCTTACTCACTTTTGCAATTAAATAGTAAAAGTGAATAAATGCTCACTTTTGAACAATAGTTTGATAAATTTAGTAAGATTGTTTCTTACTCACTTTTGCAATCAAATAATAAAAGTGAGTAAATGCTCACTTATGAACACTAGTTGAAAAAGTGAGTAAGAATGTTCTTACTCACTTTTGCAATTTAAAAGTAAAAGTGAGTAATTTCTCACTTTCAAAATTTATATGACCAAAGTGAGCAGAAATCTCTTTTGCTCACTTTTGACAATTAATATGAGAAAGTGAGAAATTGCTCACTTTTGCAATTAAATAGTAAAAGTGAGTAAATGCTCACTTATGTATAATAGTTGGATAAAGTGAGTAAGATTGTTCTTACTCACTTTTGCATTTTAATAGTAAAAGTGAGTAATTGCTCTCTTTCAAAATTTATATGACAAAAGTGAGCAGAAATCTCTTTGCTCACTTTTGACATTTATTATGAGAAAGTGAGTAATTGCTCACTTTTCCAATTTAATAGTGGAAGTGAGTAATTGCTCAATTTTGAAATTAAATAGTAAAAGTGAGTAAATGCTCAATTATGTATAATAGTTGTCTAAAGTGAGTAATATTGTTCTTACTCACTTTTGAGTTTTAATAGTAAAAGTGAGTAATTGCTCACGTTCAAAATTCATATGACAAAAGTGAGCAGAAATCTTTTTTGCTCACTTTCACTAATTAATATGAGAAAGTGAGTAATTGCTCACTTTTGTACAATAGTAGGATAAATTGAGTAAGTTTGTTTCTTACTAACTTTTGCAATTAAATAGTAAAAGTGAGTAAATGCTCATTTTTGAACAATAGTTCGATAAATTGAGTAAGATTGTTTCTTACTCACTTTTGCAATCAAATAATAAAAGTGAGTAAATGCTCACTTATGAACACTAGTTGAATAAAGTGAGTGAGATTGTTCTTACTCACTTTTGAAATTTAATAGTAAAATGAGTAATTGCTCACTTTCAATATTTATATGACAAAAGTGAGCAGAAATCTTTTTTGCTCACTTTTGACAATTAATATGAGAAAGTGAGAAATTGCTCACTTTTGCAATTAAATAGTACAAGTGAGTAAATGCTCACTTATGTTTAATAGTTGTATAAAGTGAGTAAGATTGTTCTTACTCACTTTTGAATTTTAATAGTAAAAGTGAGTAATTGCTACGTTCAAAATTCATATGACAAAAGTGAGCAGAAATCTCTTTTGCTCACTTTTGACAATTATTATGAGAAAGTGAGAAATTGCTCACTTTTGCAATTAAATAGTAAAAGTGATAAATGCTCACTTAATTGTAATAAAGGGATAAAGTGATTAAGATTGTTCTTACTCACTTTTGCATTTTAATAGTAAAAGTGAATAATTGCTCACTTTCAAAATTTATATGACCTAAGTGAGCAGAAATCTCTTTTGCTCACTTTTGACAATTAATATGAGAAAGTGAGAAATTGCTCACTTTTGCAATTAAATGGTAAAAGTGAGTAAATGCTCACTTTTGTATAAAAGTTGGATAAACAGAGTAGATTTTTTCTTACTCACTTTTGCAATTAAATAGTAAAAGTGAGTAATTTCTCACTTTCAAAATTTATATGACCAAAGTGAGCAGAAATCTCTTTTGCTCACTTTTGACAATTAATATGAGAAAGTGAGTCATTGCTCACTTTTGCATTTAAATATTAAAAGTGAGTAAATGCTCAATTATGTATAATAGTTTGATAAAGTGAGTAAGATTGTTCTTACTCACTTTTGCATTTTAATAGTAAAAGTGAGTAATTGCTCACTTTCAATATTTATATGACAAAAGTAAGACGAAATCTTTTTTGCTCAATTTGACAATTAATATGAGAAAGTGATAAATTGCTCACTTTTGCAATTAAATAGTAAAAGTGAGTAAATGCTCACTTATGTATAATAGTTGGATAAAGTGAGTAAGATTGTTCTTACTCACTTTTCCATTTTAATAGTAAAAGTGATTAATTGCTCACTTTCAAATTTCATATGACAAAAGTGAGTAGAAATCTTTTTTGCTCACTTTTGACAATTAATATATCAAAAGTGAGGAGAAATGTCTTTTGCTCACTTTTGACAATAAATTTGAGAAAGTGAGTAATTACTCACTTTTATACAATAGTAATATAAAGTGAGTAAGATTGTTTCTTACTCACTTTTGCAATAAAATATTAAAAGTGAGTAAATGCTCACTTTTGGTAAATAGTCGGACAAAGTGAGTAAGATTGTGCTTACTCACTTTTGCTATTTAATAGTAAAAGTCAAGCGTACCGGGTATGTGGGTACAGTCTGTTAGCAGAACCATCAAAATCCCTAACTATGCGCCACAACACCCAGTCGCCATTATTACAAATATGAAGGATAACCACAAGGGGTTTTATTTGGATATCCGCTACAAGCCCAATTATTCCCTGTCTCACCTGAGAAGTATCAACTATGCCCATGGGAAGATTCAGTAGATAAAACTATGTATAAACAAGAACGAAGTGCAGGTAACAAACATTGCCCAACGGCTAATTTATTGGAGTGGTAATTTACATGGAACCATATATTACACATACTCTCATAAACATGGGGGACTCATCACTTCTCCTATTCAACTAACATAACAATGTCTAAGACCAGGCTACGCGAGGAATAGTAAACGACCAGCATCCCCGTCTATACATTATTACAATGTCAACAATAGGTAAATTCAACCTCACGCTAACTATCGCAAAAGATTACAATGTCAAATATATTTCCCAAAACCCAGTTTACAACAGTTAGCTCGCTAACGACTGAAAACATTAACATATTCTTAGGTCCTTATTTTTGATAGATTTATTTATACACCTCATTAAACCACATATAAAGAAACATAGGGATATAAGATAATTGAAATTTATCACTTGCCGTTTATAAACAAACTAATATGCAAAAATGTCCTACAAGACTGAGAGCATAAAAAAGGAGCATTAATTTTGTATGAGAGATAACCTTAAATACCAACCAATATTTACTAAATCCCGCAAGATTGTAATAACACACAACCAGGAATTACAGCCATCTGACTGATCGATAACTGTATTTTCCATATAAACAATCAAACTAATAATGGCATCTAACGAATAGTTTCCCTGGCCTTTGCACCAAGAATACAACCCTAACCTGAATATTACAATAAGTTGGCACATCAGCACCAAGATTACAACCCTAACTTGAATATTAAAATAATTTGGTATATCTGCACCAAGATTACAACCCTAACCTGAATATTATAATAATATGGCATTTCTGCACCAAGATTACAACCCTAACCTGAATATTATAATAATTCGGCATATCTGCACCAAGATTACAACCCTAACCTGAATATTATAATAATATGTCATATCTGCACCAAGATTACAACCCTAACCTGAATATTATAATAATTTGGCATATCTGCACCAAGATTACAACCCTAACTTGAATATTATAATAATTTAGCATATCTGCACCAAGATTACAACCCTAACCTGACTATTATAATAATTTGGCATATCTGCACCAAGATTACAACCCTAATCTGAATATTATAATAATATGGCATATCTGCACTAAGATTACAACCCTAACATGAATATTATAATAACGTGGTCTAAGATTAATTTCCTGTCATCCTAGGCAGACTTACGTTCTATTAGTCATAGGGCCCTACATATCGCCCATGTGAGTCTAACGTCTATCAGGCACCAAAGAGTGACTTCCTTAGCAAAACATAAGCTTATATCTGATCTTACTCAGTGGAGGAAACAAGGGAAGGAGAGAATTGCATCATAATGCGGTCACTATAATCCAAACATGAAGTCTATATCTGCCAAAGCGCGTGTGCATAGCGCTGGTTGGACGGACACACAGTCAAGGGGGGCGGGAGTCACTTCGGGCCGCGGGAGACAGAGAGCCTTTCTTCAAACAGTCTTTTCGCGCATGAGCGCTTTTGATAGATGTATCAGTTCACAAAAGCACCAGAGCGCGTTAACTGTCACTTTCTCACACAGAGTTCGATGTTTGTTGATGTGTTGTTGATGTGGCGTGATCATTGTCGTTGTACGAGAATCCAGCCGGTCCGTTGAATAGGGTGAGTAAGATATGTAGTTTGTGCCGGGTTAGTCTCTCCACGGTACAAAAGTGAGTAATTGCTCACTTCCAATATTTATATGACAAAACTGAGCAAAAATCTTTTTTGCTCACTTTTGACAATTAATATGAGAAATTGAGTAATTGCTCACTTTTACAAATTAATAGTAAAAGTGAGTAATTGCTCACTTTTGCAATCAAATATAAAAGTAATTAAATGCTCACTTTTGGACAAAAGTCGGACAAAGTGAGTAAGATTGTTCTTACTCACTTTTGCTATTTAATAGTAAAAGTCAGTAATTGCTCACTTTTATACAACAGTAGGATAAAGTGATTAAGATTGTTCTTACTCACTTTTGCATTTTAATAGTAAAAGTGAGTAATTGCTCACTTTCAAAATTCATATGACAAAAGTGAGCAGAAATCTTTTTTGCTCACTTTCAACCTTGCTTAAATGGTTTAGGCATTTATTTAGTTAAATCACAGGGATCCTTATTGACCACCACTCAAGTTAAGTAAATATTCCCTATTTGATTATTTAAACAACTTGTATATAAGGCAGGGACCTCGCAAAAACAAAACAGGAGATAACAAGATACTAAGCCTTGGCCAGTTTATTTAACAATATAACAAGATGTAAAATATAAAAAAAAATATATATATAATATATATATGACATAA
>JBCFYV010009882.1:20321257-20362995 GCA_039000515.1 Timema cristinae
AAATCCCTTTTTGAACGGCACCGAACTCAGAGTCAATTTGCTCTGTTCCAGAGAGGATTTAGTCTTACCGCGTCCCTGAACTCCCTCACTGTAAGGTTTGTATCGCTGAAGCCAGACTTATAGTGCGATATGTCAAAGTAGGCCCTTCTATAGGGTTAGCACATGCCAAAGCATTAAACGTCACTCCCACAAAGTATCCCATCATACGCGTTGAAGTAAAAACACTCATTATTCCTACGGGTGTGCAAAGGAAATCACTGGACAACGTATTCACCGGACAGTTACCCTGACGATGCGTCGTGGGATTTGTAACAAATGCAGCGTTCAATGGAGACGCCACCAAAAAACCCGTGCAACTTCCAAACCTATTTGACATTTCTCGCTGTACGTGGAGGGAGTAAGTGCCGTTTAAACCGCTACAGCCCGATTTTTCAAACGGCATCTATGTCATGTCCTACCACACACTGTTTTCTGAAAAGGGTATCCATTTCATGAACGTAGGTAGAGACATCAAACGGGAAGCCTTCCATAAGGGATATCATCTCATGGCTTTCGATCTCACACCTAATCTGTCCGCCCACATGACGTCGCACTGAAATTTGACGAGGCATGACTATCTGAGTATCGAAGTGAGCTTCACCAGAGATCTCACCGAAACAGTCAACTGTATCGTGTAGGGGGAGTTTGCCAACATCATCACCATTGACAAGGGGACAGAAACGTCGTGACCAATTATGGGATTTTAATATAAACGTTTTCCTGTCGCTTCCACTTGTCATTTAAATCATGGACGTCATTGTCGATTTCCAGAGCTTCAAAGACGAGAGCAAACAGTTTTTCGTCAAGGAACTGAGTATTTTATCTGTATGCGGTACATTACTTCAACATTGGGTGTTAAGATCCCCATACGCTATCGTGTCACTTTCAGCTGCCGCAAAAGAAAGCTGACTTTATTGTCAGCAAACTGCATGGTATTCTTTGGGTTAGTGGTGATGTGGATTACAGCCTGCTCGAATCCTTCATCTCCTGTGCCACAACACGTGTAGAAACCATCTACGTCAAGGGGGCAAAAATTATAATGTTTCTATTCAAATACACGTCTACATCCGTCGTAGATCTGTACGACAGAGGTTGTTCGTCTTTGAAAACACTTAAATTGGGCCGCATCATGTGCATGGCACATAGTTATGTATGGAATTTCTGTTCGGCCTCCATCGTTTGGGGACTTGGAGATTAGATGGTTGAAGATGGACACGCATACCATAAGACGTGCGTTGAAAACAAACCCGTGGTTCCATTCGTGTTTTCCCTGCTGGTCAACTACCTGCAAGAATAGCTCGACCTGCCGCTATAGTCATCAACACTGACCCAAACACCAAGCTGGGACGCAATGAGTCGCCATATTTTTGACAAGAACGGCGTGGTAGAATATTTGAACAGTTATGGTTTTCCCCCCTGTATAAAGTCACATCTGGCATTTATACGAAATAAACGCTTCCCGCACGTCTCATAGCACGCTACAACTTCAAAGCATCGCCTCAGACGTTTGTGGCCATTACTCTCTCATGTATCTTCTCTATCGTGCGCAGAACATTCGATGAAAACTATCCTAAGCCTATTCTTGCCACCAATCATACAAGCAACGACGCTAAGGTGGTGAGATATTACAACACATTTTTCAAGACTGTAGGGTCCTGCCACCCTCAAGAGGTTGCATCCAATCAGCGTGCTCCTATAAAAGGGGCGTCCCGGTGGCGTGCCAATCATAACCGCGACAGTCCAAGAAGCGAATAAACATCATGGAAGGCCAAGACGTTTGCGCCGCAAATCAAAGCCGGTTAAGCCGCTCGCCATCAACAGTATTTTCAACACTTTGTTTCTACTAGACGAAGTCGACGTCAAGCGAGTCATCGTTGGCATGAATGTCAAGAACAACTTTACGCCCTATGTCCAGCTAGAAAAATGCGGAGGAAACTGTGTGGTTTCTAACCGTACAGTGGCAAGAATAGGCAGCTACAAGTCGGTCATATCAAAGTTTTTCCTTAACCCGCAACCTCCTCAGATGATTAGTCTATCTAATTATGAAATATCCTCTCTTAGACACATGTGCGGTGACCGTATAGTTTGTCATCAGAGAGAAGCAAGACGCCGGACTCAAACTGCTCACCGATCTAGCACCTAGATGGGCGCGTCTTTGTGATGTGTGAAACCTCATCGACGTTACCATCGACCGACGAGATACGTTGTCAACATCCATCACACGCTATTGCAACGATTTGATCGATACACTCGTCGTGGATGTATGCGACACGGTAACAGAATCAGTGGATGTCATCGATCTCGAACAGCCTATGGTGGAAACGCACATCAAAAACCTGGATCTTATCAGTGCTACCTACTATACACGTCAAATTGTCGATTTGGACTATTACATGTTGAGTTGTGAACTAAAAACAATTTTACAAACGCATCTAAGAGACACTGTAGAAAAACGTGTAAACGAATATATGCGGCATTTCTCTAAAAGTGTATATTAAATTATATGTAGAATGTCTGTGAAACCTTTAATATATGTCTGTAAAATATTTATTTTTTAATAAATATATGTTTTGTAATATTGTGTTTTAGTCTTGCAAAACCTTTCTTTCCCCCTTACACGTCGACTTGTCGAGCCATCAAACTGTCACAAAATATGAACAGGGTCAATGTCATAGCTCATGGTTTTAAGGACACGATCTATTCTTGTCTTGTCAAGCCGCCAAACCTGCACCAGTAATCAGGGAAAACCCATTGCAACATCATTCAATGTCCTGTCCCGACTTGTCTTGTCGACCCTTCTAAGTGAAGCCAGGTATGAGTCACCGGGAATAAACCCCTTACCACATGAGGGGTTGCGACACCGGGAAAAACCTATTACTAAATAGGGGTGGTTTGAGGGGGTTGCAACACATATCTTTAAGGAGAGGGTAGTGAGGGGAAGTGAAAGGGGTATCGAGAGTGCCAGCTGCTCGGCGGTCACACTCATCTCTAAGCGACCAGCCAGAGAAGATTATTATTATTATCATCACCGCATCTTACTACCCGTTCGGGCTATACGCCGCCAGAGAAGATGCTAGCGATGCCGCGCCCCTTACGCGCTCTGCACCCATTCGGCTGTTCAGCGGTCACACTCTATGCTCTGCTCCGGACAAAGAGGATGCTCACTAGTGATGCCACCCAGCGCTGTGGACCGCATGCCAATAAAAAACTCCAACGTCCCATCCCAATCCTACCCAGACATAAAAACCAATGAATAAAAAAACCTTTGATTACAAATAAAAAAGCAAAGTGTATACATAAATAAGCAAAGAAACACAAATAAAAAAGCAATGAGCACACATAAATAACCTATAAGCATACAAAATAACCAATGAGCACAAATAAAAAACAAGTTTGGAACAATGGTAAGGGGATCAGGAGGAATTGAGGGGGTCAGTTGGGCGGGAGGGGACGGGGAAAACCAATAGCCAATCATAGATCGAGAAGGCGTGGTCACGTGATCAAATTCAGCCAATCAGAGCGCTGTTATCAAACGCCATACTAGACTACTCCTTGAAGATCCTCATAGGAAGACTTCAAATCATGGAATAAAAAATTCAGCTGACCTAACTTACACACTTGAGAAGAGAGCGTTAGAAGAGGAAAAGTGCCAAATAGTAAAAAAATACATTGAAATGAAACGACAAGGCAAGTAGTGTTTACCAAAACAAAATAAAGTTTATCTAGTAAAAAAACGCCTAGCTTTTATAGACATATCTTCATATTAAAAGGATGGCGAAATTTGTTTAGATTGCGAGAGAAAATACGGTTACAATGCAAATGGGGAACAATGTTTTCAGTTATGAAAATTTTGTGCCCATTGGAATTGTGCTAAAAAGAGTTATCTTTTATATATTATGTCTAAAAACTTATTTTGGAATTATTTGGAAGACTCTGACTAAACATTATAAGAGAAAAAGCTTCCTTTACATATTTGTGTTGCAACTCACCCAATCCAGTGTTGAAACGCACCCAGGTGTGAGGTGCGTTACAAAACGTACAAACGAAGTTTAAAATAGCACTAAATTATTTTAATTTGTTTTTCAGGAAGCTTATATTTTTATTTTTACTTTGGGACATATGTATAAATACTCCTATAAAATGTAAAGATTTATTTCATAAAAATAAATGTGTAAATAATGTATGTGTGAATTCTGTTGCAACCCAACCCGGTCTCCCTATTATTTATATTTTTTATTAAATGTTACTATTTATACTTATAAGTAGCATAAACGTAATGCATCTAAAAACCTGGCATTGTGTTGTCAAAAGAATGTCTCTAATTCCCGTGGTCACGATTTAAAATTCTGGTTTTCCATTAGCCTCCCCTTTCTTCATGAATAAATTGCAGTAAGCTCAATGACAATCTTGAGCTACAATCCTGGTCATCATGAAAATAAGAAACTTAAGCAATTCTTGATGTATGTTTTTGTTGTATTGATTTACATAAACTATGCTAAGAAGGTCTGCCTCCAGTTTCATTTGTTTGGATTCAACCACTCCTGACGTGAGATGGTTTTCTGTGGTGTCCATAAGATGATGTAGCAGAAGTGCAAATATTCCAGCTCAGCAGTCGATTTAAGGTGGGTTCCTGCGAAATAAGAAATAAACATTGGAATAATGAATATCAAAATTTGAATTTAAAATAAAGAAACCTAATATTTTCATATTTTTGAATTTCCTATGCTAATCTCATATACAAATGACTTTCAAAGCAATTCTAATCGCATTTATCAAATAATTATTTTTGACTTATGATAACACTCTTGTGAAATATACTTGACCAATGCATAGTAAAAATAAAAAAAGAATATTTAAAGCAATGCTCCTAATAAATAATTAAACCAAATAATAAACACAAAAATGAACTAAAAAATCAAATGTCAAAAACAAAAAATGAAATTGATGATGAAAATTAAAAAAATAAAGTTATAATAACTAGTCCCAAAAAGCAACAATCAATCAAACATCCCAAAATATATAAAAAATTTTAGCACCACGTCTTGCCCGTTCGAGTTATATGTTTATGTAATAATTACACTAATGTGTTAGGGATTATGAAGGTTTAATTTAGAGGGAAGTACACCTGCATTTGCGTGGAGGGAGAGCGAAAAAACAGTTTAGGAAACAATCACTCTCAGTACACCCAACCAAGATCGAGCTCCGATATCCCGTCTTCAGCAGTTTAGTCCAACAACAAAGTTGCGCGTTAGACCTTGCGGCCACCGAGGTTATTAAGCCCGAGTAAATTAAATTTCCCGGTCTTACATTAAGTGAAAGCACCGGAAAAAATATTACTGAATAGCCAAATAAATTATATGTATTTAAAGGGATTTGGTTTCATAGCCTTAACTATTAGACTATTTGAATTACAAAAGCATGCCTTGAGTAATGTAGAATAAAAAGGCCAACATGGAATCGTCTATTCATACTTAAACTATTTTTAATAAAATTTTTATCAGGATCAGGGTGAAAATATGCTTACCTGTAGATTATGTCTAAAGGCCTCATGAATGGAACGTTCACATATTTTTATTTTTTTAACAATGGGGAAGACTGCCGGAACTCCCGTGACTCCAACAATTAATGCTTCACGACCATTACCATTGGCCTTACAATGCTTGGGATCTGCTTAACAAAGGCTCAGCAGGCTTAGGTAAGGTACTTGATATGTTCTGAGGAAAGTTCTGAGACAAATTGATTAAGTTCAGTCTGTTTTACTCCAAATAGTTAACTATCATTCGGAGGGTGGTATGTCTAATTTGCATTAGTAACATCTGATAGCTTGTTTTTGTTGCGAATTTGGTTCAATGGGTGAAATTTCCTCATACAAAAGAACTATAAAATACATGCACATTTCTTTAACTTCCATCACCGATGCCAATATCAATAAATGAGGATCAATGCTCAGAATTATATAATAACAACGGTTCAAGGCTTAGAATGGAAATTTTTATATTTCATCTGCCCTGGGAGTAATAAACAAGACTGTTTAAAAGGACAAGTTTGTTCCGTTTATACAAAAATATTCCCTCTCTATGTAACATCTAGTGTGACCAAGTTATCTTTTCATTCCCCTTGACACGCTCTCGTTTTGCGAAGATTACTTATACCTCACCTCATTTTGTGTGTCGAGGACCTTTCCCTTCACTACGGCTGATAAGCCAAGGTTATGACATTTTAAATTCACTTAGTAATAAAAGAGTGCCCTAGTAACAATTTGGTATGGGACGTATGTATGTATCAGCCAGGTACTAGACCTTGGAAAAAGTAAATTCAAAGCAAGATAAAGAGAGACTCCATAATCACTGACCTAACGTACCTAGGGTACACCACCTCAGGACCTCTGAGAGCCTTAGAATCTTAATGTCAAACCCAGCTAACAGCCGAGACTTCCAAGGGGAGATCCTAATTCACCATCCCAGTGGAGCCATGTTAATGCATGGGTCTCCAGCTCCCACTAATCGTTTCCCTTGGCACTTACTTCCACTCCCTACTAAACTACCCAGATCTCCTATACACCTTTTACCCTAATCCCCTAAGTATTCTATCAAAAGCTACTGCCAACACCACAGAAGATAGCATCGCGTCAGGGTTGGAGGTTTATGGGTTTGAGATGAATTCCCACCCTCGTGGTAACTGCTCTAACTCGGATGGAACAAGAAACTTTCTGCCCTTGGATGTTCCTCGTTCTGGTAATCCTGGCAGAGTGCCTCCTCATGGCTGCCCCAGGCAACGTTCGGGGGGTTTACCCAAAGAGTGGCTAAATCTCTGTGGGAGTGAGTGGGGGGCAGGGGAATCCTTTTACTTACCACACACTAAATGGCTGGTAGCTATTACCATCCGGTAAATCTAATAGGCCCAATCAATGAGGTCCCTACTGGGATACTTAGGCTGATTCCGAAGGCTAGGCGCCTGACCTCCGAGAAATTAACTATCCTACGTCAGAATCCAACATTCACGGAAGGGAGAGCTAATTCCTCCCCATAGTGGAAGCTGGCCAAGGCGAGGGATTTCCTGGCTGTCTGGTGATGACAGGGTTCAATGGTAGGTATGGGGTTACTGGCTCTTAAATTGCTCTCTGCATGCGTTTACGTGCATGGCTACGCTCAGATGACATAGCCACGATGGGTTTAGAGGCACCTTGTAAGAGGTATCTGTTTCCCAGATACTGACTTCTGAATCCTATATGGCAAAGTTGTTTCCTACTTTGAAAAGGCCGTTATTTAAGGTGGTTGTAAGGTGTTTGTGAGGTGTTGACGTAGAGGCGTCCCTACTGCTAACACACTTTAAAGCATATTTATTCTTTTGTAAAGACTCACAACTAACAATTTGAAAGATTTCCAGGTTGTAGAAGACATGCTAACATAGTTGAACCTACCCAAATAACAAGAATGATAAAAAAAACTTGAGAAGGACTTCTTTCACAAACTCCCGAGTTATTTTACTGATGATTCAGCAGCCAACGTGACTTCATGACCAGCCATCATTATTTGAGTCATCCGAGAACACATTACATTCAAGTTACCTCCTAAGAATATCCTCCCATTGACTATGGGTCCTCAGGTCAGTCAAACAAACTAGATATCCCACCTCTTTCACCAATACAAGACGATAGGGAGTCAAGGTGTCAAAGATACATCGACTTTTAGCTGTTAAAGTAAGCAAATGTTAAAACCATGGATACACCACAAATTTGGGTCACCTTTGTTGTTACCAGAATGCATGGGCATTGTGGACATAAAATTATTCACCTTTAGCAGCTGTACCTTATTTTTAGTAGCTGAGGATTTTGTCTGTATTATTACAATATATTTATGGACCACTTTGCCGGCTATTACGTTTTACAAAGAGTTTAAGGGATGGCATTACTTAACTAATGCTTTAGGAATATAATGCAGCCAACATTGCCAATATTTATTTGAAGCGATAGCTCGAAGAGTAGATGTAAACGTAATTAAATAACATAAACAAAGATTGTACAGTGATCTCAATAGTTTACACGTTTTTCTAAGTGTGTTATCTCCCAACCGAAACGAAGATAATTAATAATGTTGGGTTTTTTCAACCATTAGGAAAACATTTTAATCTATAAATTCTTACATACTGAAATGTGTTCAACAAACTAATTAATTAATTTCCGGGACAAGTTTATATTGATTATCATCTGAAGACTAAGAATGAGGTGGTGATTCCTTATTTACCCATTGTGTTTCAAAATAACCATGAAAAGTGCAATAACAGCTATAATGGTTAATTATAACAGTCAAAATAAACTAATACTTCATATTTAATATTACCCTCATGTAAATAAATAAAAATAGTGTTTATACTTTCTAAAAAAGGAAGAAGTTACTAAGAGAAATCAGATATGAACGAAAGAAAATAATTATAAACGAGAAAAATAAATTTACGCTAAGGGACAAAGCCAAAGAATTATTTCTCTCTACATTCGTTCATTCAGGGCTGGTTTGCTACTAAGTTCTATAATAAACTCACATCAAGAATGATAACGAAACATATTTTAAAGGCTACTCACATAATGAGTGATTAATTTTTTGGCAGTGCACCACTTATATCAGAGAATAGTCTTGTTACACTCAACTTTAATATCTCTATCGCCTGTAACTAAAGCAACGTCAATAAACATTTTATTGTTTTTTTGAGTTCGATTCTGTATTAAAAAAGACCCAAATGAGAGTAATAAATTTACATGTTCTATATAAGAAAATACGTTAGCTAAAGTATAGTAGCACCTAAACATTTTTCAAGGTTAAAATTATTTTCACTGTCAGTAAACTCTCAAAATTTATATAGTTCAAGTCCTTAACTATAAATACATGTGATTTTATGGTCTAACAATATGCTGTTAGAAGAAATGTAGGTGATTAAGAAACGTATTTACTTACCTATTGCCGATAGTCTTGTTATATTTTATTGATACACATCTATACTCTCGAGTTTCCCGTTAAAGATGGTCAACGTCTTAAACTGATTAATAATTTATACAGTTATTATTATTTTATTGGCACTTAAGTAGTTAAGTCCTTTATCACTAGGGACGTGGAGATAATGTTGTTCTACATATTTAAATAAACGTACCGGTAGTGATAAAGACGGAAATAATAGTTTGTAATTACCCACTTGTGTAAACCCACCAAAACACTTTCCAAACAGAGTATGATAACTTAAAGTAAATGCACTTGCATTCAAATTGAAAGAAAGGATGGAAAACTAACTCAATGGACACAATTAGAATTCAAATCCAGCCAATAGTGGTTAAAATGACTGGAGGTCACTTTCTCTCATAGGAATAGTATTGATCAGAGGCGCATCAGGAAATATTATTTTGGGGGCTCGGAGACTAAGCATGGTATTTTGGTTTATAGATTTTTATAAATAGTTACACTATTAATTTAATAAAATATTTAAAAGTCACTAACATTTTAGTATAATACTATTATTAGGTGTTCCTTGTTCAAATGTTTATTAAAACATTTCCCAGGAGGTAGTGTGAGGAAGCGAGTAACTTTACCTCCCTCCTACAACAAATTTTGACTAAAATATTTAATTCTGATAAAGCCATGTTGTTTCACCTGAAAAAATCTGTCGATTATATTCACAAGCATTCAATAATTTTACGGAATAAAATGTTTATTGCAAAAGCACAAACTTACATTTCATATATATACATACAAACTATCAAGGGTGGCTAGTTTACGTCTCCATTAGTGAACAAACTTGTCACATCTATTATCTGAAATACACATTTTGTCATCTCCGGGTGAAAATGCAAGTTTATTCTAGAAGATATTGTACATTTGATGTGTCTCACTTCTTTTCATAGACATATTGGTGTAGTGTAAGATCATGCGTTAAAAATGGTTTAAAATGGGCATGTTTAAATTTATTTTTGAGAGCTGTTTTTGACACACCTTTACCTATTTTTTTTTTACTCTAGACTCTCCTTTTGATTGGAGTAAAGCTTCGGTCGAAGTCCCACAAACTCTAGAATACATCCCCATTCATCTCATCCTTCATTTTACCCAGAGTTTTTTTATTGCACACATTGAGTAAAAAATGTGTTTCTGGATAGTCTGTAGCGTCGAATCGGTCTATATTATCCAACATATCCATATCCATATTTTCTGTCTTCAGTGTCTGCAGTTTGTAGCAGAGGGAGTCTGTGTCTGTGAATAAGAGCTTTGCATTTTGTCCATATTTATTTTTATCATAATCATAATGAAATATATACATGATAACATTGCTTGTATCTAAGATTTCACAGCTTGCATAGAGCTGTTTATTCAAAAGTATCACATTATTCGTATGGAAGAAACTTCCCCACCTCCATATTGAGGAGGGTCCAAAATTAAACTTGAAAGAAATGTCAACCCCCCAAAATAATATTTCTTTATCCGCCACTGATCAATGCTATTTTCGAGGGAAAGTGACCCACCTCCCCAGTTAAGAGGAAAAATGTGGGAGAAAGTGAACCAACTCCGCTGTAAGGAATATCGATGCTATTATTATGGGAGAAAGTGAACCTTTACATGGCTTGTGGAGGATCAATGTTAACCTTGTAGAAGAAAGTGAACCTCCACATAGCATTTGGAGGATCAATTTTAACCTTGTGTGGGAAAGTGAACCAGACATTTAATTTAAACCACTACCCCAGTACTTCTGATCAGTTGTGGTCAAAAGTACAATGCGAATCTAACGTCTAAAGCCACTCTAACAGTTCTTCAATTATTATTAATTCAAATATACTTATATCATTTAGAGCTACTACCACAAAAGAACTGAAAAAAAAAGGTATATCCTCAAACTAACTTAATCGTGGTAAAGGAGACATGTAATAAAATGTCAAATCAGATAAGATAATACTAACGCATTTGTGCGTTTGTTTACTGGTGTGTCTTCAAATTATTAATTCAAAGTTGGCTGCGTGTCAAACAATTCAGATTGAGCTCCATCTAAACCAAAGCCGGAACTAAGCACAGGACATATCTTACAAAATATTTAATTTGCTGATGTACTGACGTTTGGAATGTTGTACACGGTTAACGATTGTTATCTCTTTTAACATACAATCCACGTATTTATACTGCAATTGTGGCCATACGGTTTAAAGGAGCAGTATATCAATATACTAAATTTCTGGATATGGAGTAAGGTCAACGTTTGAATCTCGATAGGGTGTCCTGGGAAGATAGTATTTATATAGTGTCACCTTGGTTTTCCATTTCACCATTCACTCATATGTGAGTCGCATTGCTTTTAAACTACTCTCCTCATCTCTACACTCTATGTTAAAGAGTTAATAAGCTTTGTGTTAAAAGTACTTTGAGTCAGTTTACCTTTTACTAAAATAATGAATTATTAAAATTTAAAAGGGCCGTTACATTCTCAAATTAATTAGTTTCTACCCAATACTTGTATCCCATACAATTCAGTTTAATATCAAAATTATATAGTAGTTCAAATAAGTAGCTTTAAAAAATTGAAATTTGTGAGACATTATGCTTTTTATAAACAATCGACCCAATATGTACACTAAGAGGAGATACTGCAAACAGCCAACAACCCTTATTATTATTACTATTATTATTATTATTATTATTATTATTATAAGTTGTTCTGTCTTACGACAGGTCCATTCCTTTTATCAGTGAAATTAGACCATCAATGCACCCGGCCCTCTCCTCCTCTTCAGCTCACAGAATTTTCTTCACTTGAAAAGTAAGATATGGAAGTTGAAGATTAGATGAATATACTTAACTTAGGGGACCCTGTCACATTTTAGATGACAGAGAATAATCTTTAATTCAATTCCTATGGCTCATGTATCCTTAGCAATTAACTAAAGGTAACGATCTCCCGTTAGTTATCCAACAAGGACTAGATTCCAATGAATGCATGATGAAATATCGGAAAATATTCCTGTCAACATCAAAACGTTCTGTCAAAAATTTCCCGATCGTCTGGCTCGTTAGAGCCCCTCCAAAAGTGATGTTATTAAAATATAATCACAATTTAGCTGTTAATATCTTCCATACATGTTAGATAGGGACAAGGGCATAGAAATAAATTTACACAGGGGGTTTCACTTCAAAGTTAACAAGATAGTGTACATTATTTTGGATTCTGCTTTTTTTAAATAACGTTTCTTACTACTCGTTTGTGTTATACACTTATGTACTAATTGCGCTAAGGTGTTTGGGATGAGGAAAGTTGATTTTATAGGAAGTGTACCAACATGTGCGTGGAAGGAAACTGGAAAACCATTTAGGAAATTAGTCTAGTACGGCACTTCGATGCAACCTCGAGGCTATTTCCGTGAGAGAGATATTGTAATGTCAATAGACTTACTTTTCACATCCAGTCTGTTTACCGTTATTCCCCACACCACATACTGGGGTTGTCGGTGGTGTATCATTTATTTTACTCCCTACCCCGAGACCATGGCCCTTACCCACTAGCCATCCTGGCATCGTTAGACAGGGGAAGGGTCACCACATCACAATTGTTTATTAAAACCACCCCAATGGATCCTACTAACTAGCCAGGGGTCATGGGATTAGCACAATAGGGCATTTGATTTGTATGTGTGTCTCATTAGATTTTAATGTGTGACCCAGATCCATTAAATTTTTGCCCCATTAGATTTTAATGTGTGCCCACTAGTTTTAAATGTGTGCCCATTAGTTTTAATGTGTGCCCTTAGTTTTTAATGTGTACCCCAGGGTTTTGGGTAGGAGTTTATGAGGGGCGTGCAGTCTCGGGCGTTGGGCACTCCTCCCACGATGTGTCGGCAATTCTGTTTAGTATAGGTAGTTGGGGGCAGAGGGTCAACCCTGGACATTGCCCACCCCATGGAGCAGGGACCATAATTAAACAGCCAGTGTTTGGGGCTCGCCCTTGGAATCCAAAAACTGAGAGCAGTGTAGCACATAATGTTGTCAATTCGGAGCCTGATTACTAATGAGTGAAGAAACTATCGAGACCACAACCTTGGCAGGAGAATATCAGCACGTCACAGTATCACGCCTGGGCAGTAGGGCACACAAATCATTGAATCGACCCCCTTCAAAGTTCGAAGAGAGCATTTACTGTTATTTTCACGGGGCTCCCGGGCATTTATTACTCGGTGATGATTATGCTAAACATGTTCAATCAGGAAAATACTGGCTATCTAACTAATTAACACGAAACGTGTACATCCTGAAGACATGGATCTTTGTGGTACTACTGATACAGTCGGCACCTATAAAATGTAGCCTCAACCACGGTACAGTCGGCACCGTATCCTCAACGTAGTGTACCCACAATCATGTAGTGTGGAATGGTGCACTTTTATTAAATAATTTTAACTTAGAATGTTTGAAAGAGGGACAGCACTATAGTGAGTCAAGGGTCTTGCGCTGTTGAAAAGTAACTGGGCGAGAGATGTACCAGTATTTGCGTGGGGATCAAGGTTGGAAAAAAGAAACGACCATGAATGTAGAAAAGAAAAAGTATTTGAAATGTTGGCAGAACTAATTTTACAATCGCAAGTTTTAAAAGTTGCATCTTGAAAGTGAATTTTAAAATAATAATTAACTAGTATTTGGTTGAAGGAATTTACATTAAATTGTAGTTAAAAGTAAAAGCCTATACCTTGTTATTAAAATTTTTTTTGTATGTATACGTAGACCCTCCTTGAGGGGGCCCAAAACATTCCAAAGCGTGTCCGGACCTCCACTTTCTACGCCCTTGGATAGGGACAGCCCTATTTAACACCCCTCTGCGCTTATAGTCCAGTCAATCAGTGCTCGAAATTGGTTCTACTTGGAAAGTTTTGGAGAAGTTCTGATTTTTTGTTCATTTATATTTTTCGGTGTGCTAATTAAGAATTTCCACTTTATCACCTCGAAAATTCTCGATAAATATTTAAAAAAATGTAAAAAAAAAACAAAAAAAAATTGACTATTTTTGGTTGTTTTCTTATAACATGAAAACTATGCACTTTTCGAGAAAAATCACTATATACAAAAATAAATTAGAGAAAATTTCCTACAATTTAACTATGCATATTTTATTTTGTCAGACGAATAGTTAAGGCGCAAACGCGAGTTGAAAAATATTTGAATAAGTGACAACGCTCAGTGTTATTCATTCAAGCGCAACCTGCTTCTTTCTCGTGATGAAGCTCTATTTTGATGATATTCTTATTAAGAACTAGTAATATGTGAATATCTTACAGTTTTCATTGTTATACCTATTTACCTTGGTGTTTTATAGGTATAGGGCTATAAACGTATACTCGTGTTGATACATGTGGTTTTTATTAACATAGGTACTGTTACAGTGACAAACTAAAAACAGTCGTGATATAAAAATGTGTAGGAATACAATATGCAAGGGAATCATGTAGGAATAATGATAATAATAATAACAATAATATCAAAATCTGGGCCGCTTTGTTGCTGAAGGTCCAGGCTGACCGATGTCCTTGTCCTCTTCCTTCAGAGCCTTTCGTTCATCTAGAAAATAAGTAAAGTAAAGAAGTAAAAAATTGTTATGTTAGTTCAAAATGAGTGTATAAAGGTATGACTAAGGTGTAAAACCATCGAAAGTGGGTTATTAAAGAATGCATAGCTTTTGTTCGTAAATGTATTAATCAAAATACCTTCTGATGGATCCACTTCAAGTTCTTTGGCCCGGGTCTTGAATTCCTTGGACGTCAGGATCGTCCACATCTTCATCCTCGTCCATATCAACTTTCTCTAAGTTGTCGCAGGTTCCTTCAAAGTTTAAACAAATTTTCGAACAATATAGGCCTGCCTTTCTCAGTCAAAATTTCCCCTCGGCAGCCTTTCTTACATTTGCATGAAATGTGATTTAATATAGCTTCTGGGGCAAGGGGCTGCTGGGTGGTAACTGGCATGAGGACGTTATTAGATGTTTTCCACCCCCATTGTTCGGGTATTTTTTTTATGACCAAGCCATTGTTGAACTGATGGAACACCCGTAGCGAATGTTGTCGTGCTGCAGCTTCAGTAGGGGTAGTGAGGCAATGTTGGGTGTGGTCTTGTATGCAGACATTACATAGTCCCTTTGTACCTCAACTTATTTATTGAAGCTACTTTTTTTTTTCAACAACCCCGTACAATGCAATAAGGAAACGTTCACCGCATCGACAACTGCCTCTTTATCAGCTTCAGGGTTTTTTAAACACCTCAACAATGTTAATCAGATCAGGATTCTTCTTCAAAGTATGAAGAAATTTCATCTTACCCTGATTGAACAAAGCTGATGTTGTGTCACACCCACTCATGGCATGTAAAAACAATATGTGCTAGGCAACTGCTTTGTCAACTGCACTTAGAGGATGATATAGTGTCTGAGGGACTTTGCCTTTTCCTGGCTTAAGTAAGTGAACGTTAGGATAAGTACAGATACCTGTCAAAATGGCTATAAGATCTACATCTTCACCGACGACTATGACAGATTCATGTGTTGGTGCCAAGGTAAGAGCTGTGTTGATAAAAAGGGTATCCGCATATTCTTTTGGCTTGTTTGCAGACCATGTTCCCCTCTGTGAATTTCGTCATTAGCATGGATATCAAACGACTTTTATTCTTAGAGTTGGCAAGGAATTCTCCTGAGAGACCGTGGGTGTCATTTTTCCATTAAACAGTATTTCGATAGAATTGTTTTTGCGTGCTCTCCTCGAGCGCTCCAGGTATTTAGTGCTTTTTTCAGCAACATTGTCGGAGTATCCATCAAAAACGACTACCGCACTTGACTTGTAGCTTGATCGAACAAATGCAACATAGCTGTCACAAATATCTGCAAATGACTGCCCTCTGCACCACACAACTCGATGCAACAAATATCTGCCATCGATGACTGCTGCCCAATTCTTTTACTTGGGCAGGCTTGAAAGCTTTGTAAAAAATTGATTTAGTACCTTTTCTCATACCACTCTCGTCAAAAAGAGATAGTGGATAGGGACAGAGTTCATAGTTAAGAATTCCTCCAATTCTTATCTAATTGTTTTGCAATGCTAATTCTCTGAAAAAGTGTGGTTGGATTGATGGTAATCGTTTTATTTTGTGTTTGTATGGCACTGTTAATAATGGCAAGGAGCTGCACTCGATCATTCCGTTTGAATTTAACTGATTGGAAATCACCACCTACAATGTGGCTAAGACCCTTATACCCACCTCACGGGACATATGGCAGTTGACCTATATCTCCGACTATACCACTACTTATAGATATGAGGTCAGGGGTTTGTGGGAAAGGAGGATGCTGGTGAAACCAATTCAACATCTTCTTTGCATCATTTTTGTCTCGTTGAATTCTCGAGTCTCTATTGTCCAATATTGTTCTGAACTTGTAAATTCTACACCGCAAAAATTTTCAATTTCATCACAAACATGTTGAAGTTATGCCATCCTTGTGTCCATCTTGACAAAACACCTTCACTGACCCCACGGCCACGGGTGAGACCACCAACAGTTTTCATAGTCTTCATCAGAAAACTGTTCTATTGTCATGTCACTCCATGTACCACACCATAATTTATTACTTCGTCGAATAGTGAAGCCCCCTTTTAGAAGTAAACATTCATATTCTTCAGCTGGCATAGCGTTCTTCAAGTTATGCATGTCCTGTAAGTAGAGGTTACCACACTTGGCATATAAAAAGTGTCCTAGCATGGAAGTAGGGGAGCATGTTGTAAATGGTTTTAAGGTGGAGGTCCCAATTACCAATTTCTCTCAGCTTCGATAAAGTGCTTTACTAGGGTAACCATTTCAAAATATTTGACCCAAAGCTTTGCAGTGGGACCATGTTGTGCCAACCGTTGAAGCTGGGCTGCAAACATTTCTTTAAGTTCCTTTAAACATTCTTCTTGATTCGCTGAAAAAACCACTGATCTGTCTCTCCACTATAAAGAATCTTTTCTATTTCATCTTCAAGTGTAGGGGAGAAAGTGTTCGATTCCATGACTATTTTGGCCACAGTTGTATGAGCCAAAATGTGAGCTCTGACTGCCCTAGAATAAGCGTGCCCTGCCATGATTTTTTCAATAAAATTCATGGCGTAAACAGTGTTGAAAAGTTCTGTCAGACCACTCCCTTCCATGACGTGACCTATCGCTCCCATGAAGGACATCACCAAATGAAACCCTCCTAGTCTTATTGACAGCATTCGACAGTTCAGGATCTCCATAACGACTTGAAAGAATATATTGTGCCTTGAGGTACAAAAGCTGATCAAATGTTACCAGGCAGTTTATCTGACGTAATGATTTAGTCTTTTCTACAGCACACAGCAAAGCTGTGTAAATCGAGTCATAATTACTTGGAGGAGCATTAATGAACGGCTGGCAAGCAACAAACGTTGTTTGATAAGGGAGATATTTTGTAACTTCCCCCCTGAACCCATTCCACCCTGGATTACCTGGTAGGTCTTTACATTTGCCGTAAAGCCACAGCAAGTCAGATACAGAAAGAATAACAGTACCTGCTGATGGGTAAATTTCACGGAGATCTTGGATCTTGATTGCTGCTAGGCCCACATCACATGTCCTCTCAAAATTTCTCAATTGAACAGCTCCGAAACGTCCAACGACTTCAGCTGATGGTATAGCCTTTATCACTCGAGAAATATTTTGATCTGAACAACTGCACTTTTTGGGGTGATACAAACAATGCCACCCATTACGTGAAAGGTGTTGTGTCCATCAAGTGTCTGAACATTAATATCTGCATTGTCATACACTAATTGAGAAAAGGAATGTTCGTTAATTTCCAGTAGTTGGCTCATGATTGCTGACACTTCTAACGTACAGCTTCCGTATAAGAGGAACAAAATCCCAGGGATGACAACACATCAATTAACTTCCGGGAGCCATACTTTTTATACAGAAATGCTGCCAAACCAACTTGCATAGGGAAATACATGATTTTGGTCTAACAGCACTAATTATACAGTGTGCAAAGCGCTAAAGACTCCTTTTTCCACTTGTCAATGTCTCCAGGCTTTTTCTTCAATATCACTGTCTCAGTGAAAGCACGAAGAGTGTCAGTAGTGAGACACTCGTTTCCATCTAAAAAACGATCTGGGGGTTATTGTGTTGTGTTGAATACCCGGGACCGTATATCTTCAACAATTATAGAAGCAGCTGTCTCAACAATGCGACGTCGTTCCTCTTGTTCAGACGAAGATTTCTGCTGATACCAGGCCTCTGTCAGAATTTTGTAGCCTATGTTTGTGAAACACACGACAGGTTTTTTGTTCACAGTTGTTGATATAAATATATCACTTCCATACATCTTGAGAAGCTGAGCTTTCACAGTCTTTATGTCAGGATGGTAATCACCCTTTGATCTGGTTCATCAATTCGTCAAGGAGAAAATTGGCATTCTTCATCATTATTATCGAGAAAAGTTTTAAATATTTTGAATTGCTTTCTCAATTTCATTGCCAAATGGACCACGTACTTTCTTTTATTCAGCCTGTGGGCGACAGTACAGCTTTTTCATACACAAAAGATGATACTGTGCGTCAGCTGCTATCAAGTCAGGAACTGGCCAATACGTTGTAGTATGGCTCGTCCGTATTCATCATCACGTTTTCAGCGAGTTGTACAACATTATATCTCACTTTTAACTGCCTAACACTATACACAGGATTGCGTTTTAGATGCAGAAAGTCGTTTTTGTTCCTCTATAAAATGTGGGTTATCATTAATCCACAAAAAACAAGTTTTGAAAGCTAAGGCTGCTACAGAGGAGCGTAATTGTTGCGTCTGACCACCCTGGTGAGCCCTCTTAACATAGGCAGCAATTAATCTTTCATTAATGTACTGCTTTCGACATTTTTCGTGAACTTCAATTGATGTTTTCCCATTCAGATGAAAGCCCTTTCCATCCTTCCTCTGCTTACGTGCTTCATTAAATGTCTTACAAGCCCCTTTTTTTTTCACTACTGTCACTTTACTTCCATCTTCCAAATCACTATCACAAATAAAACACACCCGAAGAGACATTACAGCCGGTACGTTGTCTGAATCCGAACTGAACTGAATCGCTCGCCTCTCAAACAGAGTGGCAGGGTTGAGAAAGATGTGGGAAGGGGCGAAGGGGGTACTCAGACAACAAGTTTCAAGGACAGATGGCCGACACGTTGTTCCACACCTCCCAAACCGGTTTTAGAAATGATAGGGAGGGGTGCGGGAGAAAGAGAGAGAGAGATTCGCGTGACAGAGAGCGATACGAGGCGAGGGAAACATATATAAACTATTTCAGCGTGCACTTACGCCTAAAACTATTTGTCTGAAAAAAAAAATCTACAGATCTAAATAGTGGGAAATTTTCTCTAGTTTAATTTTTTATGCGGTACATTTTCTGTAAGAGTGAATATTTTTCATGCTATAAGCAAAAAAACAAAAAATTGTCAAGTTGTTTTGTTGTTGTTTGCATTTTTTTTTCATGTTTCCCGAAACGTTTTGAGGTGGAAAAGTGGAAATTCATAATCAGCACCCGAAAAACAAAAAGGGAAACAAAAAAATCAGGACTTCTCCAAAACTTTCTAGGTAAAAATACCAAATTATTGGACTATTAGCCATTACTGGGAAGAAACATCAATCTTTGTCCTCCTTCCAAAATCAGTGACTCAGGGCCAGTTCTTGGCATATGTAAGAATAGATGGATCGGTGTATGGGAACAGCGCTGTGATTGCCTGTATTTATAGCACTGGATGTGTACAGTACTCCCCCCACCCCTCTCCAAGTTTGACCACCTTTCCCACATTCATGAAAAAATGTATCCTCCTCAATGTCGCAAAGGTTTATTTCTGGAGTTTTTTTTTCCGTTTGTCTTATATCTGGCAATGGGCTTTTCCCTGATGACTAATACCTGGTGCCAGTCTTACGGCTCGATGTGTCGATACAGGAATATATAGTGACCTTCAACCGTGAGCTTGTACATGAGGTCATTGACCCTTGAAACACTCCCCTACCTTCCCCCTTCTATGGGGGCAATGGGTTTTCCCGATGACGTCATCGCTCTGTCGCAGCCTTGATGACTCATACCTGATGCCAGTTTAGTAGATCGACAAGACAAGTCGCCCTAATCTGTGTGACATCATTGCGTGTGATGTTGCAACACCCCCTTTTATGTAGTAATGGGTTTTCCCTGATGACTCATACCTGGTGCCCGTTTGGCGGGTTCACAAGACAAGTCGAGAGAGGAATAGATCACGACCTTGAACGATGTCGCAAACCTCCCTTTTTAGTGGCAATGAGTTTTTCCCTGATGACTCATACATGGAGCCAGTTTGGCGGCTCGACAAGACAAGTCAAGACAGAAATATATAATGACATTGAATGATGTCACAACCCTCCCCTTCTATGTGGCAATGTGTTTTCCCTACTGACGTCATCACTCTCTCACAACCCCATCTGGTATCAACTATAAATATCAGCACCTGGTTTAAAATCCTTTCATTGTATAAATGTCTTTGAGTATTAAAAACATAACCAGGATGAGTTACTACGCTTCGCTGATGGGATCTGGGTGAGTAAATGTACTTTTATAACCGGCACACTCATTATTTATTTGTAGTTAAATCAAAGTGTATACATTTAATTTATTTCAAAATTATAATACACCATGGCAGATTTGTGTAAGTATGTAGTAGGTATATGATAACAACAGGTCGTTAACCCCATGTCGTCATGGAAATACCCAGAGGGGAAATGGAAGAGAGATTTTATTACGGATGTGAAAGAGGGTATAACTTGGGGGAGGGAGGGGAACGCACTGTACTCAGTCAGTGCTATAAATAACAGCCAATCACAGCGCTGCATTGAGCCAGTGATATAAATAGCAGCCAATCACAGCACTGTTCCCATACGCCAATCCATCTACTTGCGAATGATGCGTCCGCAAGGGGCCCCCAAGGATAAGGTGCCGCAAAGCGAGCCTTTTTTTAAAAAAAAACCATTTAAATAAATATATAGAAAAATAAATTGTACGACGCACCGCACAAACTTTCTATCTTTTATTATCTTTAAATCAAGACACTAAAAACTCGTAAGATTTCTGACCGGAATAATGTACATTGTAACATCAACACTCCACATAGGAAGATGAATAAAATAATATACACTGATACAGAAACATTGAGAAAAGAGGTGAATAATTTGTCCACCAAAGAGCATTTCAAACCATTTCATATTTCATAAACCTTAATAAAAATAAATTTTAACCATTTGCTGACAGCTTGGAAGCTGGGATCTGCTTTACATGTTCCAATTATGAAAATTGTATTTACTAAAGATGAATGGAGGGGAAGTTAAAATAACTCTAAGGAATCAATAACTAATGAAAGAATGTGAAAATGTTAGATGAATTTTTATGAATACTAGTTTTTGACTATTTTTTGTTGCTTGTATGAAGGTAAAATCAAATTTGTATGGAGTATTAAAACTTGAAAACAGGACAGAAGACTTGACCTCTAATTTTAAGAATATAAACCAACTAGATTTATGTATTTTCAGATAATAAAGCAATCAGAGAGTCGGGAAAATAGTCTATATATTCGCAGTAAATTGGACTATTGTCTGAAAAACAACTTTCGTACACTCCCAACCGGGTTGTTGTCATATTACTGAAAATGACATCTATCTGCGTATCGTTGTGTGTCGTTGACTCGTCAAACTTCAGGATGAGTTTCAAACTATATTTGCTCATTAATTCCAACAAAAAATAATCTTTATATCCAATAATACTTTAATTAAAATCTACTAAGATTATGATAAGATATTTGTCAGAAGGGTGGTTTTTGTTATTCAGCATCGCGTCTTACTACACGTTCGGTGTATACGCTTAAGTACAAATTTTACGCTAATATATTAGGAATTGGAAAGTTTGAGTCTAGAGGAAGTGAACCAGCATTTGCGTGAGGGCAGGGTTGAAAACCATTTAGGAAATGCCACATTAAATTCATCCGACCGAGATTTGAACCTTAATCCCCGTCCTCGGCTGTCAAACTCAACATGAAACTAATGAAACTAAACTACGCATCGAGGTGGGTAACAATAAATTTTAAGTTCAATCATAAATGAGATAATCAACACTTACTTACGCTGTGGCACTGTTATGGAAAAATTGAGGAAAACAGAATTATCTTTAAGAATCAAATTCATTTTCAAAGACATGAATTAAAAAGTATATATTATATTTGATTATAAACTCAGAAAACTATTAATTTAATAAAAATATATTTCAGATAAAAGATTTTTATATTTAATAGTACTACAACTTTAAAATGATAATCTATTTAATATCTTAAATAGTTGCGGAGAAATTATGAAAATGGGAAATTTTACCTCACGTCAGGTACCCTCAAATTCATTTTCATGGGAAAATGAGAATTTCCATCTTGTTAATTATGATAAACAATGTCCAGATGAATAATTTAATCAAAATCTTTAGAGAGAATTAGGAAAAAATAGATTTTTTTCTATTTCTGCCCTTCAGTAAACTACCCTTAATTTTAGTTTTATATATCTAATTCCAAAAATTCTTCGGGGTAACCCTATGAAATCCCTAGATACCAAGTTTTAGCCCAATCGGTAAAATATTTTAGGCTCTAGTTGGAGGTACAGACAGATGGAAATTCAAAAACAACTTTTTTGGATTCAGGGGGTCATGGAACGTCAACATTCATCAAAATCTTGAGTTCTATTTTTTTGGTGATCACAATACTTTCTCTACCTGTAAGATAGCGAGAAAATATATATGAGCGCAACAAAATTAAATTAAATAACGTTATAAAAATATATATGTACTCACAAAATGTCTCTCTATCTCTTTTTTTTTTTTGGCTGGTTCACTTGTGGCACAATGTTCAAAACTTCAAATAGTTACGGTATTTACACTATGAAATACAATGTGTAACTGAAGGTAGAAAACTTCTGCCTACGAACAGAAACATTAAATGCTCTTTCCTAAAATAATCCCCACAATAGAAGCTACAAAAGGGGAGGTGAAGGATTAACACCTGAAAAAAATTAGTGTGAAGTTATTGGTGAGTTATAGGAATAATCGTCTCCATTGTGAAACGAATTCTTGGAAAACCCAGTGTAGGATCTGGTCTCGTTCAGACAAGAATAAAGATACTTTTGGAAAACGATAAGAAGAATGAAGAAGTAGCGTTCTAGTTTGCAGACCGAACGCTTTAAAACTGGTGTTGTATCAACCGAATTACTCGTATCAACCGTAACGGTGTCCCGGTGCGTTCTGGCCCAATTCGAGTACTGGGTACACATTATATATAAAGTCTAACTTCCTCATCACAAGTGTAAACTGGGTAATATCTCGGATGGGTGTTAAGACGTGAAGCACAAAAAAATAAGTTGAATATTTCAAATAGTTCTTATATAATTGAATGAGTACATACACACGGTATATATTTTTCAAACTGATTCTGGTGTAATAACTACTTTATTTAATGAATACCGGTACTTATAAATGCTGCATGTTTTATTTAAAATATTATGTAACCCACACAGTTTATAAATTGGTATTCACAAAGCTAAACTATTTCACACAATATACTTATAGTAAATATTTTATCCCTCATCTTTTTACGATACAATTAATTTAAACCCATTATTAGTAGTAGCTTTAGTCGGTTCATTCTGGCTGCCCAGATAACTTGAGCTACGTGCCAAAAGTTTGGAAATTATTTTATTAAATATATTAGAACTAAAAATAAGCTACACTAAGTAACATGATCAAATATTTGCTAGGGTTTAGGTACTTCTAAGGCTGGTAACAGCTATACCTTATTTTTAAAATGTAAGTGAAATGGCCCACTATTTCTAATAAATTTGAACTACACGCCATTTCAATCAACTTTGTGATGTTTTGCTCAGTTGGTTGCGTGTATGTCTACTGAGCTAAGGGTCCCGAGTTATATTCCTGGCATGGCCGAAAAATTTATCATTGCTGAAATGTGTGTTTCCCCGTTCATGGTGATGAATTAATGTTAGATGAATGGATGTTGTGTCTGTTATAGATTTAAGCTAGTGTGTAAGTCGTGTGCTGGTATAATCAGATGTTACAAAACGTGCAGGTAAATACTTGAAATAAAATAAATGAATATTTAATTCAAATAATTATACCCAAACAGGAATCTGAATAATGATCCTCCTAGCTCACTACACTGATCGTTCTACAAATTAAGATGTAGAGATTCTCGCTCGTATAATTCGTTGTCACTTAGCTTTATCAACATTTCAAAGTGCTCCAAACAGATAAATGTTAACTATCAGTTCAGCCTGGTAAACATAAGATTATACTTCAATATGTTGATCTAACTATTACACTTATGGGGTCTTATTATTCTAAACCAAATGTGAAAAATTATAAAAATAAAGATTTGAAAACTACATGCGACTTGTAAAAATAGTTTCCAGACGTGACCAGAATTTTGGGTTGAAAATTTACTTTCAACATATACCAAGCTAACCAATTTCATATTTATTTCCAGTAAAGTTATGTATTCAGTAATAAGGTCTTGTTGGGCCTTCTTCAGTGCCAATAAAATAGATCTGGTAAAAGCGCTAAGGTGTTTAGATGGTAGCCAGTGTGGGCTCTACTCCATAGGGAACTAGCCTAGGGTCCAAAAGTGACCATTATCATCTAGTCTTCCACTCCAGCGCCTACGTCGTTGCTGCATGGACTCCTCTCTCTTCCGAGACATTGAACGGTGATTTATCGCTGGCCCTTCCACTTCTCCCCCTTTTTTTACCACTGCAAGGGCCCCCTATCGATGGGTTACCATTCTATACAAGGAAAAGGCACCCCGCGCGTGGAGAACCCCCCCACAAAGGACATATGCATCATCCTTAGACCACTTTTGGCCACCATAACTAATCCAAGTACTGGCGTTGCTGACTATAAGAAGGTTTTCCTGGACCGCGTAGACGCAATAATATTCTCCAAAATATTATATTATCGACAATTGATCAGACTTGCATTATATCTACACGACCAGAGCTGTTTACATGACCTTCATTGATCATACCCATGCCCCATACTTTCACAATATTTGATCAATGTTCAATGAACATAGCTATAAATAATACTCATACAACATTTTACCTTAGTCCATTAATTCATGCTTCATACTTACATGAGATTTGCAATCGTTAATTGAGCAGAGTCCAATAGATCATACTTAAGGTACGTTTTGTTCGGTGTGATTATCGCCCAACGATGATCGTTCATGGTTCAACGATGATCGTTCAACTATTGTCTAGAGCATTACTTCTTTGTTTTTAAATAAGGCTGTTTTGCTCCGAGTGACTACTACTAGAGGCGCTAACGATCATCGTAGGTTCTGAATAGTTGCTCGGATGGAAGGTGAATATAATCGCAGTTGCAAACGAACATTTGACTGGAAAGAGTGTCCCCGTCATTATGGATCCCAAATTTTCCAATGAACAGTATGAGATCCTTGTGGAGGAAGTTGCAAATCATCCTTAGTTGTGGCAGCTCTCACATCCCAAATACAAGGACCAACGAGTGAAAGAAAATGGCAGGGTGGAAGTTGCCGACAAAGTTGGGAACTAGGTGAGTTTGTTTCTTGTTTATATCCCCTCTCCCCCAACGTTTTTTTGCTAGCCCTTTAATGGCGTACAAACTTTGATTATTTTATTTGTAATTGCAAATTATTTTATCAAAATACAAAAGATATTCACAAATTCCGATCCCAAACGGGATTTTTTTATTCAATTGTTTTTTGAAAAAAAGAAAAGAAGAGCGGTATAACCGGCGACCTGACCAAAATTTATTATGAAATTTAATAGGGATGGTTTGGGGATAAAGAAAAGAGCGCTATAACCGGGGTAGCGTTATAAACGGGAGAGTTATTCGAAAACATAATAAAGGTATGCGATTCTATTTAAAATAATAAAGCTAGGTGCCATATTGGAAAGTGGTGGCCATTTTGCAAAATCTTAAATTTAGTCAGAGGGGAAAATATATCTGAAATGTAACATACAAATGTGCTTTATTCAAAAGGTTGGGCATGTAGTACAACATATAGTGATTAAAAAAGAAAGAAACATAGGTAGGTAATAATACCTAATTTGGTTCGTCCTATTTACTCTGTGAACTTGCTAACTCACCCTGCTGTCATTATTGAAGTATGCACCAAATGAGTCTCTTACTTCAAATCCTTCCAAGTTAGCGTACCCGCGAGCTCTTGCAAAACTAATTAAATTTTCTCTGGGCGGCTCTTGCGTAGGGTCTGGCTCGTAATTCAGGGCACCATATTTTGCAGAGCAGGAATCTCTCAGCATGTTGTGCAAAAAGCAGCAAACAAACACAACATCGTTGACGGTTTCGAGGAGTAAATTGGTTGGATTATAAAAAATACGAAACACCTGGACTAGTAAACCAAACGCATTTTTAGAAGTTTGGTTGAGTTCGGGACAACCCATAATTGAATATAGCTTTCATTGTATCTTCCACCACACGCTCTCACGATTATGGTTTCAACATGTTTGGATGTAATCGGAAAGCGTCATCATCGACAAAAATTCCGAGATCACCTTCTTTCCTATAGGATCCAACGCCGATAACATGAATTTATAATTCGCGTCGACAACATCCAAAAGCATTGTCGAGAAAAAAACCTTTTAATTGTAAGAGAGGGAGCTGGATTTTTGGGGCACACAATCCGGATGTTTCCCATCAATTGCTAATGAACAGTTGGGAACTCCCATTTATGGTGAAATTATTTTGCCTTTTGTTTCAAGTCCTTTGGAGTCAGTGAACAATGGCCAAAGCTTCTTCCTCAGCGCTGCTAACGTGTTTTATTTTTTGGCTGGTTTTACCAACTGATAATCGGAACTGAAACTGCAGCAAATGGAATAACTTACAAGTGACCAGAAACATGTAACATAAAAACATTACTACTAGGTACTACTACTACTACTTACTTCTTATATTTTATATGTCTTTTGCAGTTGATGAGTGCAAAGAACGTTGGAATAACATCAAGGACACGTATGAAAGAAATAATATTAAGAAAACAGGATTAGAAACTCCTTCTACGTGGAAATAGAAAAAATGAGCACTGGAAGAAAACTGTTATTTCTTCATACAGCTGAAGGACATCGAGGGTTTGTGTACTTTCTTTGTCATTGCCTAATTTAACTTTATAATGAGATTAAAGGAATCCATAACTTATTATTATTTAACACTTTTCTGTACTTTGTTCACTATATTTCATTAAATGAGAATTACCTACATTCTCTGGATACTTTTTTCGTGAGCTCTCAAACGTCACTACAACAGAAGAAGATAAATATGTAGATGGTCCAGAAAAAGTGGAAATCATCGAACCACCTTTGCCTGACAATGCAACACCAACTCTGACAGCATCGACAATCCCACCTCCTCCACAAACTCCATTTCAGCAGTCATCCACTCGTACAAAGGTAGCAACAAAAAGCAACATCTCTAGTAGAACAAACCACCGAGAAAAAGTAGTTTTCCATTTGAGAAGAGAGCAGCTGAGAGAAAGAAAATGATACAGAACTTGCTTTCGGCCGAACAAAGCGTGGATGAGATCGACCTGTTTTTTCAGAGCCTGGCCAAATCAGTTAAATAATTACCACCTCACCTACAGCAGTGTGCAAAGGACAAACACTGACCATGATCGGTAAATTGGATCTGGAAATGTGGAGTTCATTTGATCATACACCATTCCAAAACCACCCTTTTCGACTCCTGCCTCTGGTTCACTTTCAGCTAGTGGTTCAACTCAACACTACTCTCATTCTTTACCTAATCCGTTTTCTCCTCTAGAATGTGATGCAAACTCATGGTGTTGATAAGAATGATATACATGATAATTCAGAGAACATCACCGACCTACTTTCTCGAAATCAATTTTTTACACTGTGATCCTATGATACCTGTTTGGTGTGCACAATTTTTTTGTATCGTACCTTTTGGACATTGTATTATCTTTCAATAAATTTGTTTAATATAACTCAATAATTATTGGCCTTGTCTTTTATTCTATATTTGTAATACTTTTTAATTCAAAACTAAAATAATGTAGAGATTAATAGTAGGTACCTACCTCAATGTGATGGCAATTTTTTCTTCAGTCATCACAGGGTACAGGTTTCTGTTGTAAGATCTCTTGGATAGGTCCTCTTTGATCAATTCATCCAGGAATTTGAACTGTTCAACAGAAAGGTAGAAAATTTGCCAAACTTTTTTTTTATCTTCGCGCAGATGGTTTCCAATAAATTTCAGAAATAATCCCTCTTCATTCCTCAATCCAAATATGAGGTGTTTCTTAGCAATTTTTTCCCGTACATTTGGAGAAGAACTTCATCATCTTCCATCTCTTCAATTAGAAGGTATTGAATTAACAACCTTCTATTTCTACTCAATTTACTCAAAGCCAACTTCTCGTGACAGTACCTTCCTGAAACACTTCCAACACGTGGCTGGTGAAAAAATAAGCGGTTTGGTCAAAAATTGGATAGGCGCAGAATTTTGGAGCAAAAGAGTCTACCCTTGATTATCGTGAGCAATAATCGGTGCTCAATCATCGTAGGGCCATGAATGATACCTACATGACAGAGTAGGAAGATATTAAACGTAATTTCCTCACTACTCTATGCCCCCTACTTTTCCAAGGATAGGTTTTTCCTGTCATGAAAATAAGAGTAATCTATCCTGATGTACTAATCTGATAAGGACCATTAAATTACACTAACACGATATTTGCATTAGTTGGTATCTAAATAATACTTACACGTCAATTTATTTTTAAATAGTCAGTTTCATACTCAAAAAGCATTTGACAGATCTATTTTGAAACCCCAAGAGGGTCTTTTGTCTTTTGACGAACCACTTTTCGTGATACTTACATACCATTTATATTTGATAGATTCTTGCAAAATTTTTAGACACTTGATAAAGGGGCAACATTTAATTTATCCTATATAAATTTATAAACCCTTTTCGGGTTATAAAAATTTACAAAAATTTTAAACAAAATTTTACAAACGACATTTCATTTTGGGGGAAGGGGTCCGGGTTTTTGGGGAAAAATAAAAATTTCTAATGAAAATCTGATTTTCATAGAGTTTTTTCAGCAACTTCAGAGCATCACAGTGGGTGGGATGTTTTCCCATATTCTTTTATGCTTTGTAAAAGATTCAAAAAGTGCATAATTTACAGAAAAGGGAGCACTTGTTCGCTGAAGCATGTTTCTAGGGACCTTTTGGAAAAGATTGAAGATGGCCCTTATGCAAATTGTCCCGAGTGTGGATAAGAACCCAAAAAACCCCCTGTCCCATAAGGGGATTTTTCCCCCCATTTGTTCCACATGGTTTTTTTTTCCTCAGCTTGCAAAAAAATTTTGTGCTATCGCACCCCAAAGAAAAACCATGGGGTTCCTTTCCCCAAGGTTTTGAGCATATCATGAACGCAAAGGAAATTACAATTCCCTTTCCCAAAAACCAAAGATTACTCTCATTTCAAATAAGACCCTCTTTTTAGAAAGTTAAGAAATGCGATATAGCCAACACAATAATATCTGTGTATACTGTGTGAATGTAAACAGTCTTAGGAACAGTTACTGATCAACACAACAAATTATTTTTACCATATCATTACATTCAAGACAAAAACAAAAGCAGTGTAGGTACGAGCTTAGCAGAAAAAAATTCTGGATGCTCAAAGAACCGATACTTTCTTGTAATTTTTTTTACTAAACGACTTATACAATTTATTTCAAGTTTAAAAAAAATAATAAATTTAATAAATAGTTCCAATATTAGGCCGAAAACGAAAAAAATTTTTTTTAAAAATACTTCCTTAAATGTATGAAAAAGGAAGGGTGGGTTGGGGTGGGAAAGCAGTGTTCTTTAAGGAAGTAAAATAAGGCTTTTTTTTTAAAAGAATCCCTTTATTAAAAGCATGATTTTTTTTAATTTCAACAAAAACAAAACGGAACAGTGTGGGGCCCAACAAAGCAGTGCCCTTCTTAAAGTTTTTTTATCAAGTATTGGGCCCTTTAAAGGGGTTGTCATGCGAAAAAGTACAAGTACTTTTATTTTAGTAAATAAGCAATAAAAACTTTTTACAATAAACATCTTTTTTTTTTAAACCCATAATAAAAAGTTATCCCCAAAAATTCAAAATGTTATCACTCGTTTTTTTAAAAAAATTTTAATAATTATCAATAATTGGAAAGTTATATGCCCCCTTTAAAAGCTAATTTAAAGAGTTTCTTTTAAAAAATAAAAGAAATAGAAAATTAAAACCGTGGTTTACAATATATACTAAAAAAAAGGCTTTTCGAAGCGTCGGCAAATTAATGACGTCATAGATCTGTACAGGAGGATTTTTTTTGGGCCCCATATTGGAATGCATATTTTTGGGTGGGGCTATCCTTGTGCAAAATGTTATGCTTGTATCAAAAGGAGCGTGTAAAGCCAAAAATTTCCTACGCTGCTCGCGATTTCTCTATTTATGAAAAATTTATAACACGCGAACATATCGATATTTATAAAAGAAACGTCTGTTGTCATGAAAGTTGGAGATACCACGCATACGAGGTCTAAAATTTTAAAAAACTACTAGCCATGTGAACAGAAGGAAGGAATTTAGAAATTTTGTTTGATTTTTTAAAATTTAAATTTAAAAAATAAAAGAGGAAGATATTGTCTTTTAACACCGGATATTGTTATTAACACCGTGAGAAAAGGATTTAGTACTACATCTCATTAAGTTGTGCAATGGGGGGTTGGGGTAGAACTTGAGCAAAACATGTGCACCTAGAAGGCGGAATTTTAAAAATTTGATTATTTTTCTTTTTACTTTATTGCCCTTTTTTTAAAAATTACCCCATTTCCCTCTTTACGTTCTTCACCTTTTTTCCCTCATTTCCCCTTTTTTTACAATTTTTACCTTTTTACCCTTTTTACCTTCTTTATCCCCTTTAACCCTTTTTAGCCTTTTTGCCTTTGACCCTTTTAATCTTTTTACATTTTCTAACCTTTTTTCTTTTCCTTTTTATATTTTTTAAAAGTTCAGATTAGTATGATTTTTATTTTTTTTTTACCCTATATGCACTATTTTCTGGTTTTTTACCCCTTTTTTTGCCGTTTTATCAAAAAAATTTTTTTTCTCCAGGATAATCCGGAAAGTTAATGTAAAAGGTGATAAGTTCAAAAAAGTCCAAAAAAAAAAATTTTAAATCAAAAAGGTCAGTAAGACTTAAAGGTAAAAATTCAAAAATGAAAAAAAAAAGGCAAAAAGGAAAATTTCCCAATGGAAAAACAGGGCAGTAAAAAAAAAATAGTAAAGAGATCAAATGGTGATTTAAATAAAAAGGGCTTTTCTAAATCAAATAAAAAAAAAAGAGTTAAGAAAAGTAAAAAGCGGAGAGGAAAAAAAGGAAAAAAAGGGGCAAAAAAATTTATGAAGATTAATAGGTAAAAGGGTAGGCGGAGTAAAAAGGAGAAAAATGGGTTAAAGGGGAAAAAAAGTGTAAAAAGGTTAAAGGGAATATCGGGGTAAAAAGGAAAAACAGAGTGTAAAGTTAAATGGGGGAATGCGATAAAAAAACTAAAATAATTTTGATTTTTTTTTATTCCCCTTTTTGCCCTCTAGGTACTTTTTACGCCCTTTAAACTCTTATTTTGGCTAAAAAACCTTTTTTTTTTCCCCCTTTTTTACCTTTTTTCCCTTTTATTCCCTATTTCTGTTTCCCATTTTATTTATTTTTTTACTTACCTTTCTACCATTTTAAAAAATAATAAGTTTCACTTTTATTTCCCATTTTTCTCCTAGCGCTTTTTACAGATTTCAAACGTTTTTAAATCTTTATTACTTATCCGGATAACAACAAAACTTCTTTGTTTGTCTTAAATATAGTAAAAATGTTTATTCAAAGACACATTCCAAAATTAAGAGAAACCCTCTTAATTCGCCCAGAAAAAAAATATCAAAAGTAGTAGCAAAAAAAGAGGGCCCTCGATAAAAAAAATTTTTAAGCCATTAATAGTTACACGAAGCTTAAAAAGGAAATGTATGTTACAAAACGTTAAAAATTTGATACTATTAAAAAATGATGTAACCCCAGACGAAGTTAAGACAACTAAACCTAAAACTGTATCAAAAAATATAATAAGTGGGGGAACTTTCCTAAACTTACTGCCCCCTTAGTTTTTTACAGGTTTTTTCAAAAATTTCTATCCAAGTTTTAAAAAAATTTCGGTCACATGGCCTAAGCGTCACTCAGTTTTGGTTTTGGATTAGGGCTTGGGTAGATGGGGTTTGAACTGGTGGGGTGTAATGGGGTTTTTTTCTAATGTTTTTCACACCCCCTCGCAAATATTTGGTACATTTCTTCAAAATTAAAATAGTTTTTTACTTCTCTTGCGTAATTGAATCTCAAACTGATACTAAGACATGTGAAAAAAAAACATAGAAATTACGGACTAACTTAGAAAACCCCAAAGTTTCAGGGGAAAGGGGGGCGGGTGAGAGTTTATAAGAAAAATTTTTAAATTTAAAATGGGTATTGTATTTCCAAATCTCAGTTTATTTTTCTTTTTAACATTATGTAATTTATTTCCCATAGGAAAAAAGTTTTAAGTCAGAAGATTAAGTAATAAATATAACAATGCATTAGGGCAATTAAACCCATAGGAAGAGCACTTTTACTATGGGCAAAGAAATAAATTAATGTTTTGGGGATCCAAGTTTAAAAAAATCTATTATTAAAATAAAAACGGGGAAGGTGTAATAATCCTAAATCCAAAAATTTCAAAATTGACTTTCCAATCTAAAGACGGTGGAAGCCCATAAGAGACAGTATTCAACTTGAAAATTTTGTATTTTTTATGTTTTTCCATTTTAACATTAGTCAAAACCATTTAATAGTTATTTTTCATCAAACATGAAAAAATATTAATAAGAACCCTTGTTTTTATTAGAAATGTTTTAATGCCAATTTATCTCTTAACATCATTTCATTTTCAAGGGGTATAAACCATAAATTGTAGGACTTTTATAGATTAAGACGGGATCTTTTACTTTATTGGATGTACTTGTACTGTCCCTTTGCAAAGGACCAAGCCTGACACCCTATATTTCGTCTGTTTGATTTTGAGGGACAGTTTAAACGGTTTTTTCAATGTTTTGTGGAAAACTGTTTTGGTCCATAAAATGTCATGTTTAAAAAAAATCGTGAAATTTTTAAAATTATAACACTTGGCTGAATAAATATTTCCCTAAAAGAGAATAAAAATTAAGTTCACAGGTTAGTGTCAAATACGAATAAAATCCTAATACGATTTTAAAATAATTAGAAATGTTTTTTACTTTTGCAAAAACAACAATTTTTAAAATTTTTTTTTATTAGCCTTTAAATTGGGTTCAGAATGAGATAGATAAATAATGGTATATTGAAAGTTCTTAATTTTAATGAAAAAAGGTGGTAACAACTTGAACATTTGTATGAATGAAAAATTTTGTGTTTTATCAGAAATTTTGTTTACTTTTGCTAAAGCGACTTAAATTACAATTGTTATTAGCTGTATTTGGTTTCAGATAAGACAAAATATTGGATATTAAAAGTTTGATAACAAATGAAATGGGTCTAACAACTTGATTGTTTTTTTATGAATGACAGACTTTTGTGTGTAGCCCCATGTCCAAAACTATATTTGGTTAAAAAGCGTGTCTTTTGATTCTATACCACCCAAATTTTGTTTTGGAACCCCCTTTCCCCTTAAGGCTTTATATTGTTGTAGGGGATAAAATTAAATAAAAAAATAACCTTAGTAATGTGTTTTTTGGGGCATGAAAACCAAAAAATAATACAACGCATGGAACAAAACCCAGCGCGTGAGGCACCCTTAAAAACCGTGGCCTGTTCCGCGTTGGTTTGTTTGTGCTCGAAAAACACTGCAAATATGGACGCGCCACTTAGAGTCAGATGTTGAGTTTTGTTTTCTTTATATTAAATCATTTTTAAAAGATTGTCCTCTGAGTGAAAGCTTACCCCAAAGCCCTATTTACGTTAAGACACCTGGGATTTGCTTCAATGTATTTTGGCAAAATTAATATTTCTCTCAAATTTGTTCCGCTAGTTTTTTTCGTAGCTAAAAAACTATAGAAGAAATTTGTATTCGATAAAAACCCATTTTGACCCATTACAAAAGGCATTTAACATAGAAACAGCAAAGAACATCATTTTGGATTCGTGAGCCCTACAACGTAGCAGCTACATCGTAACACGTAACCCTTTTTAACCCCTCAAAAAAGTCGATTTTCAAAAATTTTCTATCTGCTGAGCTAAAATCGGCGAGTTTCAAGTTTTTTTAAGCTTCTTATTGAAAACACCATGATATAGACATACCCCGTAATTATCACGCGGAGTTACGATCATTATTGGTAAAGAGACAGTTAAACTGTGTTACAAATGATTCTTTCGAGAATCCCAGTGTGGGCTTGCTTGTATGGGTTTACAAACGCGCCAAAGAAAAATTCAGTATAAAAACCTTTCAGCGGCTCAGGAGAGTTTAGGGAAATATTTATTCTTTTAATAACTGGAGGATACAACCTCTTAAAAGTTCAGGAAAGGGGGGAAAAAAAATGGCCTTTTAATCTTTGAAAATGAGAAACATTCGGGGAAGAATTACTTTTTTTCACTAAAGGGCTCCTCTGCTGACACATTCCCTTTGGGAGGAGAACTTTTTTTATTCGTATGTATGAGGTAACGTCAACGATGGCCTAGACAAACAAGATACAAACTTTACGTTAGCACATTGTAAGCGCGAAAAAGCCCCAAAGTTTGATTGTCAGTTCTACCACCAACTCTGCTGCGAAAGACAGCACACCCTGCGATTTTCCACAGGTTTGGACATGGTTTTGGCGGGCTCTTCCCCCAAATCCAGGGGGTTGGGAAAATAAAGAGGCAAACCTTTCCCCATACAACCACATTTCCACCCCCCTCGAGTGTGTTCCCTTCAATTTATATTTTTTAATTGCAAATTCAACTGTGAACGTAATTGTGAATGTGTAAAAATGGCCTCCCTGCACTGGTATGTGTGGTTTGTGGTGAAGTTTTGGTTAAATTTGGGAAAAAAAGAAACCTAAGTTGGAGAAAAAGAAAGCGGGTACAGGGGAAGGGGGATTCAACAAGACGAAAACCGCTGAAGCATGCTATGACCCCTCCCCACCAAGCAAACTCTTTTGTAAAATCATAAATTGGTTAGTAGTGAGTTCTCAATTTTTTTAACATTATTCTGTATTTATGACGAATTTCAGTAACAAAAGATTAACTATAAGCTCGTGTAGCTAGAATTTTTGGGGCCCCCTTGCATCCCCCAAAACTTGTTTTCTTTATTTGACACATTTCCCCACGTCCTTTGTTTTCCCTAAATAAGTTTTTAAAAAAATTATTTAGCTTTTTAAAAACTTGTATATATGAAAAAATTTTTGTACCCCCCCCTTTAAAAAAAGAAAACATTTCTCAAAATACTTGTTTAGTTTCCATTGTTATGTGTAAAAAATGACTGTACATTGTTTTTAAAACTTTAAAAAAAATTTATACCTTCCCATGATGACTTTACCCAAAAATATAAAATGCATTTTTACGACCCGCCTTTCTAGTCCCTTTATATTCCGCTAACATTGAAAAAAAGAAATTAAGATGGCGGCCTTTTTTCCCCCATGTGTATTTGCGCAACTGGAATTTTTTGAGACTCACGGGTTTTTTGATCCAGATTGCTTTTTCATGCATACCCAATTTTCCCCTGAATTTTTTGATTTTCCCTTTCTTGCTAATAATGAGTATTTTTACTGGACTAGTACGAAAAAAGGCCTTCCAAAAAGGGGGTTTTCCCTTTCCCAAAATTTCATGGTAATATTAGCCCACACCCAATAATTATTTAAAGGGAAAAGTCACAAATGTCGAAATTTGGTTGTGCGAAAAAAAAAAAATTGTCTAACATCACTTATAATGTATTTTAATTTTTTTAAAAAATAGTGAAAAATGTCAAAATTCCCCCTTTACGTGAATGTGTGTAGAAAGAGCAAAAAAAACCAAAGTTTTTTTTACTTACACAAAGGTGTGGACGAAGCTAAAAACTTCACCCCCAGATGACCATCCAATTTTATATTATAAGAACAATGGACTAAGCAGTGATCCATACTATAATGATGGATATAAAAACACCCCCAGCAAAAAACCAAAAGCGTGATGTATTTTTTAGTTGCTTGGTTGTGAGGGGGCATAATTAAAAAGGTTTATTCATGGGTTTTTTCGAGAAAAAAGTATTTTTGAATAAAAAAGTTATTATTTGAAAAAAATGAAGGTTTCCCCATTGGTGGGAAAAATTTGCATTAAACGATTAAAAAAATAATTTAAACGGTAATATTATCACATTCAAATAATTTTTATAATGTATATTAAAATATGTAGTATCACCCTGTTGTTTAATTTACCAAAACTACAAAGTTTTAAAGTTTGCTCTGTGCTTGTGTATTGGTTTCAGAAAAAAATATTATATTAAAATTCAGTAACTTAATGAAATAAAATTATTAAAACTTGAATAAATTTGTTTGAATGACAAACTTTGTGTATAAACCCAACGTTCAAACGATCATTTAGTTTGTAGGCTGTAGGAAATATTTTAATTTATTAAAAAGTATTTAAAGTTGGCTCTTAAAAATGTTATTGCTTTCAAAACCAAAATTTATTGAAAATTCGATAATTATAGTGAAACAAGTTTTGCTCAAAACTTTTCATTGGTTTGAACGACAAACTTTGTTTTTAAGTATTTCGTTCAAAAAATCATTTATGTTTTAAGCTTGTAAGAATATTACCAAAATTTAAATTTTATTTAAAGGGGAATTAGCTTGTATAAAGGATTTGAACGAAAAATATATTGAAAGTTTGTGCTAAAAGAAATAGGTGGCTTCCCATTTATTCCCATCGACCCATTTTGGGGCAGTGAACTTATTTTTTTTTCTAACTATTATTTAGTATTTTTGAGAAATTTTTCAACTTTAATATTGGAGTGGAAGTAGTTTAAACTGTTGGGGCGTTTTTTTTATCCAAACAAAGTATTAAAGACGTGATTAAAAGTAAATCGCTTGTGAGGACTCTGTCAATATTAAAAAGTAAACACTTAAGGGGACAATTATGGTTATAAATGGGTGAAGAAGATACCCAAAAAAATGTTTAGAAACACCAAACACCTTGGGGGGGGGGGGGGGGGGGGGTATTGCAGTACATTATTTAAAGAAAAAAGGGAGCTAGCAAATTTTAATTACTTTTTTGATGACAAAATTTTAGAACAGTTTGACGTTCAAACGATCTTTAAATTATAACTTATAGGAAGTATTATTTTTCGTACCAGAAAAAACCACCTTTTTTTTTTAAACAGTAGTTGTAAGTATTCTGGGGGAAAATCTTTTTTTACCAAAAAACTACTTTAAGGGGGATTCTTGACAAATAAAAGGTACGGTAATCCCCGGGCCTTTTTGTTATTGTTTTTAAAAAGGAGAAATTTAACGAAATTTTTTAAAATAATATACACTAGTGAACCCGAAAAAAATAGCGCTATACATCGTAAAACATTTTTCCTCACGGTTTTAAGTTTTTTTTTTTTTTATAAAGGATTAAGTCTTATTTGTACATGTGGATCAATAAAAAAATCTATATTGCGTCCCCACGGGGGCAACAATTTGTATTAAAATTTTAGCTTCCAGTTAAAAAATTTTTGGCATTTTACAGGGGATGGGGACATCTTGGGTTATTGATTGATATTAAATTTACCCTTTTTTAAATTTTTACCAATAAATAGGAATTATTGATAGTGGTCAAAAAAGAGAGAGATAGATAAATTTCTGTACCCGAGGGGATCCGAAGGGGGCGTGGAGGGCGCGCGACCCCCTTCAATAAATTTAAACCTTAAATCAAAAGTTAAGGAACTAGTTTTATTGTCACTTTTTACTATCCTAAAAACCCCAAATTTAATTTTTTTTAAAAGGTTTTGGTAAATTATCAAGTAGAATATACGTAATATTATAATACTTAGACAATCAATTAAGTATTAAATGGTGAAAATAGATTAATAAAACACCAAAATTTAGTTGAGCACCCTTTACCCTTTTTCCAAAATATTTTTTAATTTAAAAAATTTTTCAATTTTATAATAATTTCAATTATTAATACAAAAAAAATCTTTTAAAATAATTTATTTTTAAAAACGTCTTTTTAAAATAAATCTTTTGAATAATACACCACAAAACGTGTTTGTATGGTTTTGGGGGTGAAATTTCGATTTAAATGAAAAAACAGATATACATGGAGTGAAATTAAAGTTTTTTTTTTTTTGAAATCTGAATAATTCCATTTTTTTGCTAGTTGATTGAACAGCTAAAAAAATATGTATATAATTATTTTATAATGTTCAAATTATTTCCATATTTAATAATCCCTAAAAGTTAAGTTCCCACTATTTGTTTTAAAAATTTCAATTTAAAAAAAAATTAAAATTATACTCTCGAGAGGATTTTTCTCAAGTTTAGGTTACTTTAAATGAAAAAATTTCTTAAAAATTTTTATTAAATTTTTTAATATTTTTTTTGTGGGAAAAATTTTTTGAGGTGCCTCCCCCCCCCCTCCCCGACACGATTTATAGGGCACTCAGTCCCCCCCTTCCCCCCCCCCCTCACGAAAATCCTGGATTCGCCCTTTTGCTTACAACATTTCCCCTAAAAGGGTAATGAAAAACCACAAACCAAAAAAAAATATGAACTTATGGCTAGAGGGTTATTTCGTTAAAACTTTGTAGCATCTTTCACAACTAAAGCTCACAAAATTGTATCAATATTATCTGAAACTCCAAAACTATTGGTTTTAAAGAATATAAAGCAATAAAAAAGGTTTATATAAATGGATCTACATGTAGCAATGGGGAAGTAATTTCATACCCAAAAGGGTTTAAAGAATAAAATTAAAAATCAGTTTTTCGTATTAGGGCCGGAACCCTTAAATCATTTTACGAAAATTGGGAAATAGATATTTTGTTTATAATATTGATCAAACCTTATAAAAATTTAATCAAAATCGTTAAAGCGTATTGATACCATATTTTTTCTCTTTTCCCCCCCTTAAGGAAAAAATACCCTTAATTCTAGGGGTTTTATCCGATTCAAAAAAATTCCCAGTTTAACCTTATGAAAAATCTAGATACTATGTTTTGCACCAATAGTTTAGGGTTGGCCCCGAGGGCAGATGGACGACAAAGACGGCATTGAGGGGAAAAACCCCTTTTTTGGATTCGGAGGACATGAAACGTCGACATTTATCAAAAACTCGAGATTGATTTTTTGCGATACAATACTTGCTTATGTAAGGTACGGAAAATAAAAAATGATATATTGGGTCCCAAGGGTTTGCTTTTAGTTTTAAAAATTTTTGGCATTTTTGGGGTTTTCCACATCTTTGGTTTTTACATTGTATTAAATTTTCATTTATAAATCTTGGGGGAATAAAAAGGTAAATATTGACTATTGAATCAAAAAAAATAGAATAGATTTTTTCTTACAAACATTTCCCCCTTATTGGTTTAAAGAAAGGAACAACCCCCTTTTTGAAAGACTTACTTTTTTCTTTTTTATGGCATTTTAGAATTTTTTGCGTAAGACTTTAAAATATTCATATAAAAGTTTTTTTAACTACTACAATTTTGCAATGTAATTATTTAGATTTCAAATTTGGGGGGTTAGGAAATTTGTTCTGTAAAAAGGGCATTTTCAAGGGGGAAGAAAAAAAGCCTCTATTTATAATAGTAATCAACGGCTAGACGAATTTTAACAAAAACGTAAAAATTGATTTTTATAAAATCGAATTTTCTCTTTTCGCCCTTTTTATAAACTACTCTTAATTTTTTGGTTAAACGACACACAGTAAACGGGATTCAAAACATTGTGAGGGTTCGGGGGTTCTTAGACGCGAGCCCCTTAAAATTTTGGGTTGGATTTTTTTTTTTACGGTCGAATACTTTTCCTTTAATGTTTAAAAAATTAATATATATATAAATTTTTTATTTATATATATATATAAATTTTTAAATTTACGTAAAGCTTTAAAGTTATTGGTTTTATAAAAAAAAATTGTCAAATAAAAAATCTGCATTTAGATAAAATTTAAATATTTGCAATTTAAAATTCCATGTTCAAAAAGTTTCGAGAAGAAAAAAAAAGAGAATTTACTCCAACGGAACCTTATAACTTTTTCCGAAAAATTGAGGTAGTCAATTGTTTGGAAAAATTTATAAATTTTTTTTTTGAATTTTAAAAAAAGCGTTAAGCCATTTTGAAAAAATCGATTTTCTCCCTTTTTACCCCCCGTAAACCACCCCTTTAATTTTAGGGTTAGATTCCCAAATTCCAAAAAACCTGGGGAAACCCAGAAAACCTTAGATAAATAGTTTTGGCTCTAGTCCCAAGGTACAGACGCATATGGAAATTCTTAACCCCTTTTGTGGATTCGGGGGGGTTTATGGAAAAATCAAATTATCAAAACGAGTTGATTTTTTTTTTACAATCACAATACATTTTCTACATGAAGATAGCGGAAAGTAAAAGGGCTTCCTTTCAAATCTGTAATGTTATACCCGCCCCCAAATAAATGTGAGGATTGCCAAAAATATGTCCCAATTTTAAAAAAACGTATCTTTTTATTTAAATTATTAATCTTTACATGGCGCTTAAAGCACTTTTCTCTAAAAAGGACAGGGAAACAGCTATGGTCAGAGTGCATGACGTAGGACCAAAGGTCAGAAGAACAATTTTAAAGTCTTTTATAAGGAAAATAAAATGTACTTCCTTTTCTAAAAAGAACAATAATTTTTTAAACGGGAATTTGAGCCGCTTCCCGTTCTCGAAAATTCTACCCCCATCCTATGTTTTATTTTTATTTTTATTTTTTTTTTCCATACAGAAGCTTTGGAAGCTTCCCCGAGCAAATTTTAATGCAAAGATGGGGCAATAGCACCTCCCTTGGGTCCAGTCCCTTTAGAGTTGACTGTAGCTCCCCCGCGATCCCTACGATGTGCCCTTTGGCCCCCGGGGTAGAAGTTTCAACGACTTGATCGTTTTTCTCTTAAAATAACGGATTTTTAATTAAAAAAATGCAACTTTAAAACGTGTATTTTTTACAAATATTTTAAAACTGGCCCAACGAGGGGGATGAATAAAGAGTGAGATAAATAAAAACCCCAATTTTATAAAACCCTTTTAAAAAGGCTTCCAATCGCGTGGCAATCAAACCACATTATTCACAAAATCATAATTTGCCTAAAAACCAAGACAATTCAAATAAAACCCTAATTACAAAAAGAAAATGCTCTTTAATCCTGGTGTATTATATTAGCCCCCATACTTTTTAAAAAAACAATTCACCAAAATTTTTAAATTTAATTTGCTGTTTTAAACCTTATTAAAATTTTATTAATGAACTATGAAATACACCTCTCATCTATTTAATACAAATTATCGAAAATTATGTAAAATTCCACATTGTTT
>JBCFYV010009882.1:20363095-20385409 GCA_039000515.1 Timema cristinae
ACGTTAGTAGACTAAAAAAAATGCCTTATTGAATATTTCGTTGTATATTAATTAAAATACATTTTTTACAAAGCAAAATATAAGTGGTATTCCATATTTGGCGTACTTTCTCTACTATTCGTTCTATTTATTCGGTACAACATAAATAGATTTTAAGAAGTAAATCAATCGCAATATAGTCCTTAATTAAGTTCACTAGGTGTAAAATATTCTTATTTAAAGTTAAAATTAGTTCATTCTGTCCCCCCTGATAATTTAGATCTAGCGACGAACATGCGATATTCTTTATCCAACCATTCGAAGAGAGAGTTGTGTTAACACGAACACGAACAAAACAGTAGATTTAAAACAAAACTCATGATTTTTTTAAAATCTATTTTTGTATGTCCGGAGAAGGAATATTTATATTTTTGGACATAAATATAAAGAGCTAAGCTAGTTTTATTGAGTTTTTTGGGTAGCTGACGTTCTCAAAGACAAAGCCGACACCAAATTGCGTGGCCTCCTTGGTATTAAAATAATATAATAATAAAATTACTAATCAAAACGTAAGAACGTACGTAGATGAATGTGACTCGGGCACCCAAAATAATTAAATCTAAGAGAGTGATCAAGTCAGAAAAACAGTTTAATATATTTAATATGGAGTAAGTAAACAAACTTCCAATAAAAAAGGGGCGTTTCTAATTATTTGATCAAATAAATGAAATACTTTATTTTATATTCAAGCTTATCATCACAAAATAAATGTATATGCTCCTTATGAAATTACAACGTTTTTAAAAATATACATTTATGCTAGAACCAAAGCATTAGTTAAAGATGCGGTGTTAAAGATACTTTTTTGGCTAAAAATATGCAGAAACATCGTAATATAAAGTGCGACCGTAATGTGCTAATTCTTAGAGACTTAGAAACAGTAGACAACAACACCATACCCACAATGCAACGGAAGGGTAGAAATAATGCATCAAATCACAACAGAAATGCTTGTATATTTTGTTCACCATGTTCATAAAATATTTAAACTATGGCTTCCAATCACTGAAATAGCACATAGATATAACACAACAAAGCACACAATTCATCACGCGCTATCTTCTTTTTGACAGAGATATTTGAACCTCTTTTAAATTTGACGTCATTTGACAAGGTACTGAAAAGATTCGGATATAATACTAAATTATGTAGAAAGTATAATTTTGTACACGAAAAAGTGTTGAAAAAATAACGAAATTGACGAAAAATTATGAAAAAATACAAATAAAGAAAACTAATTTACTAATATTCCAGTAAGAAGATCTAGTTAATACACATGAGTCACCTTCAGAGAAAAGCATTTTTTAAGAAATTCCAAAGACATTGACACGAATATGATGAAAACATCAAGAAACTTGAACACTTTAGAATACGAGTCAAAAATAGTAAGCAAATCGGGTGTACGTGGCTAAACCATATTAAACCAAACACACGTCTCTTCAAAAAGAAAGGACAGTGAAACTTTGAAACCTACAAATAAAAGTGAAAAAGTACTCCCCTATAAAACTGAGACCCAGAAAACTTACCCAAACTGAATTATAGTTTCAGAATCGAAGAGAAGAAAACCAAGGTTCACCAGATCACAGCCAAACTCAAGGAGAAGATAAGAAGGATGACCACAGCAACACAGTCAAGATGTATGTAGCCCAAGGATCCCAGCATGGATATCCAGCTGGCAAAGAAGAACGATCAGAATGATTTTGTGATATAGCAAGATAATTATAACGTTTTATATGTTCAGAAGTAAGGGTATTCTAAGTATCAACTAAACGAACATAAAGAGGAATAGCACACACAAAGAGATCATTTTTAAAAGTTTGTAAAATTAATCCAAGTAATGTCTGAAAATATGATGATTTTTAATTTTTAAATATGATAAAAGTCATGATCAATCACATCTAGGATTAATAGCTTGCATTCATCGAATGTAACGATCCAATTGAGTAGCGAGTATTTGTGCATGTTGTACATTCAAAAATATTGAGGGAATGAGTAGAAAGGACATGATAAAGCAGAACAAATTAATAATGAGATTTAATAAAATATAATAATTACAAGCAGATTAATTGGCGATTTCAAAACAAGGAACTAGACAAAGAATCCCCTACTACTTTTAGTGCCACATCAAGATGCTAATTCCAAGATCGAGTGAAGTGAAGACTGACAAAGGTTGTACATATCAAGGGATCAGACCGCCCCACCCCCTAAAATGCCCTGAACCCCATTAACCCTATAGCCAATGAACATCTTCGGAGGAGTCTTAGATGAGGCCATAGTGGCATATGAGTTGCAAAACCTTTCGGACACAGATTCGCTTTTGATTCGTATTCATGGCACCTTAAACAATGTAAAAACACAGATTGCCACCAACTCTTGTGGTTGGGCTTACCTTAGGCCGCCCATTAAAGATGGTAGATGGGCTAGGTCCCATTGACGTCATTATTTCAGTAAGCGCTCATCCGATTTTCAATAATTCTTTATTTACCAGGAAGATCATAGAATATTCTTTAACATTATTCATTATACATTTTTTGATATCTCCTTTTGTTATCCTGTAAAATTCAAAAATCATTATGCTTAAAAAAAACTAAATGTTTCATTTTCACCTACTCATTTCTACACTAAATCTTTTATCACTTAAATAAAGAATACCAAACCATTTCTAACACACGTCATTCAGTCATTTAATAATGTTACATGGTGGGGATTATAAAATAATCTTAATCTTGGCACCGGTTACTGTGGGCCAAAGAATTTCTCACTGGAGCATTTGCCTTTTTTGAAATATTGAAAGCAATAACTCTGTATAGTAATGAATGAGAGTACCTATGGATTGTTCAGTAAAAAATTAAATAAAAAATATTATTATATCCATAAATCAAGTGAGACATAAACTGATACATTTTTACAGTCTTGGGCCCAAAACAAGCACATTGGAATTCAGTTTAGTTTTTTTAACATATTAAATATCAATAGTAGGCCTTCCGTACGCACACATACAACACGATATTAAATTAACTTTTGTGTGTAACACTACTTGACGTGAACGCTAAATGGTTACTGATGCGCGCACTTGGATAGACCCACACTTTGGGATGGGGGGGGGTTTTTCACTTCTGTCACAATAGCTGGGAATCATGACATTATTTTTGTTTACTGAGCTCAGCTTAATTCGCTATTATTACTAGCGCAACTTAAACAAATATTCACGCAAAGTGAATAATTCGCTTGAGGTATGATACATTTATTTTTTTACTTAAAAATTTAACGAATTTTTGCATTTTTACAGGATAACAAAAGAATATATCCAAAAATGGATTTTAACAAATTTTAAAGAAATTTTATGATCTTCTTGGTAAAAAAAAAAAATTGAAATTGGAAGAGCGGTTACTGAAATAATGACGTCAAGGGAGACCTGGCCCGTACCCCCAAGGAAAGCCCGACCACCAGAGTTGGCAACCTGTGTTTTTACATTGTTTAAGGTGCCATGAATACGAATAAAACGAGAAACTTCGTCCAAAAAGGTTTTGCATACTCATGCGCCACTACGACCGGCTCAATCTGCAGTGTCGCTCGTGTATAGGCACTGCGGAACTGCAGCACCCCCTATTTCCACTAGATATTATCGATAACATTTAATATAACGAGTCATTTTTCTTTAATTCTTTTTTATTTTTGTATTTAAAAATATATATTCCTTAAGCTTAATGTCAGTATTTCAGTAGCCATCCCCAGTTTATGAAAAATAACAAAAATATTTGTATGGAACTGTGCACTTCACAGTGCCAGTGACGGGGGTTTGACTGTTGTGCGCATGCGCACATAGGAAGGGGGTGGGGAAGAAGGTGGGACTGCCAGTAGAGAGAGCACTATTTCTCTCACGTATTACTCTGGCATGATGGTGGAAGGAAGTTTTTTTTTACTCAGCGTGTGTTGTGCTTAAAAACAGAGTACCATATTCTTGAATGTGATAAATTGTAGAAGAGTGTAGAATTAGATTTTTTCCCAGCTATTTTATTTGATTCATTTTTATTCGATTCTTTTATTTAACAGAAAATTTTAACCATGTTTTTTGCATCCCAAGAAATAAGTTTTGTGACTGTACGGGGAACTTCATCAGCTTAAGGTTTCACAGCTATCTCTCCATGAGAAAGTTACAGTTAAGAAAAGAGGTCGTTCAACACTGCTATTCTAATATCTAAGCAGGCAAAAGCAACAAGAAATATATTCGTACTTTATTTCTGAATGGTACCAACGGAAGGTAAACTGCTGGAGATGACGACATACCAGCTGACCTTCTGAAGGAACTGGGAAACAACGGATTATTGGATCTGACAAAACTTATAAATATGATCTACGAAACAGAAGACAGAAGAATGGCCCAAGGACTTTCTAGACGTACCCCATGGTGGCTCTAAAGAAAAAAGAAGCAAGCCAAGAAATTCAGTTAAATCACAGGACCATCAGCATCATCTCTCATGGGGGTAAAGATTGTGGCAAGAATACTCAATAGGTGACTGTAACATAAAATAAAAGTGAGAGGGTAGAAGCCCAAAAATTGGATTCATAAAAGGAAAAGGAACCGATATGCCACGGTATGTTGAAATAATTTCAGAAAGAGTGCGGGAAGTCAAGGAAGAAGTCTTTTTTAGTTTCATTGACTGGCAAAAGGCGTTCGATAGAGTTAAATGGAAGAAACTGAGGACATACCAGGATTAACTATAATGTCTTCACCGGTGAGGGGGCCTGTCTTCATCGTTCAACCAGGAACTTAATAGTGGGTTTATTATCGTAAGCCTTACAGTTATGTATGACTACACTCAAGTATTTGGGTTTTTTATAGTTTAAATTGCATTTGTAATGGCTACTACCTCAATACTGTCTCCATTGTATGGGAATGGTTTCTAACTCTAATGTTTCCGTCCTTGTAGGCTCTCTCCCATACGTGACAGTGGGTAGCGTTATTAAATCATCAATTTGAGCTGGATTTTAGAGGAGTCATGGATATAACTGTATTATAGATGTCACTGACTCCTTTAGACACATTTACGAGCGTTTTTACAAATTGATCTATGCAATTTTTTCCCTGGTGAAATGCTTATACCCCGTACAGATTGTCGTCAAAATCGCATTTGACGTACATCCGAATGAGTATGCGACATGTCTTTGCACGTTCTCAGTGTAGGACCATGCATGTTGGGATCACACATCTCATTGGTAAAAACCAAACTCTTGATATCTGCATAGCCCAAAGAAACCGAAATTCATTATGCTGAGGGTTTTGGGTTTCAAACGAGAAAAATTATTTTCTCCTTCCAGGAATGTGCTTCTTACAGCACCAAATTTTGCGCATTTCAGCTTATGGCTAGCTAATTTATACCCCGAAAGAAGCCGATGAGAAAAACAGTCGCAAAAGTGTTTACGCTCCGATGTGAGGATGAAAGCTGTGAATTTATTAGTCATGAGATATTTTATCGCACTAAAATGAAAATTTTCTGTAACCTGGACCCTAATCATAAATATATGTATATGTTTATAACGCTCCTTTTCACTGGCATAGATGTGTACGATGACGATATTTTCCCATCTCTAGATTTTCCTCTGTATCTATGTAAGTATCACCTCTTCTATTTTAGCGCTATAAATTTTTAAAATGAGACATCATTTTGCCGCTCAAAACGACGAATGGCGTTCATTTTAACATATAGAGGTATACCCTCGAGCTTAAACTTTTATCTTTTAGTCAGATAGGTCAGACGGACAGGAATTTTCCCTTTCGGTTCGAAAAGATATAACATAACCGATGGGGGAAAAAACAAGTCTTCATCCGCTTCTATATTAATCAATGCATGACGTTTAATTATAATGTCTGCGGGATGCTTTGTAATATTATCCTCATCTCTATACTCCCATTGTACACCTATCCTGAATATGTAGATGTATAATTTTAGATTTGAGAAAGCAATGGAAATACAACGTTGTACTCGTACCTTTCAGCAATTTTGGGTTAGCTAAAAAATTCGTACAAAGGAGAGTTAAAAAAAGCTTTTCGATCCTTCCTTCAGTTGATGTAAGAATTCACAAATAAGACTACAATTTAATTTGAGGTTAAATTCTGAACGCGTTTCGGAGACTGTGTGCTTATATATCTCGCTGCAGCTACGAGAAACTAAACAGGATATTTGTACGGAAAATCATTCTTAATCGAAAATGTTTTCAAGCTGTCGGTGTAGGCGCAATCGAAAAGACTGGGGGATAAGCCCATAGGTTTCAAATGTAAGTAAAACTGTGAAAAGTAATTGCCCAGATTGCGGGAAAGATGGAACAGTTTATCTAGTTGTACTTTTAGATGGGCTGCCCCTATCAGCGTTAGTTCTGGAGTCTGAATCGACCTAGACTGCACTCGATGTACACCCTATGAATTTCCCCGCGATAGTTATTGACGTATTCTAACATGTTTTCTGTAAAAGTTGAGCACTGAGCTCGATCGAATTAAAAATATTCTCTGTAATAAAAAAACATGTTTCCTCTTCCCTTCAAAAGTTCCCAGGGCAACTTTGTTAAATGGTTGATATCCTTGGAAAACCAGCGCAAACCTGAGCCTTGGAGATGTCGGCTACCTGCTGATCTGTCAGCTGGGTGAAGCGGGTGATAGAAACACGTTCAAGCTCGAGTCTAGCGTGGCGAGAATATGCCGACCGTATTTTGTCGCTAAGACTTTCAGTTCTATAACTCATAAGCTCTGCCTATATTCTAGCTCCGTCAGTTTCTTTTTTATAATTTTCGTGGTCCCAAAACTAGTCAGAAGACAAACCATATAGGGCGTAGGACGACATGATTACACAAGTTAAAATACTAAAAGTGTGGTGGTACGCTCCATTTATTAAAAATTTAGAAGTATGTTGAAGAAGCTATAACCAATAGAAATAGTAAAAGGAGAAAGGTAAAAACCTGTTAGTCATTAAGAATGGTGAAAGAAGCCAATGGGTGCCAGAGTTGTGATTTGGCATATCTTTGTGGGCGGGGAAATGAAAGCTAATGAAGCGAAACGATTTTGTCAGGAATTTTTGAAAGCCATGGAGCATTTTCATAGGGGGGAGAACCTTGAAAATATGTGGTCACGGAATGTTAGACTATACATACAGGTGTCTGTCTGTTTTTAGATGTATGAGGGGGAAACACGCGTGTCGTATTAAAGGGAATCTTGTCAGAATTTTTGTTTCTCATTTTAAACTCATTTAGTGTTCCATAGTAGAACCATTCAAGGGAAGTTTCTGTGATTTGTTTAAAAAATAGTTTTTCTGCCTTAACCATTTTACACATTTAATTTTCCATAGTGAAACCCTTCAAGGAGAGCTTCTATGATTGTTTAATAAGTATAATTTGTCAGCCTTAAACATTTCATACAATTAATGTTCCATATGGAACCATTCACAGATAACTTCTATGATTTGTTTAAAAAGTACATTTTTTTCAACATTAAATATTTTACCCACATTTAATGTTCCAAAAGCGGAACCATTCAAGGAGAGCTTCTATGATTTGTTTAAAAATTCTAGTTATTTAGTTGAATAAATTTTTAAAAAAGGGCTTTCATGGTTATTAGACCATTATCCACCTATTCTGGTAAAAAAATCAGACTTGAAAGGGTTTAGACTCGTGATGTATAACCTTAAGATGTATAGGTCAAAGAGCTAAGTAAAAGGGATGCTCGTAATTTTAGATGATTGATTCTTCATGAGAGGGTAATTAAAAGGTATTTTTTTGGTGACAGAGTGTACTGCATCTGAAGATATCTGATAAAAGGTTACATCAAAGCGTAACTAATGTACGACTACCAATGTCCAGAAAATTTTAGAGATGTCCCCGATAAGTGATGCGTGAGACTTGACCACATTCCTAAGGTATCGGTTTAAGGTGGGTTTGCCAACCGGGTTTTCCCGCTAATGCTCGAACCATCGATGTGTGACGTATTGGAGAATACATTTTCTACTTGTATGATAGGTTGGACATCTTAGATCCTATAATATGTCATGATTGTTTATAAATTACACATTCTTTAGGACGGTTTCTTTTTTAAAATGGATATGCAGATAGACTATATCTGACTAGACTTAAGATGTTTAGCTTCGAGATATCTAGTTCAAAGATAGTTAGGCTAAGTTAGGTAAAGTAGGTTTAAAGTGGACCGCTATTTGACAAAACATTTAGCTTACGATGAGATAAATAAAGTTGCAACAGCATTAACTTAGCAAAGTATCATTTAGAGTTTTATTTGTTTAGAAAGTATCCCCATTTTTAGATATTTGATGTGCCATTTTTAAAAAATGAATGGTCTCAACGTTAAGGTGTCGTGTGGCGAATGATGCATAATTATTTCATACCGGTTTCAAACCATTTCGAATATTTTGAGGAATGGTATAAGCAAGAAGGACCTATCGTTTAAAGCACAAGGACTAAGCCGTCAGTGGGTTGTTTTACTGTTGTTATAGACTGACCCTTATGTCTATCAACCCTTTAAGCTCTTGTAGAGCCATATAACGAAATCTATTGCACTAAAGTGAAATTATGAAGGAAGTGGCGATCGGGAACGGGGAAATTTTAGGAACTAAAACTTTTAATAAACTATTATAATTTAAAATTCAATCTTTGTTACCAATATTAAATAATTGCATCTCTTTTTAAACCCTTTTTATGTATTTAATTTTTCATTAATATTCGTTTTAATACTATGTTTTTTAAAAAGTGTAAAGTCTTCAACTAAAATACGATTGGCCCCTTCTCCGTATCTTGAAAAAACTTGTCATGATTGGGCCCTCTCCTAAGATATGAATTTTCCTGATTTGCAAGGAACGCCTTTGCTCGGCCTATTTCGTTTTTGGGTGCAATCTGGGCAAGACGTATTTTACTTTCTTCCTTTGTTTTTTTAAAAATTTTGAGAATCTTTTCCAATTAACATGTAGTCGTTTTCCTTTTTATTTTATTTCTTATTTTAGTATTATAAAGTAAATTTCCGTGTAGTTTTTATATTTTTATCATGATCTAGTGTTTATTATTAGTAACCTTTGTATTGGAATGTAAAGCCAAATTTATCAACCATGTGGCCGGGTTTCTTTGATGCTATTATTTTTGATCAATCGACTCCTACATAGCACGTTGTTAAATAAAAAATAATGCTAAGAATTAAGTATTTTAGTTGAAGACTATTTTCTTTATCTTTATTAATTTTATGTTTGTTTCTATGAGCTTCTAATGTAGACACTTTTGTAATGGGTGTTTGTAAAAATCGGTAAGGTAGTAAATGTAAAACGTTTCCTTTATTGTCTTTAAATTAACCTACTAAATATGTTTCTTTTATAATCCTTTTTAAATTTTGTTTCTCTCTTAGTAAAAATAAATTATAAATCCTTTTGATAAATGGATTGTGATTTAAACAACACTCGGGGAAACCACGTGTTTTTGGGATTATTCCCAACCTTTTGTTTTGTTAATTAATATTTGACTTAGTTCTTTTTCAGTCTTGACTAAAAAAAAGGGGGGGGTTAATAAGTGTCTGGTTACCTTTAAGTTGAGGCGATCAGTACAGTTGTAAGATGATGGATACATCGTTTAAGGTACAAGATTAAGCTGTCAAGTTTTAAGGACCGGCTAGTAAGCGGGGGGGGTGGTAAGGGGGATAGGATTAAAAGAATTAACCCTTTACATGATCAAGGAGGCAGACAAGTCTTGGACAGGTTTAAAGGTAAAATATCCCATTTCAGACTCTCTATGTGCAAGTTAAAGGGTAAATGGTCTCAACGTTTAAGGGCTCAGATGGAGATGGTAAGCAGGGTGGATGGTAAGAGGGTGGATTGGATCAAAACGGTAAAGTTCAAGACAGACCACCTCATGATAGAAACAGGAAGTCGTATAGCTCAAAGAAGGTGTGGACTGGGAAATTTTGCAGATCAAGGCTGGAGGTACGAGACTGTAGGAGGGGGTAGGGGGGAAAGACTGGCGGCCATGGATGAAGGCTGGGGGGAGGGTAAGCGATGGGAAACTAGGTAGGAGGGGGAGGGGCAAAACCACAGGGACATAAGGTACTCTTCTGTAATTTTAAAACCTATGTTTTTATAGACCGACGCAACGTCTTATGGGTAACACAAATGCACTTAAGCCTTTTTTGTGTAATAAAAAGCCCTCTTTCTAACTACTGGCCCTTTTATATTTATTTATGAAATTATATATTTGGCTAATTCATCAAATTATTTAAGTGGAAATTCTGTTTCGGTATTATTATTATTATTATTATTATTATTATTAAATTTTATTATTAAATTTTTATCACGTCTTATACCAGTTCGGCTTATACGCACTTACGCCAATGTGTAATGGTAGGGTGATTGTGAGATGAAATGGAGGACCTACAGTTTAACGTGGAATCCGAACCACGGTGGAGGCCTGGCATTTCCACATTCACAAGATGTCTTGTCAGAGGTGAGGGAAGGGTTTGGTAATCAGATAGATCTGTGCCGGGACCAAGGATTGATCCCCCGAAACCCCAGCAGAGAAGTCTGACACCTTTCGCCTAGACCACCCGGTCACCTCCGGTACTGTAGTTTATATTGTTATACTAATTTAAATTTTGGGAACTTTGGTAATTTAGTGATCTTAATATTCTCTTTGGGCTTAAATAAGAACCCCCTAGTCGGGCTAATGATTGAATTTTAAATGTCTTTTAATCTTTGTTGCAATTGGTTTTAATATTTCACGTTATAATATTTGGTTATAATTCTATCATCAGTATTAAGTCTCTATAATATGTTTAATCTTGAGGTTAGTTTAAATTAGACATGGTTTCTTATAATAATATTTGGAGGGTATTAATTTCTAATTGTATTTTAATTAGAAGTAAATTAATTTCTAGTATGTGTCGGGTGTTACGAATGGCCCGCTTCTTGGGAATGGTTGACGCTAGATAAGTCACTGTTGGTTATAGTGGAAGGTTGTATGGTTAGGGACAGAGTGTACTATAATTTTGTCGTGAGGAGTTCTAATTATTTATTCAACTGTGTATTTAACTTAGTTTCGGAATTTTTTAGTAGTGAGACACATATTTTAGACGGGCTTAGTGACCCCATTTGAGGACATTAATTATCATGCTAGCAGCTTACATCGACTGTTTGGTGATATAAAATGTATATCAATTTATATGCTTCCACCATACCTGTGCGTCTTTGGGCTCGGACTAAATTCTGCTATAGCAGTTATTTTAACCCAAGCAACTGAGAATGTGTCTACCGCTGGTTACGTCTAGCTTATTTTTATTATAATTCTTTGTAAATATTGGCCTGAACGACAAATTTTGAACGTTTTATTATGAAGTTATTATGAAGGCGCAGGCCCAAATTATCTTATGTTTTTTAAGCATTTTTAAAACCTTAAGCGTATTCCTTGTGGGTGTATTAATTTTATTTGTTTACCATAATCATATTTATATTCTTCTGAGACCAAACGGGGTTTTTGGCCTTTTTTCAAATGTTCGTATGTCTTTACTTAAATTGATCTCTAAGCTTACATTCTCCAAATTATGTATGGTCATTTATTAACACGCCAGTCTTTTAACTACATTTCACAAGGTTGTCGAGACTAGCACATGGGCCCAATATTATGAGTATGTCAAATTAGGCCTCCCTAGTGAAAACTTTTATTTTACTTGTTTGGCTCGTCGCTCGAACTTACTAATGTGTAGGATCGACCGTCCCAGGCGCGTGTTTATAGCCATGAATAAGGTAAGGGTTTTCCACAAAACCAATAGTTTTTTTAGCCCGCAACTTACTACTCATTCAGCTCACACTCTTATGGTTTTAGGGATTAGGGAGGTTATATTAATAGGAAGTGTACGAGCATTTTTGTGGAGGGAGGGGGGGAAAACCATTTTGTAAACCACAATCAGTACACCCCCACCGAGATTCAAACCTCGAAACAACTAGTTTATTTGATTTTTAATCATTGGTTTTTGCATATTGTGGTTTATATTTTTAGGTTTTTCGTGAATATTTGCATGCATATTTTACTATTTGATTGTGCATACAAATCCGGGCTCTACTTATCCCTATTTTTTTCAAAATTTATTGCTAGTAATGTTGCTATGTAGGCTAAAGAGATGTCAGAAAAATTACACAAAAACTTATTGTATTCACCACCTGAAAAATAAAAGTCCCCTAAACAAATAGCTGGGGCACCTTTCCATTTTGAGAACGCAGAAAATTTAGAGAAAATTAATGGTCCAATTTAGTGCAATGATAGAGCAGTTTATAGACGTATCTATTATTTGAAAATTAGGCCTAGTGTAACCCACCAAATCAAATTTAGGCTTTAAAAGGTTTTATGGAAGAATACCTCTAATTTTATTATAAGCAAAAAAAAACTGTATTTGACAATACACTTTTGCTCATTTCTTGCTGACCTAGAAGGATGAAGCCAAAAAATTTCCACAAAAAAAAGTAGCTTCTCCCCAGGCAAGGTAAGCCCAAAGGCCATTTTCTTAAACCTGTAGCCTTTTTGTATATCGTTTTTACTAGATTAGCTTATTAAAGTTGTTGATAGCCAGGACTAGCACTGTACAGTTGATAGGGGACAGAACCTTGTTGGTGGGAAGCAGCGGGGATAATCTAAACGTGTGAAATTGTTGTTGAACTTTATATTGGGTTTTTTGATGAATCTTAGTAAAAGGGGTATTTGGAGGCCTTCCCCGTCAAATATTTAACGTTTCCTTGGAATTATTTAGAGGATGTTTTCATGGTAATTATAGGGATTTAGTCATCGTTAAATTTGTTTTACTCGTCAATTCATAAAAAAATTCTACGAAATATCTTCACAAATTATAGCTTGTTACAATAAAATTTAAAAATAATAATAATAATAAAAATTAGCACCACATTTACTATACCCGTTCGGGTTTTACGCTTTAAGTACTAAAATTTTGCTAATGGATTGGAATTGGGAAGGTTGAATAAGAGGGAAATGAACCCCATTTGCGTGGAGGGAGAGTGGAAAACCATTTAGGAAAAACCACCCAGTTGACCCACCGAGATTCGAACCTCGCTCTCCGTCCTCAGCATCGAGCTCAACACGACAGCGCGTTAGCCAACTACCCACCGAGGCGGGGTTTCAATAAATATTCTTTAAGTTATAAGTAATCATTTTATTTTAGAATTCATGTAGGTACAAATAATATGACGTACCTATCAAACAATATTTCGGTTTTCTGCGCCAATGTTTTGTTTATTTTATTTCATATGAACACTAACATTATTTTTGTTTTAATCACAAATTATTTTAATTTTTACAGCAGCTAGAGACGTCTTATATTTTAAAACTATGACCTGTTAGAATACAATTACAAATTAGGCTACATGAATATTATGCTTATTAGCTTATGAATTGACAGAAAACTATAATTTGGAGGTTTTTAATAGTTAAATAGGTGTTAAACAAATGATATTGACTAAAGAATGTCACGTAAATCTATTTTTTTAGTCAAAAGCTAGATTGTGATGCTTTTAAAAGGTTAAAAGTTAATCTTAGTTTAGTAAACAATATTATATGAAAATAATTTATGTGTATCCTAGAAACTAGGAATTGAATCATTAATGAACCCATTCAGAAGGTTGAATTATCCTCTGAAGAAATGAGTAAGGAAAAGGGACAGATTTTGATGGAAATTCTAGAATATACTAAATGAGAAAGGACAAATGAGAATAATCCTTTTCAACAACGGATGATAATATGTTTTTATCTTCACTCTTAACTACCCCCCCTGTCCAAATTTACACCATATTCTACCGCCCATTCATGCTAGTCACAACTTTACAATCGCGGGAAAGGGTGGAATTTAGAAGAACTATACTAAAAATCGCGTAGAGAGAGTGGGAAAGTATTTACATATAAAAAACAGCTCAATATATCCGACTGGAATTTGCACCCAGATCTCTTCATTGCTGACAAATCAGATAAAGGTAAATCTATTTTATTTCACTAACAAGTATTCAAGGTTTATAAATGTTTGGAACTAAATCAAAAACCTATTGCTATGTTCTTATATATGAACACTAGAGATATCTTAATGTTTAAATGGTTATCACCAAGCTTAAACAAACTCTTAAAACTATAATCTCATTCATTTTTTTACTGGCTTAAAAAATGTGTTTTCAAATTTAATCAAATTTGTCTTGCATATTTTGATAAAAATAAAACTTCCATGTCATTTCTTATGATAATAAACATTTCCAGTGTAGATATAATATAATAAATTATGAAATCATATTCTTGAGTTGATGGCTAAGTAAATGACATCTCTAGAGCATTTTAATTTAAATTATCATATTATTTCAACATTATGTTGTAGATTAAATAAAAATTAAAAATTACTTTCCTTAACAACTTTTATCAAAACTAACGCGAAAAAAATAATATGTGGGCCCTAGCATACTAACATTTAAAGAGCTAAACTATTTTGAACAGAGACAAAGAATTACTAGGAATTGAAAAAATATAATATATATTATTATTTACATTTTTGTTGAAATAACAAATCTTTTAATTTAAAATTTAATGTCAAAAAGGTGTAAAAATATATTTTAGAATGTCTTTAGTATTCAATGAATTTTCTTTAATGTTGTTGGAAAACAACACAACTTTGCACATCTAAAGTATAAATGTTGCTATAGTTAAAGTAGTAATTAGTATAGCCCCCCTCTCCTAATAAATCAACATCAAAAATATTCTTGCTTGGATACAGTAATTAATTACAGAAAACCACTATAACCGTTGCTTCTTTTAATTGTATATAATTATTTTACTTGCGTAAATTTTCCCAGTTTAATAGAATATAAATTAGGTCAAACTAAACCAAAAATGACCTACTTATAATAGACTCGGACTCGCAAGGTAGTATTATACAAACTAACATATAAATAATATACCAAGAATACAATTTTAACACTCTTTGGACAATATATCACCAATGAGAGTGGCTATAAAACATTAGCTCTCAGGCATATAGCCATAATATAAATATATTTGTGGGACTATTGGAATTGTTTCAAACGAATCCAAAAATAACAAACAATTGTCCACTTTTGTATATTTTAATTTGTTCTGCAACTTGATCTGACTTCTAATGTATTTCGGAAATTTTTATTTAGCAAATATGTAGTTTTAAGGCTTCACTTAATATAATCGATTATCGCTGGCATTTTAGTTGCTCATTGATGTAGAATTGTGTATACATCCATAACAAACAACAGACCCCTCCTTTAACCCTCAACCCACTACTATATTTTTAAAAGTATTCTCATTGGCTAGCGTAGCAGATAAATCTAAAAATAATCACTTCGAGTTTCCCGATCAATAATTTGTACATGTGGGTAGGCCTGCCTGGTAATAGATTGAATGAGTGGAGCAAAATCTTCAGGTTCGTTCATGGGTCTCTCGTTTGACAGATAGACAGCTAATGATTGGTGAAAGCATCATCGCCGGGAAACATAACAAAGCTAAATTTCAATAACTATTTCGTTTAGTTATATCAATTAACCTTTCCCTCGGCGAAACGAATGGACAAACATTATTTTTACTACAAAACAAGGTTTGAAAAATCTATTTTATTATAAATTCGGTTTGATTTAATCAAGTTGCAATGTGGCCATATTGGATTTTCATCACAATTACTGCCTAGTCAAAAAAATGCTTTAGTTCGTGACAGTACAATCAATATTATTTGTTCACCGAGTTTTCCTATAAATTAATAGAGACCGAAAAATGTGTGTTGAATGCTTTGGTCAAGATTATCGTCCTATATAGAGCAGTTCACAATAAAAATAATCCTGCAAACGTATATTGATGAGAACCAAACAACAACTAATTGAAACCGTAAAATAATCAAAAGATGTCATATAACGTTTTTTACTTACATTGGGTTGGTGGAGTTCCAATATATATCCGGCAGCCTCATGCAAGTTACTTCTCTTGTAAAAACCTCCATTAGAGTCAGTAAAAAAATAAACAAAATACACCAGATATTTTTTTTCATTCTTCCCGAACTGTCACCTCTATTTAAAAAATGTTGGTTCAAACTACACTACCGATATTGATCAAATTCCACAATTGTTACGGTATATCGTTTTTAAAATTGTTCTTCATTAGAATTCACTGGATTTAATTAAGAAAACAAAGGTTTTATTTTCTTATCTTATACAAAAATTTGTTTGAATTATTAGGTACTTTGTTTTTATTGTTTGAAAATAAGTACTGTGGCTAGTGCTAGGAAATGTAAAAATGAACCAACCTATGATAGTCTAGCTGGCTACCAAACTTTCACGCATTCGCTAGGGTGTAAGGTAGGGTGGTGTTTAGACTGTGAGCAGAGAAGCAAACTAAAGTTCGCCTCCCTAGCACAAAGCTCTGACAAGAAATGACACTAATGTGGAGGGTGTGGAGTGTTTGGGGAGGGGAAGGTGCTCGAGTGCAGAGCGCTCTGAAGGTTTGTGGTAGAACCTGGATGATTGGGGGAGAGTCTGCGCGTGGCAAGAGATCTTGGATAAAGGGCTTTTGGAAGGGTAGACGAAGTGTAGGGATGGGGTGGATAAATGTGCGAGTATATCGGAGATTTGAAATACCACAAGAAAACAGGTTTAATTTTAGACTCCTTTTGGGTAGATAAATTAACATTTTGAGGATGAATGTTACAATGTCCATACATGATTTACATTGGGTGCAAAAGGTTGTAGATATTGGGGCGATGTCGTGTCCCCCCCCCCCTCCAACGCCCCAAAAAAGTGTTGCCAGTAAAATATTAATATTGTCTTACTTATCGTTTGAAAAAATACAAGAAAATAGGTGTATGTGGGTATTCTAATGTTTAAACCTTTTACGAGTTTGTTCATTAGCTAGGCAACAAAGCTGTGTAGATTATGACGAAATTATGACAAAGTAAATATATTTATTAGTGAATGAGCCGAGAACTTTAGAAGTGGGTAAGTCTTTTGAGATTAGGAAACAATAAAACTTTTCAAATCGAAACTATTTGAGACTATTCCGAGAACACGTCGTAAATGAGTTGGCGAAGAAATAAGAATGAAAGGAAGGGATAAGATAATGGAGAGGGGAGTTCCAGCCATAGATATAATATCATAAATGTTTGGGTGAAGTTAAGGTCAATACCTTTTCTTTCACTTAATCCCTATCAACATCAACACCTAAACAGATTGCAGATATAAAAAATCAAAGTCTTAAATACATTTGGTCAATTTGGAAATACTGTACCTTTATTATAAAGTGTACAATTTTGGACTATCATCCAAGCACAATTTTTTTAATCTCTACCTTTATTAGAGAAAGACGAGATCATCTCTAAATTTATCCAAGTTGAGTCAGTAGTGGCAGAACCTTATATGTGTAGAGGGAGGGCAATTAACCAAAAAGGCAGTTTGAAGTACTTGTCCACTTTCTCCAACCCAAGGAATTATGGGGCCCTCCCCTGGAAAACGTTTACAATTGGATGCCTTCAAGCTATTGGAATGATACTCAATTGTTTTTGAAAATTATACTCCTTTAAAATCTATTTTGATTTCGTCTACCCTCATTATTTTTTTTGAAATTGTGATGCCCCTAAAAGATATATCAATAAAGCAGTCCTCACATGAGTTTTTAAATATTAATAAATTCCTTTAGATTTAGAAGCTATTTGAATTTTTCTTTAAATCGTATGTATTCGAAAATACAATAATTAATATAGAAGGGTAGAGGGGCATACATTACTTTAAGGGGCAAAGCCCCCGAAAACCCACTCCCCGTTTCTGCTTCCACTAGGTATGCCTTTATTTAATGAGGGCTCATTATAATTTTCATACTTTGAGGGAAGACGATCTTAGCTTCAGAAAGCTTCATGAGGCATTTAATAGTAGTGAAGATATTTCGCCTGTGGCTGATTGGCCCATGCCCCCCAAACACCCCCTGAAATTTTCAACCGCCTTGATAAGGAGTAGTTTCAAATACTGTATAGCCCAAGATACCGGTATGACTCTAATGGAAAATCAAGTTTCCATATAAGTTTATTAGAAAGATTAAGGTGAATACTTGATATAATGTAGTTTTCAAAATTTACTGTTAGGGGTGGTATATTTTATTTTATAACATGTTAACCGAATAATTGAAAAATATTTATCTACCTACATTAATTTTGTTTTTATTCTTTAGACAATTTCGAAGTAAAATATTTACGATTTATACTTATAAAAATTTTCTAGTAATGATATTGTCACAGATAAATTTCAAAATACATTATTTTATTATTAGAAATTTGAGGAAAGATTGATGGCAAGTGAAATTGATAAAAGATTTTAATTAAAAATAAATAGTGAATTATATTGATTCCTTGAATTTTTAATGATCCTACAATTTAGCCGTAAAAATGTTAAAAATCTAATATATTTATAATATACAATAATGCCACCTGTACACGATTAAATAGCTTTTAGTTATCTTATTTCGTGACTAAAGTAGGGGGGAGACTGGAAAGGGGCGGGGAAGAATTATTCCTTCTTGACAAACTGGCAGTAGTTACAATACAATTGTCATAGGAATTGCCTTTCAGGAAATACAAACTTATTATATATGTAGCCAACAATGTTAACATGTTATGATTAATATTATTTTACAGGTGTTGATAGTAGCTATCAAAAGTGGCATCACGTATGAATGCGTAAAAGTAATTCTTATAACTTTATTAGATGTCAAAAGAATAGCAGATAATAACGGTTGGGTTAAATTAACATTGACTTAAAACTTATGCCCTGTATACACGAGCGAGGTTTGTGTACTTAATAAACTAAGATAAAGTCACATATTATCGTGTTAATGATCGATTAGCACAAGATCTGTCATGGGATCATGTGCATGTCATTGTTTTCTGCGATACTATGGACAGATGCACGCGCAGTCAGGATACATTAGATAATTGAATTTTGATTTACTTGTCTTCCAACAAAAGTAAAATGAGATATCTTGACTTGAAATTGCGTTTGAGTAAAATTGTTTTAGTTACAGACATATTTCGTATGTTCTACTAGAGCTCTTTGTTGTTTCGATAATTTATTATTTTTCAAATAAGCCAAATAATTAGTGCAGATAAAACGTATTTGGGACATAATTTTGTGCAAAGTGGCAAACATGCCCTAATCCCCACCCTTTTCCCTATCCTATCCCCCACCCTATGTCCTACCTTCCCCTCTCCTCATCCCCTTCTACCCTTTGTAGTAAGATTTCTAGGCCATCGCTGGTTATATATGGATGTTTGATCATAGAGTAGATTACAAAACACAGAAAATATTTTTTTATATATGGGAGCTTTAGTACAGGGTATAATTCAAGGGCATAGTCCGCTATAACATGATTAGAATTCTTGGGCATGAAGAGAGTAATGTTTTCCACGCTACAGGTAGATTCCGGAGCTACTGGATCAGAACCCTATACCTTGCAGCTCGACTCTCAATTGTATATTCCCCTCCCTAATCTTGGGTAGGTTGGATGGTTCAAGGTCGGTCTAGCCTCTGTCAGCTAGAATGTCGATACCCTCCTCTTTGTCCTCTTAGCGACCACCCTATTCTCTCTCTTACGTTCTCCATCCATGACATACCATTTACAGTTTAAACTATGATATATAATGCTTGGGTTGTAATCTCTCTCTTTAACCACTACCATTATCTTGACTGAAAATAAATAGGACCAGGTTAAATAAGTAGCATAACTTTTAATATATATATATATATATTCTGCAGAATAACACACATACAGTAAAAATAAGCTTATCTCTCTTTCTTTTAGATAATCCTTTAGTATTATATTTTCAATTGTTAAACCTCTCTCTCCGATTCGCGCACGCACTTCACTATTATGGACGACCAAAGTCTGCCCCGTGCATGAACACTCGTCCTATATGTTCAAGTTCAAATATGTTAGGTTTATCAGTGTTGTCGTTCTCACCGTCCTCTTCCTTGTCCTCCTCAAAACGAAGACCATTATAGTAGTGCGGGCGGCGTTTGGGCCCAATATGACCTTGAACATGCCTGTAAACATCCTTGTGCTACAACAACATGTTGCTGTGTAGTTACCCCCCGGGCATGCCCATTAATTATTGATTAGGGGCGTTGGAGTTTAAAACTTGAACACATCCTGTTGTTGCGTATGTCCTGTTGGTTTTCCCCCGGGCATTGATGATTGCTTCCAGGACAATAACAAAGCAATTAACAACTAGACTAGGGGTACAAGGTTAAATTTCTAAACCTTGTTCGTCAAAAGATAACCTATAGTACAGGTATCGGAAGGGGATATCAAACCCTGTCCTCTGATCAAATGAGTATTATTAGCACCGCGTCTTCTTATCCGTGCGGGTTATATGGAAGACCTACAGTTTTAACGTGGAATCCGAACAACGGCGTTGTAGCTTTAAACCAGAGGACGGTCTATCAAACCCTGGGAACCCCCCAAACACTGACGTCTTTTCCCCCCAGAAATATCGATAATGATGATTGGTAATTGATTATCGATTAACGATGATTGAGAGGATTTCTAGCGTAGACTTCCAGCCCTTCCCCTAAGCCATGTCGAGTTGCTATTTCCCTCTTCGCTAACGGGTTTAAACATTTGTTAAGTCACCATTCCCTCTTCCGCTAACGTGTCAAAACACTTTTACCTCTTCCTCTAACGGGTCAAAACACTTTTCCCTCTTCCACTAACGGGTCAAAACACGTTTCTCCCTCTTCCGCTAACGCGTCAAAACAATTTTCCCTCTTCCGCTAACGGTTCAAAACCTTTTCCCTCTTCCGCTAACGTGTCAAAAACACTTTTCCATCTTCAACTAACGGGTAAAAACACTTTTCCCTCTTCCTGGTCAAAACCCTTTCCTACAACCACCTCCCTGGTCAAAAAACCCCTCCCCTTCAACGCTTCCCGATTATTGATGATTGCTAATTGCTAATTGATGATTCAGAAGGTTTCTAGCGTAGACTTCCCGCCACCTCCCCTAAGCCTTGTTGAGTTGCTTTGCCTTGGTGGGGACTATATAATCTAGAGCAACATCTCTGGCGAGAACGTAGAGTATGTTATCTTACAATCCCCATCAGAGCTTTTAAATAACATGCTGAAGGACAGAAAAACAAATTCAAAAACGGATATAACCCCAGCACAATGCTGTTGTCGCAAAGCTCTGTCCTGTTGGTTTTCACCCATCCCCCAGGCATTGATGATTGCTTCCATTAGATAGTCGAAGATAAACAACGGTGGAGGCGTAATCAAATAAGTAGTTGTTATTGAGGAACCGTGGAATAACAAAGCGAGAGAGTATAAATATACATCAAAAACATCACAGTCGGTCATTTTAACTTGTGCTTGCAACAAAAAACATCAAGATTAGCTTTGATGCGCTGGAAGATTGGTTAAATTCAGATATGTTTTAAAACGTTTTGTATGTTTAAATGGATAGCTATTTTACTTATTACATCTTTGCTGTACAGAGTATTTGCTCTTTTTTATTAGAAAACACAACATCGGCGCCTGCAGTCACGGTAGCTCCCGATAGTCCAGATCTGTTGGAGCTTTTTACTGAGGATGGGATTTGCTTGGCAGAAAACGATTGGTCCATGGGTAATTAGAGGCCCACGATATATTTTGGCAGTGTTTAATTTTTTTACCCCCGCCGTGATAGTAGTTAATATGTATTTATTTAATTTTAGATTATTGGGATGAGGGACTAGGCACCGCCCGTGCAACGCCACCACCCCCGGAGATCGACGACTCATTCGCGTCTCAAACAGGTGTCACGTCCATCGGGGGATATAAAGATATTTTGGCCGAACTCGAGCTGTTAGATCGCCTAATATGTCCCCCTAGACCCAGGTTGGTGTGCAGGCGCTGCTAGGGTCTCAAGCAGTCGTCACGGCCGGTCATTCTGGAGGTGTATAACGATGTTTTGGCTGAACTCGAGCTGCTAGATCACCTAATATGTGAGTATAGACAGCTTATTACACTTCCTCGCTACAGCTGCATTCCAACAAAGAAAAATATGAGTGTCGTTTGCAATGTAAGCTTAACTCATCCGATAGCATTTCTATTGGTACCGGGTTCAATTCCCGATGTGATTAAAAATGTTGTTTTGATAAATTATCAATCAGCGTCAGGGTTTTTGGGTTTATTGGTTGCTTGTACAGGGGTTTAATTTCCCCACGCGTTTTAAAATGT
>JBCFYV010009882.1:20392620-20550120 GCA_039000515.1 Timema cristinae
TCATATTAAGGGAACTGTAACATCATTAGTGTAAAAATTTTTGAACTAGGAGCACTTCACACGCAAGATGGATTTCAAGACTAATTTATTCCTCTAAGCTTTTCATGTTTCGTCAAAAGAAGGGGCGACTCGTAGCTAAAATTAGTAGGGGTGCTGCTCCAGAAAATTTTTAGCCTTTGTTTTAAAATTGGTAAAAGGGAAAAAACATGTATAAAAAGAAAATTTATTCGGGAGCTTGATAAAATCTTAAAAAAAAAAAACCAAACATATTTACTTACTTTAACTTAAATTGTTACAGTTCAAGCTTGATCTGTTCATTTAAAAATGAAATCCATTCTTTTTGTTTTAATTTGCGCAAAAAGTTCAATAAGTTTCCCCTTGATCTCGGGTTTCCCAAATTTTGAGGAAATTTTTCTCCTTGAAAGTATTGCAAACGCACTTACTCTTTCCGAATTCATAGTGCTTCTTAAAAAGTTTTTATTTTTTTCAATGTTGAAAAGTAGCTCTCTGCTTCTGATGTAGTCATGAGGATTGTCAAGAAGATTTTTATAGTTTCGTAATTTCACAAAAAACACCATCTAGATTATTTTCCAAAAAAAAATTTCAGCAGTCAATTAATTTGAATATTCATGAATATCAGTCCTACAAATATAATACTTTTAGTTCAGTTTCAAGCTTTTATTTGTCGTCATGGGATAAGCTTCAGTGGTCAGTACTATCTCTTTTGTGGATGTTCAATTCTTAAATCAAGTGAAGCGTTTCTTGTTGAAAAATTTACCAGCTACTAAGTGTTTAGTGGAATAATATCTGTCTATTATATCAACACATAAAGTCCACACTTTCTTAGCCTCTGCTATGAGTGTCTTTGAAGGATCTTACAGTTTTGGGGTTTTCCCAATGACGTAATCATTGCGTGTTATGTCGCAACCCTGGCGCCAGTCTGGTAGGTCGACAAGACAAGAATAGATATTGATGTCATTGACCCGGGCAACAGGTTTTCCCGGGCGTCAGGTTGGCGGCTCACAAAGACAAGAATAATGGGGAACTAGTTCAGTGTGTCGCAACCCGGCGCCAGTATGTCGGCCCGACAAGAAGATTTTGAGACAAAATAGATATTGAGGTCATTGAACCGAGCAAGGGGTTTTTTCCCCTTGTGCCAGGTTGGCGGGTAGACAAGACAATTCGAGAAAAAGAATAGATCGGAACTAGGTCAGTGTGTCGCAAACCCCTTTGGTTTTCCCTGGCGCCAGTATTTGGGGCCCAACAAGACGAGTTGAGACAAAAATAGATATTGAGGTCATTTACCCGGGCAACGGGTTTTATCTATGACTTTAAAAAATATATTTAGGGAGGGAAGGCGGTGGTGAACCAAGTGTTTATAAAATACTAACACCATTAATTTGATAAAACTTTTATAAATCATCAACATATTATTATAATAATTACTACGTATTGGGTGTTACCCGTTTAGCCGTTTATTGAAACGTTTCCCAGGAGGCAATGCGAGTAACGAGTAACATCACCTCCCACCTAAAACTAATTTTAACTAAATTACTCAATTTTGATAAACCCGTGCTGTTTCACCTGATGAAATCAGCCTTTGACACTCACAAGCACTCGAGCTATTTACGAAATTTAAAATATAAAGGGTGATTATTAGTATTATTATTTATGTCTCCACTGGTGAACAAATTTGTTTTATTTTGTAGTGACCGTAACCAAGAGTGTCACATCCATTATCTAAAATATATCGTTTATCATCTCCTGGTGAAAGTGAAATTTTATTCAAAGAGATACTGTACAATTGATTTTCTCACTTCTTATCATAGACATATTGGCATAGCGTAAAATCCCCTGATTTAAACATTTTTATAATGAGAATGTTTAATTTTATTTTTGAGAGTTGTGTTTGATACAACTTTACCTACTTTTTTCTCCTCAAGACTCTCCTTTTGAATGGAGTAATGTTTAGGTCAAAGTCCCACAAACTCTCGAATGCACTCTCCATTCATCTCATCCTTTATTTTCCCAGAGCTTTTTTATTGCATACACTGAGGAAAAATGTGTTCTGGAAAGTCTGAAGTGTCGAATCGGTCTATATTATCAAACATATCCACATACACATTTTCTGTTTTCAGTTTGTAATAGAGGGATTCTGTGTCTGTGAATAAGAGCTTTGCATTTTGTCCATATTTCTTCTTAACATAATTATAATGAAAGCTATACATAATAACTTTGTTTATATCTAAGATTGCAAATCAGGCATAAATAGGATTATTCAAAAGTAGCTTATTTTTCTCATGTGAACACCAACTAACTCTTCCGTGAAGATTGTATAAGCAATAAATGCTGGTGAAGCTATACGCTTCTCTTAGTCTTTTTTCATTATTTAGTAATTGAACATTTACACGATTTCTTTGATTCTACGTCGACTTCCCGAATACTGCATTGTTCATGAGTTTGAAAAAGTCCTTTTCAAATCCATTTAATGCGTTTTTTCGTCGGATGTATTAAAATCAATATATGGATTCAGCCAAGCGCTCTGATTGAAAGCTAGGACTCGGTGTATCTTTTGAAGCTTCATACCCAAGGAAATATACAGTTTTAAATTACAGTAGTGTACCACATAATTTTGTTTACTGTTTTAGGTTGGCACTAGCTTTTCTGTTTTCCGCCGGTGGGATATTTCAGCTAGGATTCCATATATTTAGAGAATAGGGATAACAAACTCAGGAGTAACTATGACTTTATCAGAGCAAGTGGATAGTCACTGTCATCGTCATGAATTCCTTCCGGTACTTGTAGATCTACTTCTAATATATACCCCACATGCTATCATCAACAACTGAAATTATATTGACTCTACTATTTCACTCTTGTTCAACCACCTAAAATTACTCTGAGAAGGTAATCACACAAACATTTCCGTATAGGTTAATAGAATCCCAGTATGTGATATACTTCACCTCCTTTTCAGGATTAAAAATCCATCATATCGGTTGTTTGATTCAGATTATCTATTATAAATCAGAGACACTCCACCACGTATCCACTTTTCAATGAATAAATGCATTTCAATGTCAGTTAATAGCTCCAACTCAACCTTGGTCATCTTTAAAAAGGCGCCCATGCTATCCGGGACTTATGCAAAAATGTAGACAATCTAATTTATAATATTAAAACACAAATAGGAAAGTATTCGAAACGTCTTGATAAAAGTAGAACATCACTTAAAACATATAAATTTTGATAATCTTCCATAGTATTCATTCTAAGTTTTCCCACGTAGTTTTAGCATGAGCCGTAGTCACTTCTGAAATATGTTCTTGGTGCAACTGATTATAAATGCAGATTTTGGGGTAATTGATTATCTTTCAGTTAACTGCTGCAATCCATGTAGTCATAACGGAACACACCTTTTCGTCAGTAGATCTACTTTATCGAAAGGGATATTTTCATGGAGTATTTTAAATTGGGTTTTCCCAACAAGCAACAAATTTTTCAAGGGAGTGCTTAAAAACTGGAACGCGTCAATTAAAATTGTAAATACCCAAGACTGAATGAATATATTTCTCCATGTTGTTTGGAAATACATGATATTCTTCTGTCTGTAAACTTCCAATATTCTGCATTATAATATGGGCGTCATAATTTCTTAAATTGTGTAAAATGACGGGTATTCTCTGGTATATTGAAACTGAATATTGCACTTACTATGAGATGCACCCCGATAATCCCACCGAGATGACAGTGGTAGAACGCGGTTTGACCCAGCTCCTTCTCATAGATACAAAACGATATTCGAATAATTTCTTTCTTGTTCAGGGTGATGCACTTAGGGACAACATTTCTCTTCATCGCAGATGATTATATTTTATATGTTGAAAATTTCAATATTTTTATCCTCTTCCTTGGCATCTGTATTTTTGGCATCGAAATCAGCACACTTCTCACTATGCCATCCCTGAATATTCTTAGAAAATCTATGCAAACATTATTTGCAATAGTATGATTCACCATTGTAATCCGGTCAGTGAGCTTAGCAATCTGCTCAAGTTCTTAATAAGACAATAATGCCCCCCATCCACATTGGAAAGAAACAATAAATCCACTGATTGTCACGACTAACCTTAGTTATTCTTAAAGGGAATATTTCCCCTTGGTACCGTACACATTAATAGATACATTATTTTGTTTTTTCAAACTTAGATAATTTGTGGTATTTGGACCGGATATTCAATACCATTCATGTTTAGTTTACCTTCCAATGATATATACTTACTCACTCTATTATCGTTCTGGTCACTGGGTATGAAATGCTAGCACAGACCAAGAAAAACATTTACCATCAGCGTTTCTTTATATTAATTAGAGCATTCTTATTTATCAACTCTTCTGGTAATGGAATATACTGGAAGCAGCTAAAGGAACAATTTAGCTCTAATATTTTACACGGTCCTCAGACCAACCACTTCCTTTGTGGTGGAAAGAAAAAGCTGCTTCAACCATGTAAGTGCAGCACCTCAATCTGTGATTTTAAATTCGTCAGGACTTAAGTGACGATACACTTACGCGAAAGTAAGGGGTGATTGTTTCCTCTCCCTCCCCTACAACACCAAGTACTCTACACAGGCAATGTAAAACATTTAAGATTACCCATTACATTAAGTTGTTGGACCAAGCGTTGCTTCCAACTTCCTTTTAATTTCGTTAATAAAGACTAAAAATAGCGAGTCTTTCGAGGGAGAGAGCTTGATGATTTGACTGTACCATTCAAAGCTTCTGAAAAATTACAGGGGTCGTAATCTTCATCAATATCGAGATTCTAAATAGATTCCTTGCTCTTTTGATTTGAAACTTGGCAACATCGCCCAAGTGAAGTTGCAGTACCGTCTTTAGCTTATGTCGTAATATATTATCCCGTCGTGAAAATATTTGACTGCATTTATCACACTCGAATGACTTCACCTCCCGACTATGTGAGGAAACATGTCGCTGTAAGTTGTCCTCCGACTAAAAACTTGTCCCACACTCATCACACTTGTTAACTCCACCCCCGTGTTGTAAACGCATATGACGTGCCAGGTTGATAAGCTTGGTAAAAGACTTTGAACAGTTCTAAACATAGAAGACCATTTTAACCAAGTGTGTTGTATAAAAATCAACAGATAAAATATTAACTATAGAGCCGTGTTTTATGAGAATAAGTAAATACAATCTTAAGATAGTTGACTTGACAGTTATTCAACCAAAACTTCTCTAGATTTGGAAGAAAAATTTCACACAAGAAAAGGTTTAAGGTTTAATTTTAATAGAAACTAATTACATACATTTTCAAGGATGAAAAATTACAAATGCCAACATTATAGTTTTAAAATGTAAGTTTAAGCCTATTTTATACATAAAAGAAGAAATAGCAACTGAAGGATGCAGGGAAAAATTTCCAAAAAAAAACCCCCGCTGCATTTAGGGATAATTAATTTAAACTTTTAGAGCTGTATTGTATAGAGTTAATTATACGGTTGGGTGCCAATAACTTTGGGCCCAGAGAAGCTCCACTACAACTGGTGGGGGCTGTTGTAAGAGGTGGCGTATGCGGCGATGAGGGCAGCCAGCCCCCGGATCTGCCCAATGTTTCTGATAAGGGGTTACGATGGCGAAGCTTGCGAAAGAATTTATCTGTTCGCTGGTGCAGAATGAATCAAAAGGTGGAAGTCCCGACTCTGTGAGATCACAAGTTACGGTTCGGGGGGGTAGAGCCAGATAAAGACGGAGGCAACGATGGAAAATGAAACAAAGGGTCCAAAGTTACAGGGGTGACGTGACTCTAGACGGAGCCGCGTAAAGAAGAATAGAAAGAATGTAAGATTGAAATAGTAAATTTTATGTGGGAGGAGAAGGGGCACTGTGGTCGAAGGACTGGGGCCAGGCATACATTACCCCACGCCCATGTTACGTATGTTAGTGAAATATCAGTAAAGTTAAGACGGTGGTCCAGTGTGACCCCCAGGTAGTGAACAGAGTCTTGCCAAGGTAGAATGACCCCCCAAAAAACAGAGGAGGGAAATGCCCAGACGACGACGTGTGAAAATTATAGCTTGTGTCTTGGCCAGTTGATAGGAGCTCCCACGAGGTGAAGCAGAGAGCGAGAGAACGAAGAACCACAGACAGCTTTGCCCAGGAGAACGCGTACTCAGTGGATTGAGCCTTAAGCGCCGTGTCATCCGCATAGAGGACAAGCTAACAACCTGGGAGAAGGGGGATGTCGTGGGGAAAAAGGAGTAGAGGAGTGGAGAGAGGAGGACCCCTGGGGGACACCGGCGCGAATGGGACGGATGAGGATAACACGGCTTCAAGCGAACCTGAAACGTTCGACTTGAAAGAAAGGATTGACAAGGTGAAGTAGATATATAGGCATTCCACCAGCTAACTTTGAGGAGGAGACCAGAATGGGACACTGAGTCAAACGCCCCCCTGGACATCCGTACTACAAACCCTGTGTGAACGTGCCTGGAAAATCCGTCCGTTATCTGTCGACGACCCGGCTAGTGCGTGGTAGAGGAGTGACGGGCCTGATCCCGAACTGATAATCCGGGAGAAGACGATTATTTTTTCCTCCCAGCTGAGAAGACGTTTCAGTATGGCCCTCTCCGCTACCTTGCCACACAGGAGAGAAGGCTGATTGGACGGTAGAGGAAGGAGATGGGGGGTTTGCCTCGCTTAGGAATAGGGACTACTAAGGCAGTCTTCCAGGATGAGGGTAAAAGATAATAGAAGATAGCATTGAGAATTCGAAGGAGAAAAACTAGAGCCTTCTTGGGGAGATGGAGCAAGGAGCGGTTGGACACTCTGTCGAGACCGGGAACTTGAAGAGGGTCCGAAGATGGGAGAGTATCCCACGGAGCTCGGCTGGGTAACAAGAGATACGTCAGTCTGAGAATCAGTGGGGATTGAGGATGGAGTGGTGAGCTTGGGAAGCCTGATGGCCCTCCAAAGCCCGGGACAATGGAATGCGAGTGAAAGCAGGCCTCAAAACTATCCGCTAATGCCTCCACCCTCTCAGCGGTCGGACTCAGAGGTGCTCCTCCGACTCGAAACACCGGAACTGGGGCTCTTCTACGCTTAGTCCACGAACATACCGCCAGACAGAACCGTCCCCTGGAGAAAGGGCCTCCAGGCGCCTAAGTTGAATTCCCCGCCCTCCATTTTGCAATCTCCCGGCGACAACTACTCCTGAGCATTTGAATTCGACACGGGCCGAAGGAAGACGAGATCTTTGCCACCAGCGCCTAGCTCGTCACGCTGTGCCCTCAACTCTAAGATCGGGGGTGGGAGACGTGGACCCAACGATGTGGACGCCGGACGGGAAATTGATGACGAGCTGCTGAAAGGATGGCTGAAGTCAAGGTCTGTACACGCTCTTCAATGAAATTTGGGGAACTGAAATATCACAACTGGAGTGAGGAAGAGAGAAGGAGCGATAACGGGCCCATTTGCTCGAGCAAAATTGAATTGAGGTTCAGAGTTTAGAGGAGAGAGGAGGCGAGAAACAAGGAAAGTAAGGAGGATTATGGTCGAGGATAGAGGACAGGACGGTCTCGGGTGGGAGAGAAGGACGGCAGTGTGAGAAAAATGTCCAGCACGCTTCGGATGATGCCAACGTGGTTGGAACATAAGTAGGGAGGTTTGGATAGTGGACAAAGAGACCGTTGTCCACTGAGAACCGCGCAGCAAAGTGCCTCTTGCCTCATGGACCGACAAGCCCATTCACGTGGCGAGCATTAAAATCGCCTCCAAGAACAAGGCTCGTTCCCAATCCACGGATTTTTGACAAATCACCCAAAGAAGAGCAAGCCTGGGGGGGCGTAAGCTCCACACAAGGTGACCGAGTACGCTCCACCCAAAAGTCGAACCGCCACCGCCTCGATGTTTGCTAGGGCTGGAAATGGCAAGTCGGTGATGACAAAGGCCATCCCGGACAAAAAGCGCCACTCCACCCCTCCGCGACCAATTCTGTCCGCTCTATATATCGTGAATGATGGTATGGTTACCAAATGTGGGGTTTGAGCCATGTCTCAGTTACAATGGCAAGGGAAACGGAACGCACTCTGAGGAATGAGTAAGCTCGTCGAGCTTTGGAATAAGTGAACAGCATTCCAAGAAGAAGGACGGAGCGGTCAATCATTGAAGAATCGCGGTAAGAACTCAATAATACATTAAAATTTGTCACAAAGTGTGGGGGCTGAGATGAGATTGGTGAGCAAAACCTTCAAAGGGGTAAGTGTTGACATATTCTAAGAGAGCGACGAGTGATACAATTTCTGAAATGTCAGAGACCCAATGCTCTTATGTCAGAAGGACCCCTCTGATGGAACCTCTAGATGAGGGGTGGCTAGTGCGAACCAGGAATAGCACTGACAGCGGAAGCGGTGGGAACGAAAGATGAGTCTACGAGAGGGCGCCGTGGTTGGCCTGGCCTACCACGGGTCCAGGAGCAGATGGCCCCTTGGGTGGTCGGGAGGGGGGAGCCGCACGTTCTCTGCCTTGGATGTAAAGGCCCTACGGGACAAATCCCCGCATTGGCCGGATGACGCCGAGACAATTTACACATTTGATCTCAGGGCTGTCCACAGATAGCTCGCAGTCTTGGGTGCGGTGTCCCCCCCACATCGACACTCCTAGGCCAGTGCACCGCATGTTGGGGAAGAATGGCCAAATCTTTGGCATTGTGACATTGGGGAAACACTCCTGCGTCGGTAAGCCTCCATGGTGATCCTGTAATGATTCATGAGGTTTCCTTCGATAGTCGGGCGACCTCAGAACGACCTACCAAGGTTACCAAAATAGAGGGAACTTACGCTCTAGACCCCCATTAGGCTCCCTGATGAAAGCTGGGTCACCCGCCTGACCTGGTAACCTCGCCTGGATAACGCCTCCCAATGTCTTCAACGGGCGTTTCAAGAGAAGGCCCCGCAGACCATTCTCCCATCTCGCTCTTCCTCAGTGGGACAAGTGTAATGTTGGATTTTGCGCTCCCTGAGGAACCCTAATACCTATCCCGATCACGTGAATCGCCAGGATTAATAGTCACTTGCTGGCCTGATGAGATTAACTTAAATTCTTTAAGGAGAATTTTACGAAGGGATACAGACAAAGAGAATTTATTCCCTTCAAACGGACCTAAAATGATGACTGGGGGAACGCGGACTTTCGGGGGTGGGAGGGTCCCTGGAAAATACCCGTTCGACCTGGGGGGCCTACCAGCTATAGATGCGTTAAGAAGTGGAGGGACCCTGAGAGGACCCCTGTGAAGGTGGATGTCGAGTCTGGGGGGTTTTTTGAGTAAAGGGGGGACAAGAAGGATCATAAGTACCAGGTGGCAGACTGCCCTCAGAAGCCGCAATTTGATCACCCCACCTGTTGTCACAGTCGGTGGACTGATAGTGTCACCCTTTTCCCCCTGGCGATCCGGGGATGGAGGGGACGCTGATGAGGAGCCCAATTTCTTCCTCTTCTTTGTTTTCTTTGGAGGCGTGGCCTTTGAAACTCAAAAAGACCCCTGGCCATCCGATTCGGAAACTTCTCCCCTTTCCATGGGGGAGGAAGAATGGCTTTGGTCGGACGTGGAGATCTCGAACGTCCCGGCAGTCCTCTTCTTGGAAATAGACTTTTCCCCTCCCCAGCCCAGTCACTGGCTCCGGAGTCAGAGGGTCTATCGGTGTCAGTCTTGGAGAGGGTCCGGCCCCCGTGCCTGACAGTGGGTCTGCAAACCCCACTCTGGTGGGTAATAAAGAGTCAATGGAGCGAAGGAGTTTGGAGCCACCGACGATACCACTGGTGAACGGTGGTAGTAATAGAGGGGACACAACTCGGATGGAGATCGGGGACTCCAACGCATCGTATGTGCCGTAGGTGCCGATACCCAATCCCCCCACCTCGTGCTCCCAAGAGTGTCCATTAACGAGCCTATTGTGTAAACTGGAGGTTGAATAATAGAGGCTGTCGATGATACAGTCGTTAAGGACACCGTTACTCCCGTGACAGTCTGAGCCACGGCCACGTTGGGCGTGGTGTTAGAGAGGTCTTCTGGGTATTCACTCATGATTATGCCACACAATAACAACTGACAGTCTAATAGTCCTGATGTTGACGTCGGTATCTCACCTAACTCGATGATAGTTGCGCTGAGGTCTTGGAAGTGGAACCAGTGTGGATCCCTCCATGGAGCCCTCTACGTGGAGGATGCGGTTGACCAGAGTGGCGATGCGCCCGAGCCAAGCCCGGAGCGCCCTCGACGGTGAGTACCTGAATTTGCTTTCACTTGGATGTGGAACTTCAGTTGTAACAGACGTGTTTCACTTACAATTATATAACAAGCTACACACACCTCGCGTGTAATCGATGTGGAGAAAAATATTCTCACACGAAAATACGAGAATTTGACGAAATCCTTCACATAGTACGATAAACGATAAAGCCCTTATATAGAATTATAAACAATATTTGTCTGTGAGTAACAAGACATGCGTGCACAATTATTTCACCTCCAAATGGTACACCTAGAAATAAAAATCAATAAATATGGTAAATAGCGTACAGGTAACACATGCATTACTGTCTGAATCCTTCAATATTTCGTTATTTACGGGTAAATTATTATGATATGTCAAACTTATATTAATTTATTAATAACTTCATTCTGTGCCATCTAGTGAGGAAAATTAGTACTTATAATTTCTCAATGTTTTGTGTTAGCCAGTACAGGATGCAAACAAATAGTAACGCATGTCATTCCTATTGATCTACTATTAAATATCACGAACGGTAAGATCCGTGGAAAAGATTAGGGTGGTTTCCTACTATCCCTAAACAATATTAGGAACCTCTTAAGTAAACTTTCCTTGCAACATCTTTAAGTTAATCAAAAGTCAATCAATTCCTATGGCTATAAGTTTTCTGTTGTAATGTTTAACAATCCCAGGACATACATTTAGTTGATAGCGTATCTGTCCACTGAGTCAAGGGTGTCCCTTAGTAAATCTAGTTTATTAAACTTAATTCCTTCCTGTAGATATGTAGACTCTAAATAGCCAATATAAGTTTTAATATTCACGATAAGATAATCAAATCAACGCCATAGTAATAGCTTCCTTCATTCGTGTCGGGTATTTAGGGAGGCTTTCCAATCACATGTAATTAACTGCGGTGCTTTACAAACTCACTAACCTACGTTTGGATTTAGGGACACATAATAGTTATCGGGATTTTTTTTTTCATCAAACCCGAGACTCGTGATAGAGAAAAGTAAGTATCGTTCATGTAGTAGTGCACACACACACACGCACACACACGAAATATCCTCAGTTTAATAGGACAGTGTTCGAACTCCAACCTCGTCAATGAACCATACCAGACGAGCCCCGTTTCGTTACTTGTACTTGAATACAATTATGAAGATCTTGAATTTATTTTAAATATCATAAGGAACAATCACGACGACTACATTTTATTAAATAATGTATAACTTTTACATACGTTCCTAAGTTAAATACCTAGGGAAAAATCATGGCGGCTATATATTTTGATAACATAAATAATAACTTTTACATATGTTTATAAGTAAAATATCTAGGAAAAAAAATCACGGTGTTTATATAACTTTTACATAAATTCAAGTTGTAACGCTTTTAATATCTAGAGATAGTGTGTTAATTAATTCCCTTAGCACAAATAAAATAATTAATCGATTTTTTATATTTACATAAAACATTAATATATATTTATAAAATTTTATAACTGTTTCAAATTAGGGTTTTGTAATGCCTCAAGGACTATAATTTTTTATATTTAATAAATTCACTAAAAATAATAATAAAAAGAGCTTCTATATTTCCGGCAAACCGTTGAAGTAATTAAATATTGAGTTACTATCACACATAAGAATATTTTATCAATACAGCAAGTTGTTAACACTTTCAATGTATACTATTATATAGTTTTGACTTATCCAAAGCTATTATTTATGCTTACTCCCTCATTGACACCTTGATACAGGAGTCAAACCAGGGACTTGTGACGCAACAATATGTGGCTTGTATTTATAAAAGTAATTAGCGTCTATCCTCTAGAGTCTAGACGGAACAGAGGAGAAATACATCAAGCCTCGGAGAGAGAGTTAGGGCGATTGGAAAATAACGGTAGATAGTTCGGGCTAGGGAGTCATACACACACCACAACACACACACACACACACACTTTCTTTTCTTATTATAGATTCCTGTTCTATTAATATAAATACGCGGATAGCCATGCAGGGAAGAGAGAGAGAGAAAACAAGATCGAAACGCGCCGAGCTACAGTCCCATTTCATAGGAACAACTAGAAAAGCCCCTAGCTCTAATTTTACGTATTCATACATCAAGACAGGTGTACAATTAATAATTACGGGTTTACTTCGTAGACTTTAGATTGATACCTAAAGAGAATGTAAATGGGTTGAATTGTTTCAACTTATTCATAATATTTGATACAGAGCTTTAAAGTCAAATAAACTTGTATTCATATGATAGGAGAGGGAGAGGTATTTGGCTGTAGACGTTAAAACACAAACATGGCAGTTTTTTATAATATTTATTTACACAAATAAATGTTCTCACAAATATAGCTCAAACCATTAAAATGATATATAAACATTGTTTTAAATATTATTCATGTAATTATTTCTAATATATTACCGTTTTTTTAATGTACCTGTTTGAGGAACTCCGGTTGAGTAACAATAATAACGTAATTTATAAGTCTATTTGTGATGTTTTTTAATCAAACAAACAAATTATTTGTTATTTAATTTAAATAAAATATACCCAAATGTGAAAAAAACATCAATTATTCTATAATAATATTTCTGATTGAAATAGAGGACTAATTATTAATGACTATGTTTTATTCATAAAAACAAACACAACATTTTGTTTATCACAATAACAAATCTGTAAAAATAAACTTTGAAACAAAATTTTTCTAATATATATTTAACAAAATTTAAATTATCAAAAAATAAATTAATTATGTATTTGTAAAAAAGGTTATACTTATTTGTCATGAAAAAAACTCCCCCCCCCCCTAGATTTTTCGTGTTAATTTTAAAAAATCAAACTTTCTATACATTGTTGCAAGTACACTACGCTTAAATTATTTTATTTTAGATAAATAAATAAACTGTATTATTGATAATGTAAAAGAGTTCCAGCGATACCAAGAAAATCATTTGTGATCAAATAGTTAGGTCCATAGCCCCCATTCTTATAGTCAGGACCACTAACTGTAAAACATGTCAGGCTATAGTCCAAGTCTTATAATCGAATTTCAGACACAAACTTGCCCTGTGGTATAGCGGTCAGCGCTATTGACTACCAACTTAAGGGTCCATGACTCGATTCCCGGTGGGTGTCATATGTATTTCTCCCAAAAGGTGAACGGTCACCCAGGTTCTGGTTAATTATGTTTAAATCACATTTCACTGAACACATGGTCTAAGGCGGTAGTTACGCAAAAGACTAGATTGTTTAAGACAGGGAGTTGAGGTTTGATCCCGATAGGGTGTGTTGAGGGAGGTTTTTCCAAATTGGTTTTCCACTATCTCTCCACGCTAATGCGTTATACCTTATTCATGCCTAACACAATGGATTTAGTACATAGGCATAGAAACCTAATGAGTAGCAAGACGTGTTGCTAAGAAATCCAATACTTTCGCTCTTTGTGTTTTGAGTATTATAAATTAGACTGTGTAGATTTTTGCACAAGCCCTGGACTAGCATGGGCGGTATTTTTTAAAGATGACCAAGGTTGAGTTGGAGCTGCTAACTGACATTAAAATGCATTTATTCATTGAAAAGGGAGGTCGGGACCGAGGATTGAACCCCCGACCCCTAGCCCAGAGGTCTGACACCCAACCCCCTAGACCAACAGGTCAGTTTGCGGTCACAAACTGTCCACTGAGTCTTTTCATTCAGTCAAGATGTGGGACGACGACGATGAAGACCACCTTGTTGTACCGCAGCAGCGTATTTTATAATTTATTTTAAAATCTAAGTCAAATCACTGTTGTTGTTTTTTTCAAATCACGCGAGATTAACGTTGGTGTCTATTTTCAGCGTCTTATTATCAGCGATATCTACATATTTACAAGGTTTCCCGTCCCTCCCTCCGCGTAGATGAAGGTACATTTCCTATACATTCAACCTTCTTTGGTCCTATACTATTAGTGTAAATAAGCGAGGAGCTCTGAATAGAAACATTTCCCTACTCGTCAGGAGCTCCGTGATAAGCTGCCAAACGTAGTTAAATTTTTATGCCGATGGCATAGGTTGTGCAATACGCATCTGTGATTGCGCAAACCATATCAGGTCTTTGTAGATACCGTTTTCTATCAGACCGTTCCGACCTACCGACGTGAACAGATGTGCTGGCTCAACGCAGCGCTACGTGCAACCGCAGGTACACTTTGTTTAGCAAATACCCTCGCGACAATAGTGGTGCTCGTACAGACTTTCTAGGACTCTCGGCTATGTAAACTAGCGGTGTTTCCCACTCTCCCTCTACGCAAATTTGTGCTTACTTCCCGATTCCTTATCTATTAGCGTAATTAGCATAGCAGCCGCTTAAAACGCTAATTACTTTTATAAATACAAACCATATATTGATGCGTCAAAAGTCCCTGGTTCGACTCCCGTATCCAGGTGTCAATGATAGAGTAAGCATAAATAATAGCTTTGGACGTTTTCACATTTCAACCCAGTGCAAATGATGCTACATCAATAATTTTATTATTCTGTTTCTCTCATTTGGGCAAAGATATCCATTGTTGCGTCAAAATTCCCGAGTTTGAATCCCATATCCAGGTGTCAATGATGGAGTAAGCATAAATAAAAGCTTTGGCCACTGATGTTTAGTTTTTTTTTGGACATTTGGACAAGCAAGATGTTACAGAAAATATTTGATAGTCAAAACTGACCTCTTGGGGAAAAAATAAAAATTGTGGACCCGGTTTCGTTTCAAGGCAAAAATCAAACTCTAACAATTGATGTGTTTATTTTAAGACGACAGAGAAAAAGAGGAAAATTAAAAACATATATAATATTTATTTAAACTAGTAAAATATTAAGTTAGAAAGGGACTAGGGACTGATACTTGTTACATTAATACAATATAGTATACGATAGTTTGAACATTAATTCACTTCGGTTTCCTCCCTCATCGTCCACGGTTTGTGCCTCGGCCGGGTAGTAAGACACAATTCTAAATACCGATAAGATTAATTTCGTGGCTATTAGCGGGAGGAGGTAGGGGTGGGGTATTGAATACTGGTGGACCATGTCGCTCTACCTTCACACAAATGCAGGTACATTTTATGCCTTTCTCGGCCCAGATATTACTTAAGAATTTATACAGTTATATATTATTTCGTCAAAATATAGTTGCGAACATTAAATTCAAATAACCCACAGGTTTTGCCAGAAAGGGTACGTGTCAGTCATATAGTTATGGCGGAAGGATTTAGGACGAGCTACTAAAAATGTGTCGAGGTCTGGGGCTTCCATGCAGGGGTTCGAGGTTTGAATCTTGATACATCTTGGAGGGATTGCTAGCTTTGGCTTCCTTGCTCGATGACTGCTCTTGTATCAATGCCAGATAACTGTACATTCCAAAACCTCGCAAATACAAGTTAACGGGGGTTGAACGACTCGGTAAGGGGGTCGTCAGCCCGTGTCATCCATTCCCGTGACTTGAAGTTTATGACTTCTACAGGGGGGTGGGATGGGGAGTGGTGGGTCATTACCACTCAGGGATTTCCCGCGCTCAGATGTTGAAATTTGATATTTTCGAGTCCATTCAATTCTTGATCTATTAGCGTAATTAGTACTTAAGCGTGTACGTGTTGCTAAAATGCGTAGAGTTCGTGTGTGCTAGATCGTTTGAGCTTGCACAAACTATGCGTGTTTTCCCGTTTCCCTCTACGCAATTAAGGGTACACGCACGTGCACAAGTGGACGCGCATACCACCCTTAGCACCGAATAAATAAGCTTGGTTTAGCAAACGGTGGTGCAAATTGGCGGCGCCCAAACCTACTTGATTATTACGGCATACACTCTTAAAATTGAACTATACTATCTATCCAGTTTTATTTTTTCTTAATTCCTATTCACACGTATATATTTATTACGCTAATGTGTTTGGTAGCAGGAAGATTGAGTTTAGATTAAACGTATCAAAAAAAACCGGCCTCAATACATCTGACAGGGATCAAAACCAGATTTACTCCCATTCTTAGCAATCTAGTCTATTGCGAGAGTAGCGCCTTAAACCGTGTGGTCATTCTTTATGTTAAGAGCTTTCAGCTACGAGCAATTCTAAGCTAAATACGAATGAATAGCAAACGTGAGTACCACATGGACTTTTTTCTCGCTCGTGCAAATGTTGGGTGCATTGAGGTGGTCGTTGCTCGCCCGCAAGCCCCTATGTAAGTTCTGTTAGTCGCCACATGGGAGATGATTACACACTGAACCATTATTTGAAATAAGTCTCTTCTCATTTAAATATTATTAATATATATTAGAACCGAATGGGTAGTAAGACGCGATGGTAGATATTATTTTAGAAACTCCCGCGTAGTTTACTTGATTTTAACACGAAAATCTATGGGGAAGTTTTTTTTTCATAATATATAAGACTCATGTTTTAATCTCGTGTCGAGAGTAGCGCCTTAAACCATGTGGTCATTCTTTATGTTAAGTGGTAGATATTATTATATTAGAAACTCCCGCATAGTTTACTTGATTTTAACAGGAAAAATCTATGGGGAAGTTTTATTCATAATAAATAAGAATCTCATGTTTTAATCTCGTGTCGAGAGTAGCGCCCTAAGCCGTGTGGTCATTCTTTATGTTTCGAACTTCCTGCTACGTGCTAAGCTAAATACCTGTTTCATATTCGTTATAGATACAATTTAAATCCTAACAATTACTGAGCATTAGCCATTTCATTTATTTGTACTTAGTCCGCTCTTGCATAGGACGAGAGACTTGTTACATTATTTTGCCAATGTCCTCGAAAGGATGGTCAAAAGCTGTGCGGGTTCAAACTTCCCAACAGCGTAATAAGTATCTAAGGACTTAATAAGAGCGGGTAGTAAGACGCGGTAATAGATATTTGATTTTAACAGGGCAGCTGGTGTTGCGTCCTGAACATGTCCGCTTTCATGCTGTGTACGAGATTGACTGACTGTTAACGGTATTTTAACAAGCTGGCTTGATGCTACTGTACGATGTATAGAGGTTTAATGACTGGTTCATTACCCCCGGACTGTGGGGGGTGAACAACACATTCCAAAGGGACTGACCGGCTGGCAGAGAAGGGAAGTGCGGGAGGGGTGGGGGGAGGGCTTGTACGAATACGCGCTGTCAGTCAGTAGTACGCAGCTGGAGAGAAAGGTTCGCAAACAGTAGAGCGGGAGCCACTGATCCCCCCCCCTCCCTCATGCTTCCCCCAAATATACTACAACGCCCTAATCAATTAATAAAACTCCAACACTTCAATCCTACCAATTAATTAATTAACAATCATTAATCATCAAGAACCAACATGTCCGGGGTTTGTAGGCGAGAGGGCTGTAGGGGAGGGGAAGAGGGGGCAGTAGGAGAGAAATGAGGTCAGGGGGTGGGGGGAAGGAGGAGCGGTGGAGGGGGAGAAGGAGGGGTGGAATAACGGTAAATCAAGGAACATCACAATATTATCTCGCGGTGTGACGTAGTGTACCCAAACGCCGTACTAGCCTACTGACAGATTTGCTAATGTCACCTAATATTGGTCGAAATTTTTTTGTGAATTATATGTTTTATGGTGACCTGGCGGTCCAGGGGTAAGGTGTCGGACTTCTATGCTGGGGGCCGGTGTTCAATCCTTGGTCCAAGCACAGATTTATCTGATTACCAAACCCTTCCTTCACCTCTGACAAGACATCTTGTGAATGTGGGGAATGCCAGACCTCCACCGTGGTTCGGATTCCACGTTAAACTGTAGGTCCTCCATTTCATCTCACAATCACCCTACCACTACACATTAGCGTAAGTGTGTACAACCCGAACGGGTAGTAAGACGCGGTGCTAATAATAATAATAATAATAATAATAATAATAATAATAATAATAATAATAATAATAATTATATGTTTTATATTAAAAATTACTATGTTCTCATAATATTTGGGGCATACATATTATATGTTATTTATAATCGGACATTTCTGAACTAAAACAGCAATAATAGTCTTGTATTTTATTAAAATGTATTCAAAATCTGGTTGGAGCACCCTCTTAAATTATATAATATTTTTAATACACTTTACTGATAAAATGTAGAAAATACTATTTTTAAAGCAATGTGTTATCTTAAAAATAATAATTTAACATTCATTAAATATATAAATGTAATATTTATTATATATAATGCTAATAATTTTAACTCTATTATTCAAAGATTTGTTTATATCTTGCTTTATCTTTTTGATTGTTTAATGTTGCGTTTATTGACCATGTAGTTAATTTGATAATGTAGTATTATTATTGCTATATATTTGATAATAAAAAAGTTTAAAATAGATTTATAATTTCTTTATTTTTAAACCAAGTCCATACTTCATATCCATGTGTAAGTCCGCTACCTGTATTCAAGTCCTCACTGTGTACTCCTGCATGTTATCATCGGGTAACAAATATCCTGCAATTAATGCCACTCCATGTTTTTTGTAAGTTTGATATTATCAATATCTTTATCTAATTTTCGAAGGTCAGGGTGAATTTTACAATGTTTATTCACTTCAAAATGAACCTGTTGGCATTCACTTACACTTTTAATATTCCATTCCTTTATACTGTAACAGTATATACAGAAATGATATATTATGTTGAAACATTAACTCTTGTTAGGTTTGTTGATGTATTGTTGAAGTTTATTTAAGTGGAGCTCGATGTTCAAAAATCCGTACAAGAGGGATTACTAACACCTAACTACCGAATGCAAAGATGCTAAGGGATTTGTCAAGATGAAGGTGTAAGGGAAGTTAGGAGTTGTAGAGTGAGGGGGAAAGGGAATGCTCATTGTGAGGGTATCATCATGTAGGTGAGATCACGGTACTTATACTCCATTCACGGTAGGAATTACTCTCTGAAAGGTCTTTTTTCCTACCAATATCCTACTATATAATAGATTTCTGGTAGGGAAAAAGGCCTTTAAGAAAACAATTCCTACGGTGAATGGACTTTAGAATACACGGTAGGGTCAACAAGGCAGATGCGCAGTAGCCTATCATGTCTGTGACGTCAATGTGGCCCACTGCGCGCTCATCTGTATGCTCCCACCAATTGTTATTGTTGCTTAGATGCTCTAATCTTTCTTTATCTATGGCTCTAATGTTTTGATGTATGTATGCGTTAATGTTTGTTTACCTCTGTGTCGTGTGATATTAATTAGTAGTAGTGATGCCTTGTTGTGTAGTTGTTGGGTGCAATAACCACTCAAGAAACTCTCAAGAATCTGGGGTAAGATTTTATAGATTTCCAACAGACAAAACATTGCGAAAATAATGGGTGCACGCTTGTAGAAGAGCTGACAATTTTTGTGTCTCTAACGCTCGTGTTTGCTCTGCTCACTTTAGTGAAACGGACTTTGAACGTGACTTGAGGGCTGAACTACTCAAATTGAAATCAAATAGAGTGTTAAAAAAAGTCGGTACCACATTTTAAAATACCAACTGTCACAGCTTCTTGCAGTAGTTCGGAAATAAATAAAAGAGCTGATAAACGTGAAACAAAAAAAAGCTTAAACCATCTTTTAAATATACATGAAAGTAATAATTGTTAGAATAGTAATGTATTTTCATACCTCTATTGTGATGTAGGCCTACCTATCTCTATGTATAGCGTGCTTCTTTTGTTTAGCTGTTCATTAATTCTCTCAGTCTCAAAATGGCCGTCTTGGCATTACTTCTTTATTTTATGCCTCCATTTCTCAATAAGTAAACTAATAAAACTATCTCTAATATACTCGGCATTTATTTAATAATCCTAACAAAGGTTATGGGCCCAGGCAACGTATTACAGTGCGCGAGTGAGATGGTGAAGTGTAATAAAAAGAAATAAAATTGCGTTCATTTTTCAGCGGTTAGTTTTAGGTGGCAGCGTGTTCACTAACAAATGTTTTACACTACAAATTGTAAACATTAGTGCGTCTACATCTGGATTGCCGCTAGTAGAAAAACTAATTGGTAGAGAAAACTATTCCAGTTGGAAATTTGCAATGAAAGCTTATCTGGAGCACGATTATTTGTTTGAAGTGATAGAGAAAGACCCTCCCGCGATAGAAGACGAAGCTAAGGTGTGTTCTTGGCAGAATAAAGAGAGGAAAGCTCTATCTAGAATAATTATGTTCGTGGAAAAAAACAAATTATTCTCATACAAAAAATGCTAAGGCCACGGCTGAAGCATGGAATGCGTTGAAAAGAGCATTCGAAGATTCTGGGTTGACTAGGAGGGTGGGGCTTTTAAGAATACTAGTCACTACCAACCTCAGTAACTGTAAGTCTGTGTACGAATATTGTGACACGATTGTATCAACTGCATACAAATTAAACGAGATAGGATTTCCTGTAAGTGACGAATGGGCAGGAACACTACTTCTTGCTGGTTTACCTGAAAGTTATAAACCAATGATAATGGCCCTAGAAAATTCTAGCACAAAAATTACAGGTGATGCTATTAAAGTGAATTTATTACAAGATGTGAAAATGGATGATTCAACCCTAACCAACGAAACAGCCTTGTTCACTTCATAAAGTAAGTTCAAGAAGAAAACAGCCTTGTTCACTTCAAAAAGTAAGTTCAAGAAGAAAACAGCCTCTATGAAGTGTTTTAGTTTTGGAAAGCCTGGCCATATTGCCAAACATTGTAGACAAAGGACTGATGGCAGGAATCATCAAAGTGTGTTTAGGTACAGCGATCACCCTAGTGAAAAGCCTTCTACACCCCAAAGTAAGAAAGCTTTTTTGGCCTATAAGGACAAGGTTATGGACTCTTGGTTATCGACCCATATTACAAAAAATTCAAATAAACTTTCCGACATAACCCCAAATGAAACCAAAGTGACAGCTGCAGACAACACTGATTTGGTCGCAGATGTGTCAGGGACCATTAATTTAGAATGTGTTGTTAATAACACTACTTCTAAATTAGAAGTGAGTAATGGGTTGCATATTCCAAATTCAGCAGTAAATTTACTATCAGTAAGTAAAATAGTGCACATTGTAACGTTTAATCAAACAGGAGGTTATGTTCATGACAGTGATGGTGCACTAGTCGCAAAAGCCCAAGTTAAAAATGCGATATACTGTTTGGACACACCTCAAACAAACGAAACCAGTTTTTATGCACAATCTAAGGATTTTTTATGGCATCGGTGACTTGGTCACTTAAACTGGAAAGGAATGAAGAAACTAAGCCAAATGTCAGATGGTATGGACCTTAACATTTAGTTGACGAACCCTGCGAACTGTTCATCATAGGTAAGCAGGCCAGACTTCCGTTCAAGAGAAGCAAAATGTATAGTCAATCAATTTTAGAGCTAGTGCATTCAGACTTGTGTGGTCCGATGGAAACAACTTCAATCGGCGGCAGTAAATACTTTCTTACATTTGTTGACGATTACTCCCGGAGAATATTTGTATACTTCATACAAGATAAGTCTGAAGTTCATAATGTATTCTTAAAATTCAAGGCAATGGTTGAGACACAAACAGGTCTAAAAATCAAGATTCGCTCGGACAACGGGAGTGAATATGTAAATGAGAAAATGAAACGAACACTGAGCTCCGCTGGCATCATCCATCAGCCAACTGTTAGCTACAGTCCTGCACACAATGGGCTGGCAGAAAGGACAAACAGGACACTGGTTGAAAAGGCAAGGACAATGATCCTGGATTAAGGACTCCCAAAGTCCTATTGGGCCGAAGCTGTATCAACAGCAGCTTATCTCACAAATTTATCGCCTACAACCATTCTGAAAGACAAAACTCCTCATGAAGTATGGAGTGGGAGGAAGCCTAATTTGTCACATCAAAGAATTTTTGGGTGTGAAGCCATGGTCCACATACCTAAAGCATTGCGGAAGAAATGGGATCCTAAGTCACAAAATTAACATTCTTAGGGCATTGTGAAAACACCAAAGGGTACAGGCTTATTGACCCCAAAAGCAAGAAGATCATAATTTGTCGAGATGTGTTTCTTGAGAGAAAAGTCAAGTGCGAAGTTACAGAAGTGAAACCAAGCCCATCTCCGCAATTTTTTCCAAACGAAAAACCTCGTGAAGATGAAGTAATCAACAACGTACCAAATGATTATCCAAACCTACAAAACGAAGACAATGGTGATGGAGAGATTTTTTAAGTTTTTTCTGACACAGAAAATGAAGACGAACAGCAAAAATCTACTCTCAGATGTTCTTCAAGACAACCCAAACCTAAGATATGGACTGATCTTATAAGTTGTTATGTTAAGGAACAAAATGTTTTAGATGGCTCAATAAATGTTGATGAAGCCCCGGAGGGAATCAACCATGAAAAGTGGAAGGAAACCATGTCTAAAAAACACGAATCATTAGTAAAAAATTATTCATTTGAAGTTGTTGATCTTCCGGAAAATGTCAAGCCTCTTAACAGCAAATGGGTACTTAAGGTAAAACCTAGCGATAAAACAAAACCTCCAACATTCAAAGCCAGACTTGTAATCAAAGGATGCAGTCAAAGAAAAGGACTCAATTACGATGAAACATTCTCGCCTGTAGTCAAATATACGTCTTTACGATACTTGACATCACTGGCAGCAAGGGAAGATCTAGACATAGATCATTTGGATGTCACAACAGCATACCTGTATGGAGATTTACAAGAAGAAATCTATGTGAAGCCACCTGAAGAACTGACCACCGAAGGCAAAGTGTGGAAGTTAAAAAAGTCAATATATGTACTTAAGCAAAGTGGAAGAAATTGGAATAATAAAATTCATTAAGTCTTAACAGAACTAGGATTCACCAGATCAAATGCTGACCCATGTGTTTATTACCAACGAAATGGTAAATATATTTTAATTATTGCTATGTATGTCGATGATTTGCTATTATTTTCAAACAACAAGAAATTGAAAGAGAAGGTGAAGCAAGCACTCAACAAGAAATTCGAGATGAAAGACCTCGGTGCAGTAAGAAACTGCCTTGGAATGGAAATCACCAGAAACCGAAAAGTAGGCAAGATTTGGATTTCAAAAGAAGAATACACCAAGAAAATACTGACCCGGTTTAACATGATTGAAGCGAAAGTGGTGTCAACTCCGCTTGACCCTGGACTGGACTTTCAAGATGAAGACTTGGCAGAAGTAAAGGATCCAAGTGTCCCATATCAAGAAGCTATTGGTAGTCTGTTGTATTTATCACAAATTTCCAGGCCAGACATTTGCTTTGCTGTTAATTTACTTAGTAGGTACAATCAATCTTATATAGGGGTTCACTGGTTATGTGTCAAGAGAATTTTCAGATATCTTAAAGGAACGATGGATTTTAAATTAGAATTCAGTAAATCGGGAAATAGAAATTTAATGGGCTTTAGTGACTCAGACTGGGGTAGCAAAATCAATAACAGGTACTCAATAACTGGCTCTTGTTTCAAGTTACAAAATGGCCTCATTTCATGGTGCAGTAAAAACAATTGCGTTGTCTACTTGTGAAGCAGAGTACATGGCCATGTCCTTCACGGTTCATGAATCATTGTGGCTCTGAACTTTAATTTCTGAAATAGATCCTGAAAGAACCGTAAATCCTACTTATGTATTTTGAAACAATAGAGGAGCCATACATTTGGCCAAAAACTCTGTTACTAATCAGAGGTCAAAACATATTGACATTAAATACAATTTTTTAAGAGAGCATGTAAACTCAGAAGTAATTAATATCAAATATGTTCCTACTGAAAATATGTTAGCAGATGACTTAACAAAACCTCTCTCTAAGGTTAAACATGAAAGCTGTATAAAAAAGAGCTAGGAATATTTAATTGATTGTTAGCATATCAATCATAAGATTAATGATCATTATTGTGTTTATTGATTGCTAGAGGTATTCAATTATGGGCTGGTGTTAGAATAGTAATGTAATTTCATACCTCTATTGTGATGTAGATATACCTATCTCTATGTATAGCGTGCTTCTTTTGTTTAGCTGTTCATTAACTCTTTCAGTCTCAAAATGGCCGTCTTGGCGTTATTTCTTTATTGTATGCCTCCATTTCTCAATAAGTAAACTAATAAAACTATATCTAATATACTCGGCATTTATTTAATAATCCTAACAATAATTTGCCCCTTCCATCCTTAGAACACGGGACTAGCCCAACACACTTAATAAGTCCACAAGAGTTAGAATTGGAACTGCTAAAGAAAGAAAATAATATTTTAAAGAATGAAAATAATATTTTAAAGAATGAAAATAATGTTTTATAGAATGAAAATAAAATTTTAAAGAAATAAAATAAAGACAATCTGACAGTTAGCCGCTGCTAGGACAGAAATTTCTCGTTTAACCGAAACTATAAAACAAATCGAATCTCGTTTTTCCAGCTCCCAAAATCAAATTATTTTAAGGGGAAAATGTACCATTTGGAATTCTGAGGATATAGCAAAGGCAATAACGCTAAGATGTATATCCAAAAAAGCATTTAGATATTTAAAAGACTTTTAAAATATCCCCTTCCAAGTGAAAGGACAATAAAACGCCGTCTCAGCGAATTTTTGTTAAGCCAGGGTTTATAGATTTAAGTTTAAATATTTTAAAAGCACAAGTCAACGTTTTTACTGATCTTGAAAAAGACGTGGTGCTTTGTTGTGATGAGATGAAAGTGAAATTTGACATGTGCTATGATACTGTCGAAGACAAGACCCTAGGACCACACTCAACTGTACAAGTTTTAGTAATCCGAAGCTTGATTGGAAAATGGAAACAACCCATCTATTACGGATTTGACAGACCCGTCGATAAATAACTATTCTTGAGTGTTGTTGAAAAAGTTGAGGCCACGGGATTCCGTGTCCGGGCTTTTGTTAGTGATATGGGACCATCAAATCAGAAGCTTATGTTGAATCTGGGAATCACACCTGGCTGTACAAGTATTAAAACCCCATTTTCTGAAGAGCGCCAAATTTTTTATTTTTTTTTGACGTCCCTCATGTTTTGAAACTTTTGAGAAATCACTTACTGGATGAAGGATATCAGCTGTCTAACGGTAACACTGTTAAAATAGATGTATTTGCACAGCTCTTCGAGTTACAAAAAGACGGCGATCTGAATTTTGCGTATAAAATTAACACTAATCACCTCCTTCTAACAGGATCAGAAAGACAAAATGTCAGGAAGGCTGCAGAATTACTATCCAGAACTGTTGCAGCTGCTATTGAATATACTCTACCTGGAAATGAACATGTGGTTACATTTTTGAATATTATAAATGATGGCTTTGATGCGCTAAACACTAGATTACCTTATCATCCAACAAATAAGTTGAAAAGTGCCTATGGGATTAATTTAAATGAGCAGAATGCAGCCCTTAACCTTTTTGTTATGATATGTGCGAATCTATGCGAGCTATTGGGAGAAACAAATTATTACCTTTCCAAAAGGGCTTCCTAATATCTATCCGTAGTCTTAAAGGTCTATACACAGAGTTACACTCTGAAGGATACACATATATTATGGCAGCGAGATGTAATCAAGACGTCCTTGAGTCTTATTTTTCCCTGATTAGAGGCCTTGGTAGATTTTATGATCACCCGCTACCAACGGCTGTGAGCCAAAGAATAAAATCTTTACTTTTGAGCCGTAGTGCATCAGTAATAATAAAAACTGGGAACTGCCCAACTGAAGACACAACCACATTAAGTGTTGATGTAATACAAAATCTGAGATGTAATATCCGGGAAGATTTACAAGTAGAATCTACAGTACAGGAGGAAATTGAAAGTGAACAGCCAGAAGAGGAAGAATTTTAATCGGCTATTGAACCCCAGTTAGCAGAAATTAAAAATAATATTCATGGACAAGTAGCAGGAGAAAGCACAGACTTACTAAAGATGCTCACAGGGTATATTGCTTATAGAGTGAGAACGAAAAAGCTAGTTACAGCTTACGAATATGGCCATCCAAAGAGTCACTACCCTACAAAACAAATAGACTGGCTTTTGACAATATCAAGAGAAGGCCTGATGGAGCCAACAAGTGCGTGGGCTCAGATTATATTTAACATGGAAGAGGACTTCAATACATTTCACGGTGGTGGTTTGAATAAGGATTGTGATGTGATGAAAACACTAGTGAACATCCTCAAGTTGAAGTACATTGGCATAGATGAGTTCGCTATTTCATGTTATGTTCGTACGCGCACCTTTATTAGAATGAAGTCCTTGAATAAGAAGAAGTCTCAGAAGAGACCAATCAACGGTAATAAGAAGTCTGATGGTGGTATAAAAAAATCAAAAAAACTAGCTAAGCTTCAATGAGTTCATTTCGGTGAGTTTATCCAATACTACATTTCTTCATGATACATTTTATTTTATATCTTGCTTACATAATTTTGTCTGTTTTTAATTTATAATTATAATAAATTGTCTTATTTATATTTATGTTGTGAAACTTTCTTTTAACCCCTTAAACATGTTCTTCAATGCGTACTTTTATTACAGTGGCAGTGTAATCTGTACATTTTAAAATCTTAATTATTCCAGCCAACTTAAATAAAAGCAGTGAGAAGTGGTTAAACATTGTCAAATCTGAAAGTTATGATCAAATTCCAATTTACTTTAAAGCAAATGTTAGGAGAGATGCAGCTAGCAGGCAGTGTTATAGTAATGGACTAGCGCGGCCAGTGGGCACCGAGTGACGTGTCAAAGGGGCGAGACTGGAGGGGGAGATGCGCGTGGACCCTACAGTGTATTCTAAGTACCGTGGGTGAGATGGTATGGATTGGAGTATTTGAGATTCACTCGTGTCTCTTGAAGCACGCAATTATAAACGTGATTATATCGATCGCAGTATTCTCGAAGATAGAGGAGGTGTAACGGTTCTTAACCATTTTAAAGAGAAGAGTATTTATTATTGATGAGGTATAGGGTTGGCCAACTGTCAACATTCGTAACAAGTTCAGTATAGAGGATTTTTACTATTTTAGTTAAAACACTGACATGAACCAAGTCAAATTTAAAGACTCTCATTATAGTCGGATAGTAGGGCCTAATCTCAACCAAAATAAAGAAATCTATCAATATTAGAGATGGTATACTTTGTGTACCGAGATCATACAAATTTAGAGCAGATAACAGTTGAATAAAGGATGTTGTCGCTAACATACTGGCTGAGTGAGAAACCTATGGTTATTGGGATGAATCTTAGAATTTTGTAACGTTAAACCTCTTTAATATATGAAGTCAAGGAAATTTAGAATTAATACATGATTCTCTAGGAAGTTGATGGATTATTGAAAGGGTCCTCCTGTAAGATAGAGTGTTAAAAACATTAGTATGCTTAGGGTTGAGATAGTAATATAGTTATTCGTAATGAAGGAGGAGGACAGCTATAGAGTTAACGTTATAAGCTTTAACTATGTATGAAAGGTATTATGAATTAATGATTATCAAATGTATTTTAAGTACAATACACGATTGTCAATTAAATATAATTCATGTAATGATCGATTAACTACGTTTAGAGAATTTGATAGATATAGTGTGATTTAATGATTAACAAGTACGATGTTGTTAAAAGTCAGCGAGAGAGGAAACCAGCGATGAAGTGTGCATTTTCAACGTTTTACTAGAGTTTGGTTGGTCGAACATACTTCTTAAACATTTGTGCTGTGTAGGCGGTGTTGGAAGTAAATAGTGAAGCCATCTGAACCTTTTTCAAGGTGTGGGATAGGTCCTTTCTGCGATAAGTATATTTGCATTAATAGTTGGACCCGGAATGAAGGTAAGGGAAGGTTGCATCTCCTACTAGATAATAAGTATGTTAAAGGATTAGAGGTGCATCAGCAGAGATGAGAGTTATAACGTCTAATAAGGCTGTGTCTTGTAAGTGTTATGGTCATGGGCTAGAAAAATGAAAAGGAACTTATCAGGATGAAAGGATTGGAGATAAGCCCGTTATGAAACAGATGTTACTGCGGGTAAGAGCTCTTCCCTATCAGTAGATGAATACATGCTGTCTTTAATGTCTAAAGCTTTATTTTTTGGATGTGTCAAGAACAGAGGCTTTGGTTAGGTTAAGCTGAAGTTAGATTGGGTTAGGTTTTGTTGGGTCTGAACATGTTGGGCATCAAGTCATGAAATGCATGATGAGTCTAGATTTATGCACATTTAGATACATATATTAATATTAAATGTCATAGAATGCATGGCATAATCTGCAATTCTTATTGTTGATAAGTGTTGAATGATTCTATAATTATTAATTTCGATCTATTTAAAAGTCAACAAGAGAGTTGGAGAGGAGATCTTTATCAAAATAAGAAAAAGTTGGCGAGCTCTCTTCATACCGTGTAGTCGTTTGGCAGTAGAGATAGAGGAAAGCGTTCCTCTCTGAATCTGTTCCAAGGAATAGTGAGGGTATTTAAAAAGGTGAGGTGGTTAGAAGGTAAAACATATACACTATCTTTAAGTGTGAGAAGTATATAGTAAGAGAGATAAAAGATATGTTCTAAGGGATTATGGACTATGTGTGTTTGGACGTTGGCTATCCGTCCCGGAAGATTCAATGTTTGGTTATATTAAAGTTTATAAAGTATACGTAATTATTTATGGAGTTGATCTGAAGGAAGGAATATTGATTAAATGCTAATTATTTAATATTTGCTTACTCCCCGTTAAGCTTTACATGTTTAGAAAGTACTAATAAGGGTTTGGATGCCATAAAGAAATTATTGATAAAACATTTAATATTGTATATGTTTTAATACATTCTCCCACTAGGTGTTTATTATGTATGCATTTGGACTGATAGAATATGACGTCTGAGAATAGTGATTATTCGTATTAAAGAGGTAAAGATATTATGAGGTTGGGAAGTGTCAGGAGGAAGGCTTTAGCTTTGAGTTGAAAGGGAAAGTTGTTTAAGCATGTTTGAAGTCTCTTTAAGGTATTTACAAATTATTTCCAAAGTCTATTTGATGTGTGTTGAAGTATATTTGAAGTCAATATAAGTATGTTAAAGTCTATTCTAAGTCGATTGAACTCGATAGAAGTTTGTTGATTAAATTCTGTTTAAATATTATGTAGTATGATAAATAAATGGTTAGATATATGTTTCATAGGTGTTATAAATGTAGGATGATTAAATATAGAGTTTTAGAGAAGAACCTAGAGGATGATGGCAAGAGGGGTTTTTGATAAATAGGGAATACATCTTTCAAAGTCTGAATAGGCCTATCTGGATGAATATCTCCTCCAAACAAATCCGTGAAGTCGTAAGGAAATCATCATACTTGTCTTTCTCTAATGAGGTATGTTAAAGTGGCGTCAACAGGAGCAAGGACTAGAAGTGGCAGGGAGTGAAGGATATTGTTGCTAAACCTCCTATATAGCAGGTTTCTAGCATATTATACTTTATGGTGGGTGTTATAGTGATCGAGGGGTGAATGAGTGAAGGAGATGGGGAGGGAATAGAGGGTATGGTAAGGTTAGTTTAAGGGGTGTCTTTGGCGTGGGTAATTTAACAGTATGGGTTCACTTGGTGTAATGGTGGATGAGTAGATTGGTGAGGTTAAGTCAGCGTTAAGCTATCTAACATCAGGAAGTCGTCAAGCCGGGGGTTACATGACGTCAGGTTGTTGTCGAATTGTAGGTCACATGTTAGGGAGAGCTGGTGTAGGGGGTGGAGTTGGAGAATGTAACTAAATGGTATTGGTTCTGGGTATGTTGGTGCAGGGGGTAGAAGGAAGAGGAGGTTTTGGATATGGTAATGTAACGTTATGGATTACGTGTGTGGGAGAGGGGTAGTGGCTTGGTAGAAGGGGATGGATTCGGAGATTGTAAGTCAATAAAATGCATATTGGATTTGGTGGAGTTGGAAGATGAGTATTGTGGAGATGTGGGTTGAAGATGACGGTTTTGGAGAGAGAGAGAGATTCACCGTTATGGGTTTGTTTGTTGTGTTTCATTGCCTTAGAGCTGTAGGTTATAGTGTATTAAGTTGTTGGAGTGCATTATCATTATCATGAAAATAGAATTGAAAAGCCTTTACTTCTTGGACCATAAGAAATAAGGAAGATGGAATGTGAGGGGGAGGATGAGTAATTAATCATTGTGGGTCGAGACGATGGATGAGAAACTGACGACGAGGGGAAAAGTAGGAGACTCGCATTACCATTTATAGTGATATTAGCGTTATGTGCTCTGGTTTTGAGATATTTTGAAAAAGGTGGTAGTTTCTTTATTATTATATTTACTATTTTTTTAGGAATGGACTCTCAACTAAATGTTTTTAAATTGATGAGGAATGTTATATCAACCGTCGTCTAAATATTTCCACCTGGATTTTCTTTGAAATATCTTAGACTTAATGACAACACGAGTGATGGAGGGTGTCGAAAGTATTGAAGAAAAACTAGTGAGAGGAAATGCTGTTGGTCGATTTCACCTCTTGTGTAAAAAAAAAAATAATCAAATTTTCTTTGAAAAACTTCATGTCTAATGGCAAAAGTATATTAAATAAATGGTTTCACTGAATTCCTATACATAAATAGATTTTTGTAAACCACTAATTATGAGAAGTACTGACAGGTTCAGAGATGAGTGTTGAAAGAATGGAGGAGACTGGTTGTAGTGAGGATGAAGGGGACTGGAAAAGTGGCAGGATTGCCAGGGGTGACAGCTGGAGTGATGTCTGTTTGTAGCGAGGAGGAGGGGTGCAGGATAATGAGGGGTGACAGCTGAGGGGTCGAAGAATGAGTGACATCAAAGGGCAAAATGCACTTCAACATGTATGGCATCGAGGGGCTTCTGCGTCCTTGTATCACCATGTCACTTAGTCGTAGACCCCCTTATACATTGACTTTTATGGGAAATAGTTTGTTGATTTAAGGTATTTATGTGTAATAGATTGCCTATTTCCTATGTACTCACACTTAAGTCTTCTTTTTTAATGGAATGTTATTTTTATAATCCTGGTAAGGTGGGATAGGGGCAATCCGTCAGATGATCAAGTATTTACCTGATCAAGTTTATATGCAGCGCTAATTGATTTTTTTCAATTCCAGATTAATTTTTAACTGTAGTTAGGTTAAATTCCACCATGGTAATTAACGGCTGTGAAGTTAGTAGCACTGGTTGTTGCCATTGTAACCATGAGCTAAACAACTCTGATGTTATTAATATTTCATGAGCATCGCCATATTTCTGGCACAAAACCATATATAAAAGCATTATAAGCCCACGGACAAAGCAGTGCATTGGGGCCCTGCCTACACAAACACTCACTAAATGTCAATTTATTATCGATCAAATTACACTTATATTTATTAATATCTACAACAAATTCATTTTAAGCATTTAAACATGCTGTACAGCAAATATTAATCATAAAACTATTATTCAGTTTGTAAATCTTACAAACTAAGGTGGCACAGTATGATACTACTATGAAATATGTATTATTAATCAAGTGTTAAACACAGACATTTGAAAAATATCTTTGGAAATAATTCCAACCATTGTCAACTGGACGATACACAAACCACAGGGGAACGAGGTAGTAAACTCTGTGCAAAGTACCGCATAAGTGGTTTGCCTCATTTCTGTATAGGTCTACATTCTGCAATTATCACATCTTATACAAACAGCTTGTCCATTCACATATTACAAACTATCAATACATACATAGATTGGCATGGGGCCTCTATGCTCGTAGGGCCCCCGGGAAACTGCCCAACGTGCCAATGCTTTAGGACGGCACTTTAAGAGGCCCCAAAACCAGGCCTGCCACAAGGGAGAAACTATTTGAGTAGTATTAGCAGCGGTAGGTCCGATTTTCCTGCCACGGAGACTGCTAGTATTGTGATTTTGGAGTGACGTATTTGTCGTCGCTTCGTGTGTATGACTGTATCGTCATGGAATGTATTTCATCTAGACTTCACATAATATATCGAATGTTGACGTCACATTGTGTGTATGACTGTATGGTGACGTCACATTATATATCAGACTTGAATGAATTATAATATTAAGTGCCAGGTACAGTGACTGACGTCATAAGATAATTAATTGTTCAGGAGTGTGTACGTGTTTACAGTGACATCATAAGATAATTAATTGTGGTTGGAGGGAGTAGTTATGCTAGAGATATAGTGACAGTATAACGTCAGTGACGTCATGATGATAGTATTGTGATTTCGGAATGGCGTCAGCCTGTGTGTATGGTGACGTCCCGGAATGCATTTGATCTAGACGTCACATTATATATCAGATTTGAATGAATTATAATATTAAGTGCCGAGGTACAGTTATTGCATTATGACAGTAGGACTTTTCATGTATATATAACGTAACTAACAATACTCTACTCATTATGTTTTATGACTAAAATATATCATTTAAACATTTGGAAAATTTTACTCTCAACTGATTTAATATTTAGTATAAACTTAGATAGGAACCAAATTGTTTTCATGCGTTTCCATACAGTGAGTTTTTTTTTAATGCCAAACATAAGTTTTAAACAGTTGGAAAATTTTAATCTCAACTGAGTTAGTATTCAGTGTAAACATACCTATGAAATCTCTCCGGGTAAAATAAAAACTGTTTTAAATGAGGAGAGGTTAGCTTTGATCACTTCAAAAGGTCAGCCAAGATCATTTCGTTTATACAAGTTTTAGTGCATATGAACTGTAGAAAATCCACCTCTGACTGTAATCAGTTTAAATGTTCAGTATAATGATATTTATATATCAAATTAAAATAATTGAATTAAATAGACTAGATTTGAACATGTTTATCAGCAATGAAAACTTTATTTTTAGAACACATTCTTATAAAAATTAATAACTACACAGAGGATGGTTTATTAAACAACATATATGATTAAAATATATTTTAATTTCTAATTTCATAGACAGTAGGACGTTTGAATTATTAATGACGTCATATTTAATTATACACTAAAAAGTCATATTGCTCTTACTACAAATATATAATATAAATGAGAGGGAAATATTATTAGAAATGAAAAAATAAATACAAGTTTTTTCACATTTAATTGTAATAAAAAAATATACAGATTTCACATATAATTATGAACAGGTATTATTTAAAAAGTATAATTAAAGACTTATAATTATAAATAGTGTTTAGTAGTTACTTTTATTTCAATTTTTAACCAGTATTACCAAAGATTAGTTATAAATAGTTATTAGTAGTTACTTTTATTTCTATTTTTAACCAGTATTACCAAAGATTAAAACTATTAACCGGACGGTACAATCCTAAGCTTGATAGAATTGTCATCCCCAATTCCATCATAAATTAATACAGACTTTGATTTATTTCCAAGGTCAATTGGCTCTATTGTACATGTGTTAGAAAACTTATTAGGCAGGAAAAAGCCTACGATGTTATCTTTTAAATAGGCATTTACATAAATAGCTCTATCGAACTTGGTATCTATTTCGTTAAAAGATATAATATCTAGTATAGTATTCTCTGTTAAACTTCGAAAAGAAATATATTGAATATCGGTCTTGGCTGAGTTGAAGTCGTTTATAAACTTCTCCACACCTTGAAAAAAATTCAAACAAATATATTATAGAAATAATAATAATAAGACAGAAACTTTAAAAAAAATAAAGAAATTATAAATTACAATGATTTACTCTGCTGTAGGTTTATCTGCACTCAGATCAGCCCGCTTAGCTTGTAGGTTGGTCGTATACGTCTCAGAAGCGACGGTTAGATCGAAGTCTAATGCCGTGTCTTCCCAATTGTGCAGGCACTCTAAGTTCTTTCGATACCAGTCACTTAAAACTTTGCAATAACGTTTTGACCCACAGGTGTATTACTTTTTAAAGTGAGAAAAGCATTCAGAACTACAATAATGTATCGTGCGTTCGATACAGGACTCTTTTAGAATCTCTAATACACACGTGTAATTATTAAAACAAACAGTTTATCCGAGATCTACGCATCTATCTCCATCAGAGTACTCTTCTAAAATTGATATATCACCAATAAGCAATATAAAATGTTCTTCACCGCATTTACAAACACCACGATGGCCTCTCTTGTTCACTCTATCGAAATAAGATCTACTTGTAAAAAGATTTTTAGATTGACGCTCAATATGGCAAAGTTTAAATGACTCAAGGTGGCTGTTTAAACACAAGTCTTCAACTGATTCCATTTTACTAATTCTAATGGCTTAAATACACAGCCTATTTATTCTGATATTTCTAATTCTCAAGGTGAACAACATCTACTATCTATCTTTCCAATTAAGTATTCAACTTACATCTCACTAACAGCTAGCTATCGAATCACGATTATAATGATCAAGGCGAAGCGAGTACCTTTCAAATTAAATATTCAGGTCGCTTTTGAAAGGTTAAATACATTTGGCGGAGCGGTGTGGAAATCAACACACATGATTCTGAAAGGTTAATTACTTTTGACGAAGGTGTGTAGAAAGGTTAGCCACATCTGACGGAGGTGCAGGAAAACACATTGAGCTGGCGACCTATAAAAGGAGAATTTAACTATACCAAGTTAACATTTCATATCCATCTTGTCGGCTGAAAAGAAGTTGTCACGTGAAAAAATATCTAGCTCTTGTATTTTGGCAAAAGTAAGATCAATTTTACTATTATTCTCTAGTGTTCAATTTATTAGTTAAACTAATATTTTATATTTTTTTCTCTATACTTATTATTTATTTGTTTTTATTTTAAATATTTTTTGTGTGTTTCTCTTTCCTCAATTTATTATTTAAACTAACAATTAATTTTCTTTTTTCTTTTTTAGTGTCTAACGAACAAACATTTATAACTGACGAATCTAGCAACAATGCTAGACCCTCTACTTCAGACATTAACAGACAACGCGAGCACATTTTTAATTATGCCGGGGGTACAAACACTGATGACTCAATTCCCATAATAAGAGAGACAGGACGAACGTATACTCGGTTCAACAGCTTAGGCAAGGATATTTTAGTTTGATTCAAGCCTTTGATTGCGAACGTTAGTCCACTGCATTATCTAATGAAGTGTTTCTTTAGTCTATTAGCATATTTGCTTAGAGGTACGACACCTTACGATTTAATTGGACTCATGATCATGAACACATAGAATAACCTTGATAAACCGGTCAGGGTTTCGTACCGTAGATGTGACCAAATTGATGTGAACAGTATTATGAATACATTAACAAAAGTCATTCAAAGTAACGCCAAATTTGGTATAGCCGATGTATTAATGATTAAAGTGACTCATATCAAATTGATGATGGGCAACGGTAGAGCATTAAAAAGAAGGTGCCTTCCAAATGATTATTTGAGTCACCATAAAAGGAGCAGAGCCGTTGTTAAATCATTGACGAATTGTTTGGTGCACCCTATAGTAATAGCGATAGCCAAAATCACAAATGATATTAATTATAAATCGTATATTCAGGGGAATAAAATAAAAAATGTGGTATATGATTTTATCGCAAAAACTCGCGTAGATTTATACGAGGGAGGGGGGCGCGAACATCTCGATAAATTTCAACATTATTTTGGTGACGAATATAAATTACGCGTGTACAATACCCTCTCTACGGTCAACGGATTGTGGTATGAGGGGGCGTCTTCGAATAGGTACATTAATCTACTGTACGATGACGTCACGCATCACTTTAACGTAATAATCAATATGGCGGCCGCGTTTTCAGTTCGGTATTTTTGCAACGGATGTAATACTGTCTTTGAAAGAGGTGCAAGACATTCATGAAAGAGTACTTGCCCCCAATGTATGTCCATACCTCCGTGTTTGTATGCAAACGAAAAGTGTATTGCAGTTATTGTAACAGATTCTTTAGGTCTGGCACTTGTTTCACTAGCCATAAAGCGAATAAAACTGACGGTAAAAAAAATTTGTGATTTAAGACAGGTATTGAAATACCTGTGATAAAACAAAGTGGAGTAATCACGAATGTTTTAAATTATACTGCGCGACATGCAAACAGAATAAAGAAAACCCGCATCGTTGTTACATGCAGGTGTTGAGTCGAAAGGAGCTTGATGATAATTAGCTAATGTTATTTTGTAATTTTGAGACTAGACAAGATCGCGCTATAACCAATGATTGATTTGTGCACAAACCGAATTTTCTTCACGTACAACACTATTGTGTAAAATGTGAATTAAATGATAATATGGACGAGGATTGTGAACAATGTGGGAATTGATCTCATTCCTTTTGGGATAATCCGGTAGACGGCTTCATCGACTACCTAAGACAACCGAGGCCGTTTGCCCATAAGATTGTTTGCCTTGCGCATAATGCGAAAGGATTTGACGCTATATTAATCCTGAATAGATTTCTATCACTAAACTGCACCCCTAAAATTATCGTGGAAGGAACTAAAATACTCTGCATGACAATGGACCACATACAATTTAAAGACAGCCTATGTTTCCTACCTATGCCACTGAGACAGATCCCGAAAGCGTTTGGACTAGACTGTAAAAAAGGACACTACCCCTATCTGTTTAACACAGAAAAGAATTAAATTATATCGATGAGATGCCCGGTCCCGAAATGTTTGGTGCGGATTATATGAAACCGGATGAGCGAAATGACTTTATGGTTTGGCACGCTGAGAAACTGCAGCAGGGGTATATATTTAATAATAAGTCAGAGCTGGAGGCCTATTGTGTGGATGACGTAAATGTATTACGCAAGGGTTGCTGTACATTTCGTCATTTATTTCTAAATTTGGGTTCGACAGACGTGTATAGGGAATCGATCACGATCTCGTCGGCGTGCAATCGATTATTTAGAAAACTGTTCTTAGCCCCCGATACGATAGCCATCCTGCCCAAGGGGGAGTACAGGTGCGGTGACAGACAGTCTGTGAAAGCCATAAAATGGTAAGTCTATCTGTAGAAAACCACCCCTATATTCACATACAGCACGCCTTAAACGGGCGTGAGATAGAAATCTTGGGCAGGAAGGTGGGCGGGTACTGCGAGATGACGAGGGAAATTTTGAGTATGACGGTTGTTTATTCCACGGGTGTACATGTCTTTCAAACCGTGACGTGACTATAACAGGGACGAAAGAGACTCTCACCAAACAATACGAGTGCACTCTGTTGAGAGATCGAGCATTTAGAGCCGCATGGTACACTGTTACAACTATGAAAGAGTGTGACTTTGACAAAATACTGACTGAAGACACAGAACTAGATCTAGAGCTAAACAATTACCCTTTGATTCAAACTGCTCCACTCAATCCACGTGACGCACTGTACGGTGGACGGTGTGAATCATTGACATTACACTACAAGACACATCCCGACGAGAAAATAGGCTATCTTGATGTCTGCAGTTTATATCCTTTGGTATGCAAATATTTTAAATTTCCTGTAGGTCATCCTATACAAAATTGTCTCGCCGACGACTGCCACGCTGACGTTGTAGACCGAGAGGGTCTAATTAAATGCACTGTTCTACCTCATAGAAATTTGTATCACCCCGTACTGCCCTACAAGACACAATCAAAATTAATGTTTTGTTTATGCTCCTCTTGTGCAAACGAGACGAACCAAGGGGATTGTTTACACACCGACTCTGACAGGACTATTACAGGCACATGGATAGTGGACGAGGTTCGAATAGCGCTAGAAATGGGCTACAAGATGGTAAGAGTATACGAATTTTGGGAATATAAAATTACCCAGTTCGATCCTCAGACCAAAGAAGGGAGACTCTTTGTTGAGTATATTAACAAGTTTCTCAAGATCAAACAGGAGGCGTCTGAATAACCTGGATGGGTAAAAACAGACGCGGACAAAGACAATTACGTTAGCGAGTATTACAAAACAAAGGGAATAGTGCTGGATAAAAACGAAATTGTTAAAAATCCAGGAAAGCGCGCATTCGCCAAATTGTGTTTAAACTCTTTCTGGGGACGATTTGCATTGAACGAGAACAAGACACAGACTACCATTGTGAACAATCCAAAAGAGTTTTTATCCCTACTCACCACCCCCGGCACAGAGGTTCGCAACATTATTTTTCCCAACGACGAGGTTGCTTGCGTCTCATGGACATACCGTGACGAAGATGTTCTTCCCCTCGATACGGCTAATGTGCCTATAGCAGCGTACGTGACCACCGGTGCGCTTATGAAATTATATTCATATCTCAGGCACTTGGGTGGTTCTTGTCTTTACTGCGACACGGACTCTATTATCAACGCGATAAGACCGACAGACACGTACACGAAACCGACCGGCGACAAGTTTGGCGACATGACAAACGAGCTGACCGCTTACTCTGTGAGCGCGTACATTACAGAGTTAGTTTCCGGTGGACCAAAAAATTATTCTTACAATGTGTTTGTTCCTGAGACGAACGAATACAGGTCCACCACCAAGGTCAGGGGTATAACACTAAACTATGAAAACACAAAGATTGTAAATTTACGACTATTAAAGACATGATTTTGAAAGACATTGACCCCGTACACTTTGACTAACCCTCGAAAAATTAAAAGAAAAAGAGGCCCCATCGTCGTCTCCCAGTTGGAGAGAAAAAATTATAATATTCTGTTCACTAAGCGTAGGAGATTAAATAATAACACCTCCGTAACCTACGGCTATTGTTGAGCACATTTTTTCTCTCTTTCTGATTCTAGTGACTGATGTCAGTATCCAGAATATTCGTTTGGAACGTGGACGTTTACGCCAAATGCAAATTCGCAGAAATAAACGTCCAGACATTAACAATATTATAAAATGGAATCGTGTTTGTACTTGTTCCCCTTTTAAACATTATAAAATCGACACCAATTCTATGACAGTATAGGAAGAATTTAATGATGACACAATTTTTACCTTACTAAAACTAGACGTGGACCACTCTACTGTGATACTACCACACACAGAAACAGGTGTAAAAAAGCTATCATTACACAAATGTGAAAGCAGGTGCTTTAATGACTTTTGTCCGACAGACGGTGCCCCTATTTGTCTACAGGTTAACACGTGGTATAGAAACTATCAGGTGTTTGATCAAATATATATTGACATGACAAGACGACTAATGGATGACATTGAATAACTAGGCCGACATATCAAATTGAAATTAAACTTATACGTATACATTTTTCTTCTTTCTCTGATTCTAGTGTCATCCTTATTAAAGTATAAAAAGATAAATAGAAACGCCTTTTCCCCGATTAGACCCACATCACACTCTGCAGGTCTAGACTTGAAAAGTCCGTACAATTGCAGTATATAGCCTTCGTGCAGGTGTTTAGTTAAGATAAATATTTCTATTATATTACCAACAGGAACATACGGTAGAATATCTCTGCGATCTAGTCTGACTCTTCACCACGGGATAGATGTCTTAGCCGGTGTTATAGACGAAGACTATCGTGGTAATATTTGTGTATTACTCATTAATCACGGTGACACTGTTTTTAGAATTAAAAGGGGCGATAAAATTGCTCAGCTGGTGTGCGTGAAAATTGATTACCCTAGAGTTGAACACACTGATTCGCTATCAAACACTCAGAGGGGGGAGGGAGGATTTGGATCGAGCGACATCCCTATAAAAGATCGTGTCATCGGTCGTTGTAATTTAGAATAATGAATAAAATCAACGCGTCCATCCTCACGTATTCTAAGAAGCAGGATTTGTGTCTGATGTCTGCCGCGGAGTTGAATAATTTACCTAAAGAATTTATTTAAGAATACGCGTGTAGAGATATAAATCGCGCTTGGGATTTACTCTCTCCCTCTGCACAGGATGAATTGAAATATTATAAATATTGTTTGGAACATTATAATAAGGGACTAACGCAGATTGATGGACCACCGTCTATAAAGAAAAAATGTCGACAATGTCTGACATCATCGTAGACTTGCCAACTAGGTGTGATATTTATGTACGTGACTGGTTTTTTTTACAGTGGTCTTCCCACGCTGGACACTGACTGTTAATTTGTTTTTTCCTTTACAGTTTTGGTTCAACAACAACAACTTTGTCCGAACATGACCATCGTAATTGTAGATTTTCAGGGTTTAAAGACGAATGCAATAAGTTCATAATAAAAGAATGAAGTATAATATCTATGGGTGGAAGTGATGTACATCACTATACATTAAAGTCGCCATATTCCTTTTCAAAATTACCGCGGTATGTTAAAAAACAATGTGAATGGCTCACATATAATCATCACGGTCTGCATTGGGACGGCGGTGATATGAGCGCCAATAAATTTAATATAATTTTTTAAATGGCCACTCTCGGCTCGACTATAATTTATGTAAAGGGGGACGAAAAGAAATTTTTTTTAATGGAAATTGTGGATAAAAATACTTGTTATTGATATGATAGACTTGGGTTGTCCCTCCCTGAAGGATAGGATCCATCATAATTATGATAAATGTTTCAGCCATAAATATAAAAAATTAAATTCAATTTGTACGCTTTCTAACGTAAATTTTTTCTTAGAGATTGGTTTGTCGGCACCATCACCACTATAAATTTGGAATAGTAATTTTTATTTTTTAGTTTTAAAGCGTCACCAGACGACTGCACATCGATGTCTGTGTTTGTACACCCTTTCACACTGATATTATTTGGACCGTCTAATTGCTGGAAAACTACTTTTGTAGAGAATTTTCTGTTAAATTTAAAACAGGTGTGCAGTGTGGATAAATTTGATAGAATTATTCGGTGTTTCAGCGAGAGAAATTCTATTCCCTCGCGATTATCAAGTCATGTCACACTACACAATAGTGTATCGGACAATTTCGATTTTAAAATTAAGGCTGTACCTCAACTCATCGTGCTGGACGATTTAATGAACGAGGTCTATTCGAACAAAGTGAGCGAACTTTTTAACAAGGGTAGTCATCATAGAAACCTATCGGTTATACTGATCACACAAAATCTTTTCCATCAGGGAAATAATTCTCGTGACATCTCACGAGCTAAAAAAGATATTTTCGATTAATTATGGAGTGTTTAAAAACAGAACTCGATCTTTTCAACGAAAAATGCATTCAAACGGTAATTAAAAATAATAAAGTGGTCGAATACAAACCCATCACTTCCGTGGACAATGACGCTCAGTTATAGTTCTTTAGCCCCGGAGACGGCGAGTACTTTCGCGACCTCTATTCGATTAAATTATATCTTCGTATTCAACTGGTGAAAGGGGACGGGACACCGGTCACAGCCGACAATAAAATCGGATGCGTCAACAAATTGTCAAATTCTTTATTCAGTCAAATCAATATCTCTCTCAACGAAATACCTATTACAACCTCGACAGACAACTATGCCTACAGGGCTTATTTAGAGACTTTAACTAATTACGGCAGAGACGCCTCCGACACCCACCTAGTGAATGGTATGTTGTTTTTGGATACCCCTGCCGCTAACGGTAAACTCGCTGCATCCATGGAGAACAAAGGCTTCGCCAAGAGATTAGACTTGTTAAAACATCCGGTCGACTTGGTGGGACGTTAACACGCCGACATATTTAATATTTCACAATTGCTATTGAAAAATGTATCCTTGCGCGTTAAATTAATTCGCAACAAAAGAGAGTTTTATTTGCTCACAAACGTGTACAATTTAAATACCGACGTGTGGTTGAAAATTTTAGACGCCACCCTCTTTGTGAAACACGTGGAAGTGTCGCCAACTATTTCACTCGCTATAGAAAAGACACTGTTACGAAAGCCAGCCCAATACCACATCAATCGGGTGGACGTCAAGTCTGTGACCGTACCGAAAGGATCCAAGTCTGTGAGTCAAAACAATGTTATTCAAGGGGTTATCCCTAAAATTGTTTTGTTCACAATGGTGTCAAACGATGCGTTTGTGGGCAGTTTGAACACGAATCCGTTTCAACTCATTCATAGAAACCTTGATCGTTTCGTCCTATATGTAAATGGAATCCAAAAACATTTGCCCATTTTGATAAATTTTTACAACGTTGGCACGTCCGCCTTCGCCTATGACACATTGTTTTCAGGATTGGGCATACACCATCAAAACAACGGACAGTTAATCACGCGAGACATGTTTAATAAAGGTTACTTTATGTTAGCCTTCGACTTGACTCCCGACAGTGAAGGACAGGACTCGAACACCAGCCTTCAGACAGAGGGGAACGTGAGATTTGAGTTACAGATCAAGAAAAACCTTGACACCGCCATAACCTGTTTGTTTTACTCTGAGTACGAGGGGACGGTGTCGATAGATTCTAATCGGGAGGTGAAAATTAATTATTAACACCATGAATTCGCATCAAATAGACACACTGCTGCGGGGCAAAATTTCATTCTATAAAGGGACATTTCCTTCGGACAAATTACCTCAAAATTTCACTCGTCCCACCTTATTTGTGGTCAATCTAGACCCTCACACTAAACCCGGTTCTCATTGGGTGGTTCTATAATTTTCCAAATTTGGGGAGTATTTTGATACATATGCCAGAAGACCGAGCCTAGCGATGACTATATTCTTGAATAAACACTCGACACGATGGATGAACAACAGCAAACGACTCCAAGCCATAGCGTCCGGCGTATGCGGCCACTATTGCTGTCTGTTTGCCATCGCCAAGGACGCCAGCTGGAGTCTGAGGAGATTCACAGACCTCTTCTCAACCGCCGACTTGTGCAAGAACGACCGACTGGCCGTCACGCTGTTCAAACGTCGCTTTGGCCGCTGTCCAAGGTGTACTAGCAAGTATACTAGTATTTTAGTTAATCATTTGTATTCAATTATCCGCCAGATGAACATCATGGCGGCCATCTTTGATTTTTAATTTATCGTAAACTCGAAAAAGGAGGGAGTGGTCACCGAGCTAGCCATAGTTTTCATTGATGAGAAACGATCCTCATGCTATCAATTCAATAAAACCACCGGCTTGTGCTACTCCAAATTGGTTCCAATTCTAAAACAAAATTTAGATAAAGCCGTCGTGCCTTACGCATATAATAAACAAAAAGGGAATTTCTTGTCCCATCTCACAGGACGGACATTCATCCTACTACGCGAGGACTATAAATGTCCCTTTGTTGATTTGATCAACTCTAATTGTTGGGGGTGTACCGCCCCTTGTCACGACATCACCCCGTGCGCGTTAAAAAATGCAAACGCTTTGGCACGATTCATCAGATTTCAATATATATATATATATATATGTACAGTACCTACTGTAGTGTTGAGTATTGGATTGATTAATTTAAATTAAACTTCAATGCCGTTTTTAATGATTTTATTTTTACAAACATTAAAAACTTACAAATATTCGTTTAAATACATCAAATACAGTATAAATCTTTTAAAACTACACTTTAAATAAAGTACACTTTTTATTAAATGTTTGTCTTTATTGTTTTCATTATTGCACAGATAAATGAGAGGGCTGGCACTGTTTGTCTTGGATAAGTTTTTGAATGTTTGGTGTCAATTGTGATAATGCACATCTCAGATTCCTCGCCACGTCCATCCCTGGTCAATATTTTGATATATATAAGCAAGTGTAGAAAACCCAGACTCGCAGAGCTACGTGGAGGAAAACTGCACCAACAGCCTCACAGCTTCCTTAGAAACTTGTGGATACATAGGAACAGTCATATTAATTGGAAATTTTGCTCTTGCTTGGGAATCACATTTAAGTTGAGAAGGTACTTCTTATCTCGACAATGTTAATGTCATGAAGTTTGGGTGCACAATTCTAAAATAGTTTTACAGATATCTAAATGAGATTTTCATGGAATGTTATTACAACCTTTTTCTTCAATAATAAGTATTGTTAATTGATGAATGTTAACAGGTTTTTTTATATATATTTTTTAATTTTTCACCATTTTTTTGGCTAAAATTTATAATACTTTATTTTTTTAAATAAATTGTATCAATTTCACGGCAAAATCCCTTCTTATTTTTAATCTTCTGTGACTGGTTAATTCACACAAAAAGTTTCATTCTTTTTGGATGAATACTTTTTGAAATAAATGCACCGGAATATCGAAAAATAGAAAACCGAGAAAAACCGCGATAAAGTTTGTGCACTAATTATTTACCTTGGCACTTGATTCAGAACATTCCAGCCGGATAATCTTGAACCCCTGTGTCCTCCCTTGCTCTCTTTACGTTCCTCTTCATTTTCCTTACCCCTTTGGCCATTTCGTCTACCATAATATCTGTTTTCACGACTCTGAGCTGATCAATTTATTGTATGATCTTGGTGGTGTTGTATCCTGGATGGATATTTAGCTTCTTTAGCACCTTGAGTCTCCCACATGCTCCATCATTGAAAGTGATAACTGTATCATAGAGCCCCAATTCAAGAGTGTGAACACCAACAAAAACAGTTTTTGGAATTCTTGACCAAAGGACATTATTGAATGCCTCATTACAGTTTTGGGTGTTTCCATGAAGACATTTCTTCAGGAGCTCTGGGTTAGCTAGATCCTTGTAAATGGGTTTTATTTTCTCCAATACTACCATAGGTAGACCATGATGGGTATAATTTGCTTCCTGTCTGTTGTATTTACACCAGGAATCAGGTCCCTTTGGACAAAGCCCATGTGATGGATTGTCATCTGTAGATAACACGTGAAAAAATGTAGCCCATATGGCTTGTTTCATGTTCTGTAAATTTCCCAAGTTATTTCTAATTGCCTGTCCATAGTAAGTTTGTAACTTATCTATCACACTGTCTGTTAGTCTTTTAGCACCTCCAATTCCTTTTCCATCAGATAAATTTACACCAACCAAGTCTTTCTTTAGTTTCCTAAGCCGACAACCCACACGCTTCTGAACATGCTCTATGCATTCAATTTTTTCTATCTGTACTTCATTTCCATATGGTCTGCTTCCTACAACTCTAAAGTAACCCTTACTCTCACCATCACCCAGATACTGTTAATACCATGCACCTCTTGATTCTACAGATCTTTGAAAAATTCTCACAGCTCTTTCTGCTTCCATATTTCCACTGGCTCCCTCAAAATTCACAGCACAATTTGCATGGTTTCCTGCTTTCTTACATATGTGATAATATTTTGTGAGGGTTTCTACATCTATCACTTTACCGGTTTCAACAGCTGTTGCCACAACAACACCATGATTAGACGTAAGGCTTGAATATTCCCATTCAAAACAAGGCTTAGTTCAGAAATCTGTATCCAGTAGTATTGAAGTTATGATAGATTTACTAAATGTTTAAAAAGGGGGCGTGGCTGCAAGTCATCACCGCCCCTATTTAAATGCAAATTATGATTGAAACCTTAATCCAATATTTTTTTTCAACTGCATAATCTTATTCTACAGATTTCAAACTGTAATAAAAACAATAAATTCAAAAATGTGATTTTTGTCCTCAAATTAAGTACCTTCTTACCTTAAGATCGATGGCCTGCTCTTGAAGGAAATCTGGGAGTATATCCATTTCGACGTTGTTATATGCGCCGCTAAGTGCGTTAGTAGCCTGGTATTACGTGGAGTCTGACACCCCGTGCTTATAAGCTAACACAAAGTTTTCTTTTGGCAAACCGGAAATACTACATATATTCAGATGGTACAGTTGATTTTCAACAAAAATATGTAACATTGATTTTCTATTGACAATAATTTCTTAGGTAAAATAATAAAAAATTTGGCACGGGGCCCCTAAATTTGTTAATTTGTACTTGCCTACCAAGCATGTTACCTTTAGAAAACCTACGGACTTCTGTGTTGTAAAGAAGAATCCGATGTTCCCTGTTCAACTCCTGACACAAAGCATCAAAGATATACTGTCCAAAGCACTAGATTTTACATAGTTAATTATTTTATTTGCTAAATTTAAAAGAGAGTTCAGTGATTCTGGTGGAGCCAACGCCTTCCTATGAATGATGTAAAGAAAACCAATTATCTTAGGGTTTTTTCCTTGGTCTTTGAAGAAAAACCAGTTCGATGGCCCGTAATAGCTTGTGCTCGTCAGTACATATGTCAACCACATTTTCCCAAGGAAGGTTATTAGCTGCTAAAAAGTAAGACAGAGCTGAAAATACATCAACAGCCTTTGTTGTTGTTTTGAGGGCTTGATAGAGTAAAATCTCCTCCGTAAATTGTTTACCATCAATAAATCTATAGTGAAACAGCAACTAGGAATGCCGTTAAATATCAGTTGTTTCATCACACTGCAAAGAAAAGCAGAGAGATTTCTTTAATTTATCTGTTACTTAATTTTTCTAATCTTGAGACATTTAATCAACTTTGTGTTTTAATTTATCGTTTGACAGTGATAGTTTTGCAACTTTATTACAGATTCCTTCACCAAGTATAATACTACACTCAGTAAATAAACATGGTTTCACAAGAAACTCACCAATGGTATGTGGGTTCTTATCCTTTGCTATCAACAAGGCGATCTTGTAATAAGCTTCAACGGCTTTTTCATTTTCAACTTGAAATCTTCCATTCTAATCTAGTTTCATGCGTTTCAGCTAGTTCATCTTAGTGACAAAAATCTCGGTTGGTTTTTCCTTCAAACCAGGGTTACTAGTTAACAATTGACGTTCCAAACTCTCTGGTCACATGGCATCGTTACTCAAAACAGAGTGACAAATAACGCTCTGAGGTAAATGACTGCCTTTTTCTCTATAAAAGTAAACCCGTATTTAATATAGTCATCATTGTACAACCTTTTCTTCGGTAATGATTTAGACATATTTACTAATCGCTATATTGCCACTCACACGATTATTAATTATGGACTGAGCACTGAGTGAACAAACAATAGCGATACATGAAAACATCAACACAGTAGCAGACGCAAACGTAACCGACACAAGAGAAACACGTCCCGAAAACTCCCGAACACTCAACTAATAGGAATTGGTGGGAGGTACCACTCCTCCTATTCGACTGAGAATAAGTGCAATAAAGCCAAATAATTCAGATGAGGCAAGTGCCTGGGAGTTATGGCGGTGACAGCAAATTGATCGCTTTTTGTTTTACGTTCAGGGTTGTTTGAAGGCTTTTGCCAGCAATTAAAGCGTTCGCTCCGAATACTTTGGAGAGTGTGTTTTCCTTGTGTTTTTTTCCCCCTCAGTTTATAAGAACTCCCCTGAAATTCTCTCACACCTCCTCAGGGGGGGGGGGGCGCCCCCCAGGTTAAGAACCCCTGTTCTAGAATATGAAACCCTCTTGACTGGAATAACTTTCCCACCGCTAGATGTATTTCTCCCCCCTCTGATGATTTTGGAATGTGTAGCTGAATGCTAGCCTTACATCAAACTCCAAATATATTCTAGAAACATCCAATTTTCATAAATTTACTGGAAGAGGCCCTTAATAAATAGATTCAGAATAGATTAAATTTTTAAAGATTTTCTTAACCAAATACTCCAAATATATCCTTGTTTCACACAATTTTTTGAAAATTTTCCGTGATAGAGCACTTCAAATAGAATATATAATAGGCTTCTAATTCTAAGCTAAAACCACTCTAAATAGCTTCAAGGAACATTTAAATTACAAAAGAATTCTAAAGAACGATCTTTCCAAATAGATTCTAGAAAAATCTAGTTTTCAAATATTTTTAAAGTTAGGACCAATCAAAATACTCTAGAGGTATACAATTTTAAATAATTTGCCAAAATAGCACATTATCGATAGTTGAAGGAGCATCTAAATGTAAAAATGTTTTTTTGAGTGGAACCACTCCAAATACCTCTAACATCGGTCTACTCAAATAAAACTATGAGAACCACTATAATAGTTTCTAGGTGCATCCAAATTTCAAAAGATTTCTTGAGAACGAACATTCCAAGTAAATTACAGAAGAATCTAATTGAAAAACTAATTCCAGGTGAGGACCGCTTTAAATATTTTCTAGATATTTGATGGGGGAGGGTTTTCAGGACCTCCTTTTGCTTGGAGATCAAAGCCCTCCAAAACAAATAATGTTCCCCCACCACTGAATTTGTTGCGGCCATACGTGTTTGAGAACACGTGGTCCCCTAAAGCAATCTACCATACTAAGTTTGTATTTTATTAAGGCCACAAAAACCGTATACAGTGACGACAGTTATTAGTTTTTCATAACAAACCCTATTATTTCAATTAAATTACTATTCTTCTTTTATCTTGTTGGAAAATTGTTTCGTCATCCTTTAAATAAAATACACGACGTACACTAACATACGTAGTATTAGACCAACAATTGACTCCAAAAAACTCAAAGCATACTAGGTTATATTAAAATGTCAATTAGCTGCTTCAGTGGCCGCATGGTATAATATGTCAATCTCGCACTAGACTCGACTGCCAATGATTGGGAGATTGTGGCGCAATCCTGGTCGGTTTTACTGACTACTGAGGAGGATTTTTCCTAAATGATTTCCCACGTTATCTTTTTCTCTACATTCAAATCAACCTTCTACATTTTTTATGTACGCAATATTAATAGAAAAATACGCAAATAGTTTAATAAAAGAAAGAACTTAATGTTTACATGCATTATATTGCACTATGATCAATATTTTACCAATCATTCCATGACCTATAATCACACTATTTTAAAACATTTTGTATAAATGATATGAATAACACTCAAAAGGACTCAAAATCAGGTACATTTTAAGTTATTGTACCTTGTCTCCCTAAAATATGTTATAAAATAGATACTTTGAAGGTTCGAGTGCTGATTCATTAAACATAAATTAGTTTCCAAGGATTATTTTAGAAAAAATCAAGGTCCACATTATAGAATAGAACAGTATTAAAAATATATCTAACAGTTTTAACAAAATCATTTCATGAAAGCTTAAAATTGTTCAATAGTGTGGTTTGAAACCACAAAGTAAGAAGGATGAGCCTTGTTCAGTTAAAAAAATAAAGTGGATCTACTTACAAAGGGAAGCTTCGAATTTGAAAATGTCAACAACACGGAGATTTAAGATAATAATTAATACTAGAAGCTACAGGTTTAGTAGGAATTAATAGGGTACAAAAGTGGTGAAGCCAGTATTATTATTCGGGAAACAAGAAACAATGTCGACAATTGGTGGTTGAGAGGTCACCTATCCATATACAGGAAAAGGAGTAACGTTCACTTACAAACGAGTATAAGCAAGTAGGAAATAGGAAGAGAGCGGGCTTGAGGTGAGAGTGCCTTGAAGAAAAAATTCAATCATTTATTCAAATGTTACATTTATTTATTCGCGCTAAATTTATAAAATATTACATTTGGTTTAGTTATTTTATTGAATTAAGACTTAGTTAATTAAAAGGTGTGAAATTAGGTAGTATAGTTAGATTTGAATTGGAATTTGTTAGATTTATTCAATCCATTAAAAAGTTTGAATTCAGAAACGTGGTTATAAACGAATTTAATTTAAATCTAAATAAATTGAAAACCGTGTATTATCTAATTGAGAATAGAGAAATGGGTAAAACTTGCGACGACTATTTCGAGTTCTTACTCTGTATACAGGTTAGTCAATGGAGCCTTGAGTTGGGAGGGGGACGTTTAGTTATCAGTATTTATAATTCAAGCTGAGTTGATGAAAGGCATAAGAGACGTTCGATTAAAGGGTTAATCAAAAAAGTGTAGAGTGATATACAGGAATATTCAGATCTCCAGGTAAGTGATGATACAGGTTGTAGAGAGTGACAAGACAAGTATTTCCACGTAATGAACTTTGGGAAAGAGACGCCAAATGGTGTTACTACGATATGTGAAAGTTGTCACTGTTGCACCTGGGAGGTAGTCAACACACGCAGCAAACCTACACAAACATCCCCTGACACACACGACTGTTCCAGAGCAGCACAGCGGCATTGAACTGTTGGCTGTTAACATGGAGGGACATAACACGTTCCTTAAAATGGTAGACATTATTTGTGTGACCAAGTGCATACAGAGCCGACTTTGATCCCATTTGACGTCACTGACCCCAAGTTAATTACGTGGAAGTACTTGCTAGATCACCCTCTACAACTTGTATAGGTTATTACTGGTGATCTGAATAGTCCTGTAGAATTCTTAAAATTAAAATAACGACAAAGAAATAGGAAGACACGGTGGCTATTCATCTTTGACAATCTGAGAGATAAAATATTCTATCATAAGTTAAAACCAAGTTTACTAAGCGGAGGAAAGGAAGTTGGCAAAGGGTGTGTATTGGGTGTTGTTATGATAGTAACTGTGATTAGGAAATCTACAGATCACTGTCTTGAGTAGTAAATCAAAGGATCACAGTTGGAAGTGGGAGTAAAGACCAGTATAACAGCCGTAAGTGGGGTGGAAGTTCAAGGATCACTGACATAAGTAGGTAGAAAGAGTAAGTGGTTAGGGATAGACATAACCAACTACTGTTAACATGTTCCTATTAAATAAATAGCTCTATATCATTTGCCATTACGTTTTATCAGTTCAAACTGAATGTTTAAAATAGGGGTTAACACAAGACACCACAACGGAGGCTTACTTACGAGTATGAACAAATTTAATAGAAAGGACCTTCCTTATCCAACAGTCTATTAGAAATACTTTCACATATTCATACATCAGACCGTAACATCTAGAGCTTTTCAATTTTAATAGATACTATCAACGCCTATAAAATAACACTATGTAAACGTCATGCCCTAAATTGGGGTGTTTGTTTATCTTTAACATTATATTACTGTGTTGCAAGTGACATAAAGATTATATCAACGTATTTTGATGAGTGAGTAAACAATAGGACACAAGTGCTAATCTACAGAATGTCTTTGCAGCATTCCTTTTGGCAATCAGGCCAACTTGTTTGAAAATAGTACGAGTTTTCGGAATAACAGGGCTGATAATTCACCATCGATTCTAGGGAGAAGGGGCTCTCATTCTACCCGTTTTGGGTGGCTACGCGGATTAGGTCGCTATATCGTAGAGTAAGTGTGTTGGGGGTGACCGTAGTGCCCAAGGTACAGGGCTTCATAACCTTTTAGGACCACCTAGTGTCAGTCAGGCTAATTGGTTAAGCATTCAACACTATACTTCGTTTTGTCAATAGCTCCTGAGTAAGTCTTTACAAATACTTTTATAAATTTTTATTAACTTCTTAGCAACGTCACAGTTTGTATTAGTGCAGGGTAGTAGAATAAAACCTTTTAAAAAAGCCGTACATCAATTGGGAGCCCACACAGTCATATATCCAGTACCACCCATATCCTCGGCCACTACACATCCGGACAGACTAGGCCCGTGACAACAAATAAAATATTAAAAGGTTATTAGTGGCTAAATGAGAGTTCTGGCTCATCTTATCCCACAAGTTTAACTTTGTTCCAACACATTGGTGTGTGGTGGAAAATTTCTCTCGTAATATTAGAATTTATCCATCACACTGTGGAGCTAGCTAAATTTCTCCCACCCTCATTGCCATTAACTACCGGCATTTATAAATTTATTAATTTAATGATATAATTTTGTCAATTAAATTAATGGATTCATTTATTAACAATATTTGATTTTAAACTTTTATTGACAATATATCTTAGTCGTGGTGCAATTTCTCCAGCCACAACTAGGTGATCAAGACAGCCGCCATCACAGTGCTCATCGTTACAGCTAAATAACTTTACTTATTACTGATAAAGACATGGATAGTAAGGTGAGACAGGGCATTAAAAAAGGCGGCGCGCATGAGCTATTAACATAGCCATTATGAACGCGACCAGTGCTACCAACTTCACGACCGATAATTAACCTGGAGAATCCTGTGTCCTGCCATCCAACTCATTGGTAGCGTGGTCACCTACCCAGTCAGAGAACCCTGTTTCGATTAACGGCATGGCGGAATAACCTTTCTTTATTATTTTATTATGATTTTGTCACCGTTAAGTACTGTGCAAACGTGGGCTCATGGTGAGTCTGTGACAGATCAAGAAATATTATTTAGGGATAGAGGATTTGACAATTCTTCAGAGTTTTATAATTTATCATCCTCAAAGTGGTGGTGGGTGACTTTCTAACATAAGAATGGAATTTATCAGGGGCGTAAAGAGAAATAATATTTTGTGGTCTATGGAGCTAATCATCCTATTTTAATCTATAGATGTTTATAAAATATAGCTATACGATAAATGTTGAGAAAATCTTTACAAATCCCTTGACATTTTACTATAATATTTACATGTTACTTGTTTAACCGTTTATTAAAACGTTTCCTAGAAGCCACCAAGAACTAATTTTGACAAATATATTTAATTTTGAGAAAACCCGTGTGGTTTTTAAACTTTTAATTAATTGAGATTTAAATTATACTATAAATTTTGGGAAGATTAGTTTTGTAGCATGTCAATCAGACAGATTGGACAGCCACAATTAAAATCAATATTTTAATAGTTTACGATAGAAAGAAACAATATTAACATATTTAAAAAAGTAATCTACCTCAAAATTTATTTTCTCTGACTAGATGCAGTCAAATAAATTGCGTATATCCCTAAATTGAAACACGTGGTTGTTCGAAAAATTGTCTTTTGATAAATACTGTAGCAGATATCAAAGAAGAGGATTAATATTATCATATTTATGAATAAAATACTTTAACGCATACCCTTTGTCATTGGATGATGTCGGATAAGTTTACATACACTTGCCATGCTGTCTACAAGAAATTATATTAAAGGACGTCTATATCACAAATTCTCATAAAAATAAAAGCTGAGCCTGAATAATATAATCATACCAGATATATTTAAATAAAAGATGCTTTAGTATCTACTCACCGTATTAAGATGTTCTTGGATTCTCTTGCCATCCTGTTAGGAGAAAACATTCAAGAAAACAACAGCATGGCGGCTACAACACATGCTTTCACTTCTACTCCTGATGCGCCGAGAAGTCTAGAATGGACTCAATCCTGCGACCCGCTGCTGTCGGAGTCGCCAAGCGGCGTTTCGACGAACCTTACTTTCCCCTCACCCCGCAAGCTGTTCTCCCTCCTTTGTTTCCCTTTCACCTTGCCTTCATCTGTCCTTCTCCTTGTCTATATTACTGAGTTTATCACCCTTTTTGCTTTGTTCCATTCGTATCAGATTTGGGACTATATATAGGGCCACACCCGGGTTCACATTATACCCGTTCTACTACAACCCAGCGTCGAAGGAGGAACTTCTACACCGTCACGTAAAGAATAAGAGCCACGACCATGGAGTATTGTTCGTCAGATTCAACGCTACCCTGTCCAGGACGTCGATCAAGGAATATTTAAGTATTATGAACTAACGTCGACAAGTCCTTATGACTTAGGGTTTAGTTTTGTTTAGAAAACTAGACAATGTAGACTTTTTTATATATATATTCTGTTGAAGCATATTTTTGTTAATTTAATTTCATGTCGAATGGATAGTTTATTCATTTCAAGCCTTGTTCACTTCAAGATGGAAGTGTTTCAGTTAATTGATTAAATATCATGTCCTGGAGTCTGAAGGGCAAGTCTCCCCTTTTGACTTAGTGTATCAGTTCTAGTTACTATGTCCCTGTGTCCTTATGATACAGTCTTTACTTTATGAGCCTTGGGCTTAGAAAGTAGTAATGCCCTAGCCATAGACTTGCAAACTTCCACAAGTTCCATTAATCTATTTTCGAGCCAATGTTTCTCATGACGCCGTGTACGTCGTGTACATCTGTACAATTTATGGATGGCTACAACCAGGCTGTCTGTCTTATTTTCCATATCACTGTTGAGCTAATGGAAATCGATATCTTAGCTTGGCCAAGTACTCACGCTTCTCGTGCTGTATTAGCCTGGGTTTTCAAACCAGGGAGCTGCACTAGAGTCATAGTGGGGTCCGCGCTAATAATACCCTTTTTTCTTTTACCTGTTGTTTAGCTTCTATTGTTTTTTGGTTGCTCTTAGTGTAATTACTATTAGAATATAATGTACTATTGAATGCTCTGGCAGTACCGAAGGGGAAAGAGACTAGCCATAGTAATATTTTGGTTGACACCTGTTATCAACAGAGTTTACTGTTGCTTATCATTATCCGAAATGTTTAAAGGATATTATCTTAAGACCCATTCAAGCAGACTGATCATAATATATATGTGTATCTTGTTTGATACCCTTTGTTAATAATTGTTTAACTGTTTTCTCCTTTAGAAAACTTCCGCCAGCGCAGTACAATCTTACAGTTTTATTGGCTGTTTTAATAATATATTGATTTATTATATATAATATCACAAAGAAATCATTTTCTTTAATTAGTATAAAGGACAAATTAAAATTTAAAATATGGATCAGGAATTATATAGACAGTAAAAAAATGTAAAATAAAAGCCAGAACCTCACATTTGTAAGATAATATTGGCATATTTATCATAAATATCTCGTAATATAATAAAATCAAACGTCACAGGCCTTGGCAGATAATACCCCACGGTTAATTACATAATTAGTCTGTGGTTATCATAGCATTTAGGTGATTTAGAAGTTTTGCACATTTTAATTGTATAAAATTAACTCACATCACTATATTCACTATAAATAATCCTAGTTAATAAATGACTATTTTTCAGCGTGTTTGTTAAATAACAGTCTATACCCGGTACATGTTTTGGTGACAAAGCAGACTAAACGTCAAGCTCCTCTAGTCGGTTTTGTCAATGACAGGAAGGTTGGTATTCGAAAACTGACCGATTAAACAAAGGATTTTTTCATAAAATATTTTCAAGTTTACCTGCAGACAAATGCAGGTACATTTCCTCTCAATTATACTTACCTTATTCCTTCTTCTTTAGTGAAGTTACAACCTTGTCTATTGTAGTATATTTACAAATTGAAAATATCTATTTGTACCCACTACCGTATAACAAAAAATTGAGCATTTATAACTACCAATTTTCCTTACTCGGTGGCACAGAATGAATGTGGCTAAGGAAGTAATATACATTTGGATTTTCATAATTTAAAAAAGATATAATGATAAATAAAGATAAAAACATATGCAGAACTTCCCCATCTAGAGGATTTATTGAGAGCGGCTACGTCAAGTAGCCTAAACTAAAATTGCTATCAATTTGTTGTCTTAAAAACGCTTGAGTGAAATGACCTTTCAATGTAAGATCTGCCATAAATATATTACCGAGCTCAGGAAAGTGGCATATCATTAACATTCACCACATGGGGGCGGATATTTTAAAAGTTATGAGTGTGGGCAAGTATATAGCCAAGGTGACAGTTTCCAGTGAAATGTTGCCTCATTTTGTCTGGATGTAAAAACGTTTGAGTGTGACAAATATAATCAAATATGATACTCGTAGTTTGTTACGACACAGGTTAATGAACTGTACTGCAACAGAAACAGAATCGCTAGGGAGTTTCAAAATCAAGACAGCCAATAGAACAAGTATTTCTTAGTGATGAAGATCCCTGTGAGTTTTCCGAAGCTTTGGATTGTATTGTCAAAACCATCAAGATTCCCCCTTTGAAGGACTGACTGTTTTTTGTTTTACGAATAAATTTAAAAGGAAGCTAGAAGCAAAACTTGACCAACAGATTAATGTAGGGGATAATTTTAAATGATATATATCAGCCTTTGTAGAGTACTTTCATATTGGTGGGTAGTGGGTAGGGGAGGAAACTATCACCTTTCACCTTCCATCGTTACTCTAAATGTAGACGAGTTAAAGACTAAGGCTAAAAAAGCTTTCGTTTGCATGCTTGACCATCCTCCTCTTTCCATCATAGGGGGAGTGGTTGGTCCGAGGACCATGTAAAATATTTAGAACTAAAACTAACAAAATATATTCCTATGGCTGCTTCAAGCTATATCCCATTACCAGAAAAGCTCAACAATATACATAAATTATTAATATAAAAATGCTGAGAGTAAATATTTTATTTTTTCGGGGAGGATAGTTTTTCCCCATCCGATGATAATGTGAATCGTGTGATGAAGTTTACCTCACTGGAAGGCAAAATTATCAAGGATGGTACTGAATATCCTTTTCATATACCACGAAAAACAACGTTAGGAAAACATAATAATGGATATGGTTACCAAATACTAATATTTGTCGTGAACAACGTGGATTTGTTCTAACTTTCCAATGTGAGTAGTGGAAATTATTGTCTTATTAAATATCTAAGTAGATTTCTGAGATCACTAACTAAGCACAATGGTGAATCCAACTATTGCTTATATTGTATGCATATATTTTACAAGGTAAATCTCAGGTATGAGCATAGTGAGTGGTTTGCTGATTTAGATGCACAGAAGATATAGATGTCCAGGGAAGAAGATAAATTATTGAAATTTTCCACTCACAACATATGCTTAAAATTGCATATATGATCCATGCAGATTTAGAGTGTATTGATATTAAAATATTATTCACCTAATTCCAACCACTCATAAACTATAAAAATGCCAAAACACACTCCATCAGGATTTTCTTAATGCAGAAGTAAATTACAAATGGAAGTGTATAAAACCACCTGTAGCTTACAGGGATGAAAGCGTTGTGGACAACTTTTTATATAGATTCGTCGAGTAAGAAAGAATATTCGTTGAAATTAAAATAATCTAGTGCCTATGCGCACCGACGTGAGTAATAAATTGAATTTATTTAGGTTAGCACACGTATTATCTGTGTGAAGGAGTTGGGTCAAGATCGCGTCCATGACCACTGTCACCTAAGTGAGGCTAATTGAGGAGCATGGCACAGTCAGTGCAATATTCAATTTCAATAAACACCCTAAACAATATTGAGAAGTAAGTATATCTCATTTAGTCTTGACTATTTATTAACTCGTTCCAGTTTTTGGGCAAATCTCTTGAAAAATTGGTTGAAAATTGGTTGCATGTTGGGAAAACTCAATTTAAAATATTTTATTAAAATATTACTTATGACAAAGTAGAGCTTATGCTACGAAAAGATGTGTCATCTTACGACTAAATAAATTAAAGATAGTCAATTACCACCCAAATCCGCATTCTGTAATCAGATGACTTAAGAAAATATTTCATAGATTAAATACGTTCATGCTAAAACTGTGTGGAAAGATTAAAGTGGAAAAATATTAAAATGTATACGTTTAAAATGATTTTCTACTTTTAGCAGTAGTCTTCGAGTACTTTTGACCTTTATGTTTAGAGTACCATGAGTACATTTTTGCACCAGTAACGGACTAGCACTGGCAGCATTTTTAAAGATGACCAAGGTTGAGTTGGAGCTCCTAGCTAACATTGAAATGGTTGAATTTATTGGATAAGGGATACTTGGTAGGGTGTCAAGGATTTCAAATAGATATTTTGAGGCAAACAACTCTGATTTGATGGTTTTTAACCCTGAAAAGGAGGTGAAGTACATCACATACTGGAATTGTAATAATTTGTATGGGACTGTTATAACTAGGGACCGGATTCATAGGCACCAAAAATGTTTAAAATAGGCAGGCAAATAAGCACTAAAAATATTGGATATAGGCACCAAAATAGGCACATAATAATCAATGTAAAATTAATTTTACTACAAGCTACTTACTACATGTAATCTACAAGCAACTCACATTGCTCTGAATCACTATATACTTTTCTAGTTTGAAAAGCTTCTCTCAACTTCACACGATGTCAAGGGACAAAATTTTAAATTTGACAATTCTGAAGAGTTTAAACTTATCTCCTGCAAGGGCGTGCTTTGCCCTCCCAAGATGTCTGATACTGCTACCATTGTTCTCCACCTGGGATTTAGTTGTAGTATTTGTTAAAGTTTTGTTGCGACTGATGAGGCAACAGGTCCAGGGGTTTGCTTCACGCCTTCTTGTATTGTATGCATTATCTTCACTGATTCTATTAAAGGCAGATCCCTGGCTTCCAGTGACACGATAACTCCAGGAAGGTTGCCGAAATAGCTCTTTACATAGGCCAAATCAGACACAACAGTGCCAGAAGATGTAACAACCTTATCCTCTCTTATTGACACAGAATCCTCTTCATCAGATGTTTGAATTACCTGAAATTATTGAGAATCAATTCATTATTTAAATTCTGAACAAAATTAATAAGCTATAATAGAATTATAGGTAAAATTATTTAAGTATCTAGCTCTGAATAAATAGAAAAAGGTTTTCTTAAAAATATACATGTACCCTTTGAATTTTGTCCATGTGGTCAGCATAGTACACTGCAGCTTGTAACCATGTACCCCAACGTGTTAGAACTGGTTGTGGTGGAAGAGGTGTTTTCGGCAATTTTTCCCTAAATGTTGCTATGCGTGAATGAGCTTTCAGAAATACTTTTTTGACAGCTGAAATTAGAGCATTTATATTCGGGAACTGTGCACGAATGTGTTCTGCGACTCTGTGAACAGCGTGTGCTAGGCAGGTAACGTGAATTAGTTTTGGGTAGAACACCTTAAAACTTGCCCCAGCTTTTAGCATATATGCTGCGCTATCTGTCAGCAGCACCATAAACCTCTAGTCATTGTTTTCTGATGGCCAAAGTACTCCTGTAACAGAACAATAAAATAAATATTTAGTCTCACAGAATTACATAGGATAAAGTTCCGAATGTAAAAACTTATATAAATCCAACTTACTTAGAGAATTGCGAACAACTCTGGCAATTGTCGAGCTGTTTGCGACTTCAAGTACTCTTGAGGCAATCAAGTGCGGAGAACTGGGTCCTGTGGAGTCAAGTTTACCGACCACGATATTTGCGATGTATCTGCCGCAACGGTCAGTTGTCTCATCGACACTTGCCCAAAAGTAGGGATGTCCAATATTTTCTTTTATCTTCTCAATGGTCTGGAAAGGAGTAAAAATTCACTTAATATTCAAAACAAATAATTATGTAAGTAAACGAAAGTACACAGCTCCAATTAATTTAAAATATCTTTGAAATTAAAATGTAAAGAATAAATAAATAGATTAACAAACAAAAAACTTACGGATAAGTATTGGGGATTTAAGTAATTCTTCTTCAATGTGTATTCATCGGGGATCTGATTGTTGGTATATTTTGTGAGGAAACCTTTTAAAATGGGATTGTTTAGCTTTATCCATGGTATATTCGCGGCCAGCATCGTGGCGCACTATTCAGAGTAAAATTGTTCACAATTGTCAGGAAATACAACTTGCGAAATTAAAATTTGCCTGCCAGTTTTTTATTTTAAACTTTTGCAGTGCATCGCTGTTTGTATGTGTTGGTCTAAAGGATATTTCTTGTCACATTTTACCTAAAATACATGAAAAAATTTAGATAATTTGTAATTTTACCAACCGTAATTTATTACGTCTAACTATTCTGAAATATCCTAAATCCGTTAAAATATATATCAGAAAGTATAAATCTTAAATCCATGAAAGAGTTTAAAAGTACTTTACTTTTATTTAAAAAACCAATGGATAGCCAATGCTGTTTATTTTAAAGCAAATAATAAATGAAATGATAGTTATTTTTCAAATATTGCAAACCTATTTTGAATCCTATTATTAAATTTAATGATATGGATATTAAACTTACCTCTTTGGTACACGATTGGCAGAAGATGATTTTTCCATCTGTCGTGAAATTAGTATCCCCACCTATCCATTGCTTGAATAAAGCGCTGTTGATTTTTTTTCCCTTGGGCATTTCCACCACAGTTAACACAAGAAGTGTTACAAAAAAAAAATCCGTAAACAAACCCACCAAGGCAGAAGTTGACTCTAAAAGACACAATCACGTACTGAAATAATGATGGTTAAACCGAGTGGTAAGCTGTTTTAATCTCCATGTCAGTCAGGCCACGTCACACCACCCTCTCCCATCCCTCTACTCACTCCCATCCTAATACCCCTTATTATTGGGCGTGATGTTCTAAACATAGTCTGTCAAGGTCGGGCTAAGTTACATGTTCCCCTCCCCCTCCCACTAACCCCTTTCAAACCCAAACTTTCATGTCTATAAACTAGACTCTTTTTCAGCAAAATAAATATATATATCAAAGAAAAAATGGCCGAAATAGGCACAATAAAGTTTCTTATTCATAATTCATAAAATAGGTGCAATTAAGGCTCTTATTCATAAAATAGGCAAAAACCAACAGAATAGGCAATTCTAGGCACTATAAAATTAACATATTGTACTTGTAATAACATGAAACACCTATATATCTCAACTGCCTATGTTTTACGATAAAGGAAAAAAAAAAGGCAAATAGGCAAAATCCTGTCTCTAGTTATAACTGATTGTCCTTCCAGGAGAGTTTTTAGGTGTTTAAACTCAACTGAAATAGCAGAGCTCAATGTAAATTCAGTTTCTGATGATAGCCTTGTGAGCTAAACATTATATGTAGATCTAGAATGCCCAGAATAAAGTACTTACGAACACCGTGATTATCCAATTTCTCATGAAAAATTAATAGTTATTCTAAGATGTTATCACCATTTTCAAAGAATATACAATTCAAGCTGCACTCTCTAACTGGAGGTTAAACAGAAAAGCTGATGCCTGACCTAAACATTAAACAAAATTATTATGTGGTACATTACCGTAATTTAAACTGTATTTTTCCTTTGGTATGAAGCTTCAAAAAGTTCACCGATTTCTCAATTTCAATCAGAGTGCTTGTTTGAAACTATATCTTTATTATAATCTTCTAACGAAAAAATGAGGTAAGTGGATTTTAAAATGGCTTTTTAAACTAATTCAGTAATCGGTAAGTTGATGGAGATTCAAAGACATCGTGTAAAGGTTCAACTATTAAATATTGAGAAAAGGCTAAAGAGGCATATTGCTTCAATAGCATTTATTGCTTATATGAGCTTCATGGAAAATTTAGTTGGTGTCCCCATGATAAAAATAAGCCTGCTTTTGAATACGCCGATCTAAGCAGGCTTTAAATCTTAGATATACAAGCAAGATTATCTTGTATATGTTGCATTATAATTATGTTAAAAAGAAATATAGACAAATTGCGAATCTCATAATCCCAGACACAGACACTCTCCACTACTAACTAACTTACTTTTCTATCGCATTTGGAACTCGAAAGTTCATTACCACACTCACAAAATTATGCCACCTATCCCTACCTTGAGCTAATTCTATCCAGTCTATGTCATTACACCCTATCTCTCTAAGGTATATCCAAATGTTATCCTCCCATATGCGTCTGTGTCCAGTGGTCTTTCCCCACTGGGTTTACCTGGCAGTACCTTGAACGCGGTTCTATATACTCCCATTCTCGCTGCATGACCTACGTATCGTAACCTGCGAGATTTGACTACATTAACAATGTCTGTTTACGGTCACTACAAAATATAACATATATGTTCATCAATGAAAACTTAAATAATTTTGCCCTTGATATTTAATATGAATGTTAAATCCAAAGTTAGAATAGTACGTTTTATAATTATTGTTTTAATCTGTGAAAAATCTAGGGATTGTGAATAGCAAAGCCTGATTTCATCAGTTGGATAGTGGGGCACTGGCCGAGGCCATGGTAGCCATTGTTATAGCCCATGTACGCCACCATTTTGTGCAGTCACACTCGTGTTATCCCTGCTGCCAGTGAAGATCATTAGCAGTAACGATGAGCACTGTGATGGAGCCATCTTGTTGACCAAGGTGTGGCGGGAGAAAGTTATCCTCTTCATTGATTGATGCACGGTGGAGCTTTGTTAACCTTATGGGAGAAAGTGGTCCAGAAATCTCGTTTTAACCACTAATAAGATTATTAATTTTGGCCCTCAAAAATATATATTCGTAATTTCTAAAGGGTCTTTCTATGAACATTGGACTGTGGGGATTATATAAGTTTCTTCAGAGCAACCATTTAGAATTGAATTGTTAATTGTATACCTACTCTAATGTATATGTAAGAAAACTTGTAATAGTAAAAATGTTAATTAATAATCGTCACAATATCTTAAGTAAAATATGTTCCCCAATTGAATATCCTTTATTGATAGTAATATTAATTGTTTACAGGTACCATTCCTGGAGGTCAACACTGCGGATAACCGCAAGGACCGCACTAAAAGAACTATCGGGCTTAACTGCGACGAGTCATCCGAGGAGACTCGCTGTTGCCGCTATCCTCTCACTGTTGACTTTGAGGAGTTTGGCTGGGATTGGATAATCGCACCAAAGAAATATGAAGCGAACTATTGCTCAGGCGAGTGCCCATACGTGTTCCTGCAAAAATATCCCCACACCCACATAGTGGCACTGGCCAACAAACACGGCACAGCGGGTCCTTGCTGCGCACCAAGAAAGATGTCTGCTATTTCTATGCTTTACTTTGACAATGAATTCAACATCATCTATGGGCTGCTGCCCGGTATGGTGGTAGACAGATGTGGATGCTCCTAGAACGTCTACTGTTGTAGAGAAGTCAATTTGGGGACATTACCTTTTTAATTAGTCATTTTTCTCGCTACACAAACTCTTTAATGATGGTGTCTCAGATGAAAATGAAACATAACTTGCATCACTAGATCTAAAATCTCTTTTTAAATATTACTGACAAAGATATAAATATTTGATAATTTGTCATACTTGTCCAAATGAAGTATTTATATTTATTTTGGAGCATAACAGATAGGTTATTTGTTATTACTATTGATTTATAAATAAAAAAAAAGTTACTTTTATAGTTATTATAGTACTTTCTATTTCCGTTAAAGAAATCAATTTCAATTTAGAGTATTTTTGGAGTATTTGGTATATTTTCTCTTGGTGGTTAAATTAATTAGATTTTTTTAAATTCAAATACAAATGACAGGCGATACTTCTTTAATTAAGTTCTGATGAAAGTAATATTCGAATAGAAATTAAAGTAGTGGCCTTAGATAATTTAGTACTTATTTTCCTCTAGTTTTAATAGTCAATTTTGTTATAAGATCTTTAATTTTGTAAGCTAATTGTTTATAATTTTATATTTAAAATTATGACGTGACTTCGAATATTTTGTATTTTTGACTCACTAGTATAAAAAAACTTAAAATTATTTTATATATATTATTTTAATAAATTTAATAATGTAATTCTTTTAAAAATCATACATTCAAGATACTTATTTATTTGAAATGAAATTATAGTAATTACTCTCGTAATAAATATGTGATATTTTAAATATAATACTTAAAATAAATTATAATTAAAAGACAATTTGTCTACGTCTATTGAAAACGTTAACACACATGACTATATTTAATTACTGGAAACTTGTTGTGTTTTTAATACAATAAATTAAAGTAATCTACTAATGACTTACTTTTAATTTGGTAATTTTTGTTGTTTATTCTTATTGTCTTCCTCCTGAGTATATTTCGATAATTAAATTAGTGTAATAAATAAAATAATCGTATGAAAATATATCTGATTACATTTTAATGGTAATTTAATTAGACCACTTTACATGGTTATCACAATTAATTAGGTTTTATTATTTAAATATGGATTTAAATATTTAATATCAACTATAATGTTTTTTTGTAAAACTTAATAAATCTTAAGATGACTTTAATTATTTAATCAATCGACCATGATATAAGAATTCCATTCGTTTTAATACTTTAAAAGTGTAGTTGGTGTTATATTATCTTTTAGATTTAATAAATTACGACACACCGTATTTTTTTGTATTATTGTTTTGGTGTTAAAACTAGAAAATAAGTCTGAATTATGTTTAATACAATTTATTCTCATATATCATGCTTCACTCAAACAGGAATTATTTCATATAAAATTTTCTTAAGAGAAAAATTTATCTATAAATTATTATTATTATTAGCACCGCGTCTTACTACCCATTCGGGTTATACGCATTCTCTATAAAATAGTCCGAAAATGTGACACAACGAAACTCGTCAATGTTTAGTTTGCAAGGTTGTAACAACTTTCTAATGGGACTAAACACTCTTCTCACAATGGTGTGGAACACTTCCATAAATAACATTGTGACATTATCCTAATATTGAATGCTCGTATCTTCATAATAAATTCGAACCTGTTCAATAGTAGGAAACCATGTTTTCTTATTCTCTATGAATTTAATTGGTTTATCCTGAAAGGTAACACCTTACCTTAACTTATTATACTACGCCTCTTTATTTTAAGCTACGCCATATTATAATAAAATGTATGTAGGCTTGCTAAATTTCAGGGGAAACGGAGGAGAAATATAATGCAAATTTCTATGAATCTACAAATACAATCATTTGATCCTTATATGGACTTATCAATCAACAACATTGATGGTTATAAAAATGGCTTATTATTTATCTTTATTAATAAAATGAAGTGTTTGTGTCTGTCTATTTATCATTAGAATTGTGTGATATCTACCACATGTAGAAGGCTGAAATTTTTAAAACTTTAGCCCCAGTGTGCAGATCTAAGAAAGAATTTAACATTTTTGATTATATAATTAAAGTTTATTTAAGACTGGGTAGGAAGAAATAAAGTGAAGAGATTTTTTGTTGTCTGTTTGAAACAAAGGAAATCGTTGCTCAAGCTCACCACGTAATTTATTGCTTAAATTATCATTTTTTATAATATCTCCTAAACTATTTGAGATATGAAATTACTTATCATTGCAAATATGTAGAGCTAATTAAAATACAAATTTTTATTCCAAAACATGTTTATAAAACCAATAACTTTCAAGCTATATATATATATATTTAACTTTTCGAAAACTAAGGTAAATTATTGCAACCGTAAAGAAAATCTAGCCTGAATTGTTGATGGATGTTGACGTCTCATGACCCCCGAACCTTAAAAAGTTGTTTTTGCAACGCCATCTGTCTAACCCTAAAATTAAGAGCCGTTTATTTAAGGGTGAAAAGAGAAAAAATCTATTTTCACAAAATTGACTCTAACGATTTTGATCAAAATTCGTATATAGGCGTTGATAAAGATTATGAAAAAAATTGTTTTTTCCATTTTCCCACGAAAATGACTCTTATGGATCATTACAGAAGAAAATATTTCTATTTCTTCGCAACTATTTGCGATACTAAATAACTTATCATTGTATAATTTTAGTACTATTAAAAATAGAAAACTTTATTTGAAATATATTTTTATAAAACCAATAGTTTCGAAGATATCAGCAAATATATTGATACAATTTTGTGAACCTTAGTTGTAAAGAGATATTAGTTTTAAGTATTAACGCAATAACTCTCTAGCCATAGAGTAGGCATATAAATAAGTCTTTCAAGAAGTTGACGTTCTTTTTCCTTTAGCCTTTTAGGGGAAATGTTTGTACAGCACAGGGGGCGAATCCAGGATTTTCGTGAGGAGGGGGGGGGGTGAGGGACGTGGGCTCTCCTATCGGCATCAAGTTGGAGAGGGGGGTGGGAGGCACCTCAAGAAATTTTGGCATAAAATTACTTAAAAATTTGAGTAATTTAAGTAATTTTTCAGTGTAACGCTAAACTTGAGAATAATCCTCTAATGAAGGGTATAACACGAAATTTGCGATTAGTATTGAAAATTAATAAAAACAAATAATAATAACAGATTTAGTGATTATTAAGTAGGAAATAAGTTTAAACATTTTAACAGTTATTATATACATAGTTTTTTTTAGCTATTAATCAATCATACAAAATAAATGGAATTATTCATATTTCGAACAATCGAAATTTAGCTCCTCTCTATAGTATAGCTAGTTATTTCTCATTTTAAATCGAAATTTTACCACTAAGCTATACTAGCACGTTATGTGTGTAGTATTATTCAAAGATTTTATTTTAAGCACATTATCTAAAAATAAATTATTTTAAAGAAATTTATTTATTATTAATCACTGAAATAGTAATATTAAAATTGTTAAAATAAATTTAAACCTAAACAAGGTTTGTGCAATAATGTGAGAGGCGTGCAACTTAAATTTGTATTATTTCATTAATGCCTATTTTCACCATTTTAATACTTAATATGATTGTCTTAAGTATTTATAATAATTACAGTATATTAATTATTTAAAAATATTCTTAACAACAGTTTTAAAAAGGTGATCTGGTTAGTAGGATAGTATTACGTGACAATAAGATTAGTAGTGACTTTAACATTGATTTAATTGGTTTTATTTTTTAAAGGGGGGCCTGCACCCCCCATACCCTCTTCCTGGATCCACCCTGGTACAGCAATAATCTATCTCTTTCATTTTATACTCAAAAGTCAATAATTACCTATTTTATTAGTCAACATTTATAAAAGAGAAATTTAATAGCAATGCGATAACCATAAGATGTGCATCCTCTAATAAAATGACGACAATTTTAAACGGAATTCAAAATTTTGGGGACCCAATATCGATATTTTTTACATGTCCAAATATACAAATGAAGACGTTAATTTAAAAATATATAATTATAAAATTTAAAACAGTGAGTCAAAGAATATTTTACGTATGTATAGCGCAATTTAATCTCGGGTTCGCTAGTGTATATAATATTATTGATTTTGAGTAAACATCTACATTTTTAAACACTAGAGCGAGAAAGTCCGTGCGGAGTTCCGTACTATTTATTTTAACCAATAAACATAATGAAAAATATAATATTCAAATTTTTTTATTAAAATAAAAATTGTTATTAATTGTCAACTTAAGTTTTTAAAATTATTTTCGTAAGATCCTACAAGAGCTAGAAACAGTAATAATGAGATAGTTCCCTATTGCCGTTTGCACCATAAATCTTACCAGGAATGCGATAGCTCTATTAATACTAATACACAATATGTTACCATTTAGGTCTACATCCGAAAGAGTGTTTTGAACTACATTAATACATTACGAAAGCTGTTTAGTTTTTATTTGTTCATTGATTTTTAAAAAATCTTCTAGACATAATTTGATACTTAATGACAAATTATTAATAATTCGACACCAAAATGCAACATAAAATTCTGGGATATAAAAACACACGTTATCTTTGTATTACATTGGTGATTTAGTTTACATTATTCTTTACATATATTATGTTGTAATAATTTAAACATGAAGCTACTTAAATAAAAGCAACTTATATTGGTTTTAATATATTCTATTTTATATCATATTTTAGTCAGGGTCACCTCAAAGGGTGGGGGAAGTGGGCAACTGCCCTGAGCGCCGCTTTCGAAGGGGCACCATTCCACCGATTCTGCAAAAATGTATATTTTTTTTAAATTGATGTATTATTGCTACTTTTTTTCTTTGAATTTTTACATAAATCATAACACCTTCATATTGTTGTTCTTTGGGGCTACAGCAAGTACACTAGAAACTCGTTCATCCGAATTTGATGGGACTAGGTCCATTACCTATCAACAGTCAATTTGGAAATTGGTTATCGTTAGGATTGTAAGAAATTGAACAAACGTAATATCTCATGCAATAAGACATTTATTCACATTAGTATACGGAAGTAGTAATAAAATATTGTGTTTTTTTTTGTCACAAACACAGCAGGATTAGGACTACAGCTTGTTTAATAAATTTTTTCTTGTTTAACAGCAGCTTTACCACTACTGTAGGCCTGCTGTATTTTGAAAGATATGATTGCAATACTCGTTGAAGCTTTGCAGTTAATATTAATACTGTTTTGTTTTATAGTCAAAAGGATGTTACTGATGAACTGTAATTTTGACTAAAAATGTTTGTACAGTATAAAAATAAATTAACAATGTCCTAAATAGCCCAGTAATTTAAAAATATTTTAAATAAATGTTGTTTAAAAGGTTATTCTTTTTTTAATGAGATAGAACGTATAATTCCAAACTGTCACAAAACACATTTCAAGTGATTTAATTTAAACAATTTAAATATGCTGTACACAATTTTGAATATTTCAGGGATTTCTATCAGTTAAATGATTATTATTTATCCTACATATTTTAGACGTAATATAACGTTTAATGGTAAACACAAAATTTAGTATAATTATAATGCTTTGATTTAAGGTAGAGATACAGGGTACAACTGTTGAAGTCACCATGTGAAGCTAATCAAAATACATGTTTGTACGAAGTAATATTTTATTTATTCTGACCAAAAAAATGTTTTGCTGCAAAAGCACTGACCTTTTATCGCGTTCATTGCATCTCTACCTTAAGTGTTGTAAAAATGTACACTATCTTAAATAATTTAAAGATTTAGAAAAATTATATTATAAGAAATTTAAATTTCAATTCCATAGTATGTCACAAAACTACATAGAATTAAAGTTTTCTGATTTAAATGTTTTAAATTTTATAACTAAATTTTTAATAAAAAAAATCATATAAGCACTAGCAAAATAAAAACCTCCGAACACAAGAAATAAGTCATGGTCACCAAACTTATTTCACCTGTTACAAAATTGTGATTGAAGCGGCCCTGAGTGTAGTGAAGAGATTTCAAATATTAGCCAAAGCGATTGGTTGTATGTTGACATTAAAATATATAGTTAATCACAATCCTATTAATGTTGAAATATTTTTATAATGCATTGTATGATATTAGTACTCGATAGTTACTGAAATGTAATCTATCCAAAGGTCATCTAACCTTTATGAACTTGATAATAATATAGACATGTTCGGGTGCTTATGTGAATAGCGGTTAAAGATATATTAAACAAATATTTGTGTAAATTATAACTTTAAAATGTTGTCAAAAAATATTTTCATGCCAAATTTGTTAAAAATATTTAAATACACATTAACGTATTTGGAAAAGGGTTCTTGTTATTGAAGTATAATAGGATCTCTATTTTTTAAAAGCTGGTGAGGGAAAATACACGCGAGGTGGAACTCGATATATGAGATAGTTCCATTGAGATTTGTCCAGCTCTTTCCACACGAGTTTGGCTTGGTGAGTTTCTCCTCACCAGTGCAGCTCAGTGCAGCTCAGTGCAGCTCAGTGCAGCTTGCACGTCCATAATAACATTCGTATTAAATGTAGTTGTAATAAGTTTGCGTACAACCGGAACAGGTAGTAATACGCAGTTCTAAATAATAATAATAATAATAATAATAATAATAATAATAATAAGTAGATAACAATAGTAAGTATAAGGTGTGCTATAGAGATATAAAAGCACACTGTTTTATTAATATGACTACGTTCTTAAGAATAGAGATGAGGAGGGTCGCTATGAATAGATGAGCCCACATGAGTGTGGAGCGAGAATGGGAACCAGTGATATATCATATGTGTAAAAGCAGCATCCTATCCTGTATTATCTCTACTTTCCGCTTGGTCCACGCACTCGACGGGCCTTCCAGCCAACGACAATCCAGTCCAAGTGAATCTGGTGCCTTAAACCACATGGCCGAGGCTGAGCTAGAATTAAGAATACGTAAATTTATTTAAAATTCAACTTTGCTAAATTAATAAACATATTTTGGATTTTAAAACATGTTATGATATTTTGATGAGTGAAATATATTTAGTTGTTAATGATAGTATAAATAGTAATCCTAAAATCGTGAAAAGAATTGGTTGTCAAATTTATGTCTATAAATTCTGTTCCGATCAGAAACTTTAGCTCGGTAGCGTGTCTTTCTAGTGAGCTAAGGGTCCTGGGTTTTATTCCTGGCATGTCCGAAATATTTATCATAAGTGAAATATGGGTTCACCCTTTCAAAGTGAATAGTAAACGGCCGGGGGGCTGGATGTTGTGTCGTGTTCTAGATTTAAGTTAGTTTATAAGTTGAGTGCTTATATAATCAATCGGCTCAAAAAGTGCGCGTAAACGACTCAAATAAATAATAATAAAACTCTGTCCAACCCGTTTACTTTCTTTCTAGCCTTAGCTGCCAATAAGCACTAAGCATGTATTCGTCTCATCCGCCATATTGAATATTTGGTCTTAACAATTGAAGTATTCGCACGTGGTTTAGCGAATCCATCGTAGGCGCGAGTCTGGCACATTCAGTGTAACGGCTAATCAGCCAGCCAGCCAGGCAGCCAGGCAGCCAGCGAGGGCAGACAGGGGGCGTGCCGTCACGGTGGGAGAGTGCGCCTGCGCGGGCGCATGACAACCACCTGGCTCCCAGGCCTGTCACCGGCACGCCGGCCGCGTTCCAGTCTCTTGGTTCGTTTCCACCTCGTCGTCCTCTGATCTGGGAACAATGACGTTGCGTGATCCTGTAAGGCGTCTGCAGTCGTGAGGACAGTGGAGACGCTTCTAATGACGGTTTGGCTCGGACTACTATCTTTCTTACAAACAGGTAGATAATGTTTAAGTCTGCAAAAATAATAATTAGTCGAAATAATTAGTTTGTGTTTGTTGGAAGATGTGTTTGTGAACATTTCACTCGAAATAATAAGTAAGCGCTGTGTTGCGTAGACATAAGGGACTTGAAAAATTAATATCTCGAATCCTCTAAATTCATTTTAAATATGAAATCTCCGTGGACCTGACAATTTATTCAATATTCTAAAGAATACAACTACTTTCACTCGGGAAGCCTTTTTATACTGACAAATTTGATTGAAAAGCATTTTTAATTCACTTTTAAAATTATTCAGTTCATTTTAAACATCAAACTTTTTGTATGTGATCACTATTCAATGAACATGCATACATGTTTATTAGGAAATGTGGCTAGCGCAATAATATACATATGATTAAATACTATTCAAAAGTCAATAAACTGGTGACACTTTAGATAAATAACAGAAAATGTTATGAAACGCTAAACATATAACAGGCCAAATTGGAATTATGGCAATAAGTCTTAGTGTAATTTAAAATACCTATACAAATACATTTTAAAATGTTATGAGATATATTTTTAAACAATGATATCTAACTGAATGTTGTATAATTAGCTATATTTAAAGTGTTTGTGTGACAAACTGTGGCAGTTTACAAAATGTTGAAACATACCATTATGATCTACACACCGACATTGTGTCCAACAATCCTGAGTTTTTTTGGCGTAACTGTCGAAAAACACATGGACGTGCAATTCAAGAGAATTATGTTATGTAAAACTAATATGTGTTAATGATTTAATCATTTTAAATTTAAAAAAGTTTTTTAGTGGATGAAGATAATGAAAAAATATATACTCTTCCCATTTTTATTAAACTCCGTGAATCGTAACCAAGCTTTTGTAATCGAACTGAAAATTTAAGACCTCATATCCTGTAACAAAGCTAATTGTGTATAATTTTATTGTCTACTTACTTATACTCACATAAATCATGACTATTCATTCGTTGATATTAAAATATTGGTTTTCTATGTACAAACAGTTCAGAAAACTGTTGAGGGTACACTGGTGCTTCTCAATACTCGTTCTATTTGCAAGCAATATAGTTCCAAGTGACTGTAATATGTTAGGTAGCAAAATTCAAATTCAACCAAAACATCACAGCAATGATATATATAGTAACAAAAATGAATACAGCCACAATAGTAATGAAAGTCATCCCATCAAAGTCCAGCCAGTACTTTTAGATGATGCAATACGTTCAGACCGCCAGCCGATCTCCTCGTCACGGTCAAACATAATGTCATCAGCCGCCCAACTCAATAACCTACCGCAGATGCCTTTAGCAGACTCACCACTGCACGGCAAGACACCCTTCTTCGACACCAAAATATTATCTTCCGCTGCGGTGTCTTGCCTAGACTGTATTCTTGTGAATGAGAAGAAGACTGAGACCCATCATTCTTCCAAAACGCTACAATCCAAGTCAGAACACGAAGATGAAGACACTTTCCTGTCTGATGATGACAGCGTCCGACTAGAATCCATTAAAAGACAGATCCTTTCCAAGCTGGGTCTGATTAGCAAGCCCAACATCAGTTCTTCCATCCCTCGTGAAGTGGTGCTGCAGACGCTGGGTCGAGCTAACGTCATCAAGGGGTCGGTAGAGAACGGTGAGCGCCAACACGATATCATCTATCAATCACCTCCCGAAGAATTGCTTTCACCGGAAGTAGAAATAGATGATTTCTATGGTCACACTTCAGAGATCATCACGTTTGCTGAACCTGGTGAGTTGAGTTATTCAATTACTTTCAAATAAAAGGCTAGGGAACAATGAATATATTACCCAAATTGTTTCTTAAAAGATCATACAATAAACTCGCTTATCACCTACAAACTCGTTTGTATTTTTAATGTTAATGTCAGCAATTACACTAGCAATAAATGGTACTTTAAGGGATTTGTGGTATCCTGGCGATGTAAAAATTGCAGCTATGTACACACACACACACACACACACACACATATATGTGTATAGTGATAGTTTATAGTTATATAGATTGATGGACGTCACTGTTCTTTATATCGTATTCAACCCTTTTCAAACGTATGTTCTGTATTATAGAAACAACAATGGTAACATGTATTTTGAGTGTTTGTTGATGAGATTATCTCTAAATATCATGAAATGTACTTAGGAAAATTCAGTACAGGAAACCTTAGAAACAAATTAATCATACAGGACTCAACAGAGAAACCCGGTCGTTTTGATATACAGATACCACAAAATAAAAGTAATTTGTTAACTATATTATATTATCACGTTGCAGTATGTCTTAAAATACTTCAAACACACATTTTGCTTTTTAAGTCACATAAGTAAGATGTTATCCATACATCGTTGCAAACTATAGAGAAAATTTTTCACTGAGATATTTGTTGATCTATCTGAAGGGGTAGTGCGGCATTTTCATGTTTCATTTCAGTAATATTAATTGTGTAACTGTTATAATTATGTCTCTTGATTTCGTGGCGTCCTGGAGGGAGGGGAGTAATAAGGGGGGGTCTCGTTGGAGGACCTTAGAGGGATCTTACTGAACATTTGCTACAGGTTGTAATATTGCGTGAATCAAATTGGATGTCGTCTTACTAGGGTGATTAAAAAAAAGTTGTATGTTTTTAAATGTTTTTAGATAAATTGCATTTTGGTAAATAAAGTCAGTCAAAAATACCTATTCTAGTTTTGAGCTAGTTTTATTTCAAATCTGTTAAGTTTCTCTACCTAAACCTGTAATATTAATCCAAAAATCCCTCAACCACAACCAAATTTGTTTTTTAGCTTTATAAATGTTATTAAACTATAAGGAGCTATGATTAATTTATTTATTGAATTATCATACTTAAAATATTTGATTTGGATTAACTTGATATAATTTACTAGTAGGGGCCAAGCATTTAAAGTTAGTTACAACACAAATCATTGGCATTCGTATGAACAATTAGAAACTCGTTTATTTTTTCTTTACACCCTAAAGTTAGAACTCCCTTTTCTTTCTTATCAACTATTGACATGATTATATCGCAAAGTAAATAAATTTAAAAAGATTATTCCCCTCCCTCCCACCAACCGTGTTATATTTACATAGATTTAAGAATTGGCTTTTAAAATGTTTAAGTTTCTTAAGTTTAAATAAATGCCAATCTGAATATTATCAATTGATTTTTGGTCTTTGTTAAATTATAATAATGATTTTCTCTCAAACAAGTTTTAAGTTGTGGGGTTTCATTGTTCATCAGACATGTGTACACTAACGGACACACACGCACAATATTGTATATATATAGACCCTATATTATAACTATAGTAGTGCGTCTACATGTGCTGTGTATATTTCACACTTTTAAAGTTCAGGGGATAATAGCGCTTAGTCGATAATTTATATAAATTTCGAAATAACAAATAGTCAATTTCTTTTATATTTCTCCAATTTATTTGGTGGATACAAGTCAAATCAATTAATCAAAATTAGTACCTAAAGATTAAATGTTCCAAATAATGATTGCATGTCAACTAATATTTAATAGTTTTCTAGGCTGACGGGACTACATTTGATTAAGGTCTAGAGCACTATACCTAGATTTCAGGGAGAAGGGGGGATGGGGAGGGGGGTGTCTGCGTAAGCTTGTGGTCAACTTTAACAACAAGATATGGCAAACTCATTTTTTACAAGTCCTTTTTGAAATTATTCTAAATATCTTAAATGTTAATGGTGTTTTAGGTGTTAAGAATTTTATAAAACTCCAATACGCTATTAGCTTAGTATTCATTAAAAATACAAAAAAATATATTGTTGATAATACTACATGGGTGGGGGATTAAAACTTCCTCCATTAGCACTATTTTCATTAACAAACTTTTATTCAAAAAATAATATTGTTGGGAAAATATTATATTATTGTATTGTTAATGAATTCACATCAATCAATGATATCTGTTTTGATATTATACTCTCAAGTCATTAAAACTTAATCAAATATATGAGAGTATTTTTATCAAACTGATATAATAAAAGGCAGAACCCATTCACTCACTGATTCATTTACTCATCACCGCATTTCCCCAAACCCTGGCCTGGAAATTTGAAATTCTGCTTGACATGAAGATAGCAGGACTGCCTCATAAGACCAGAAAACTCTAAAATTAGGAAATCTGAAAATGGAGCTCCGGGAAATGGGAGGCCTATAATAAAATAATTATTGGATGAGTTGTAAAATTAAAACTTGGCAGACAGATAGAGATAAAACTCCATACAACACAATAAATCATCAAAATTGATATTTCTAAGATTGAACAGAAGAAATGGGGTTGTCTTAAAATTCACAATTTCTGAGTAGGAGTTGTTTGAAATTGAAAAGGAAAGTAAGAATATTACAGAAGTTCCCCAACAATGTTATTTTAGAACAAAATTTGTTAATTAAAAGAGTAAAACAGGCGTCTCAACAAATAAATAGTTTTAAAGGTAACCTAACACTCGTTTTGACCCTAGTAAAGCCCTGTTAAGATTCAAGTAGGCATAAAGGATATGTTTTGTTATCCTTCCAGTTAAGGAATTCAATCAAAAATAACTTGATTATAAAAAGTGTTTACAAATAGTACTGCTTGGTATATTATTATTATGTGTTCTGTCTTACGACAGGTCTATGCCTATTGTCTGTATTCTGTCTCCTCCTTCGGCTCCCAGGATTTTCTTCTTACCCTCAATTCATCCAATATGTGAATATTCCTTCTTCAGAAGATCCTCTTTCCCTCAACTTTGATTTATTAGACGTCGTTCAGAAGAGAGTTAAAGATGAGGAAGTTTGTATTTAATCTCAGATGTCAATAAAATATTTGTAATTGAAATATAATATAAATCAGTTGTTTAATATGTACATCCGACCGAGATTCGCGCTCTGATTTCCCCGTCATCTTCAGTCCAGGCAATTGTGATAGTGACGCCTTAGACCATTCAACCATTTATAGTTGAATAGGGTGACCTGGTGGTCTAGGGGTAAGGTGTCAGACTTCTATGCTGGCGGCCGGGGTTCGATCCTCGGTCCCGGCACAGATTTATCTGATTACCAAACCCTTCCTTCACCTCTGACAAGACATCTTGTGAATGTGAGGAATGCCAGATCTCCACCGTGGTTCGGATTCCACGTTAAACTGTAGGTCCTTCATTTCAACTCACACTCACCCTACCATTACACATTAGCTTAAGTGCGTATAACCCGAATGGGTAGTAAGACGCGGTGCTAATAATAATAATAGTTGAATAGGCATGATTAAGTCTAATTATAAATTGAATCCACTATTTGTTTTTAACATCACTTCTTACTACCTGTACTAATTACGCTAATGAGTTAGAAATAAGGGAGGTTGAATTTATTGAACGTGTACCCGCATTTTCATGGAGGAAATGTGAAAAATGATTCTAGAAAAAACCTTCAGTACATCCAACCGCAATTCGAATCCCGATCTCCCTGTCATCGGAAGTATAGTTAGTCTAACACGAGAGTGACGCCTTAAACAATAAGGCCACCATAGCAGGTCATAATTTGTTACTTAATAACAGGGAATTAGTAAACCTACGCCATGTCCATAATGATTACAGTTCTATAATATTATATACTATTAATAAAAAAAGGGATAATAGCTTTAAAACTTGTAGTATGATTTCATCAATGCTTGAAACTAACATGTCAGGAGTATGTTTATATAAAAGCTCTATTAGGATTGCCCTTATATTTATATAAATATGTAAAACAAAACTCTCCAATGGCTTATTTTAATTTAAAAGAACTCTGTCAACAATTATATTTAAGCTTACTACTAGACAATCAAATCTTAAAATATAAATAATAATAATAACGATAAAAGAACCAAGACAATTCTATATAATTTAAAAAACATTTTATTAAATATCTTCAAAACGTGTATAATGTATTTATTATATTGACATTAACAAATATGTTTATAAAAACACATCATCCTTAATAAAAAAAAATGCCAATGATCAAAGTCCTCTTCTTCCTCAAAGGGCATTTCTTTCTTTGTTTTTGAACCATCAATGATAAAAATTACTTCTGTTCCTTGTAATTTCTTACATTCTCTTATCAATGCCACTCCCCCTTATGTAATATAATTGACGAAATGCATGCTGTAGACGGTATCCTTGTCGTGCACATTCTTTTCCAGGAACCCCACAGGAAGGAATGTGACTTCAAAAAACCTGCGGCTGCTTCTTGAGAAAAAGTCTTCCAATATTATTCACAAGGCCGTAGCTAGCTAATAATTTCAGGGGAGTGTGGTGTGCACATCCCCCAATTGCCGGAAGCTAGAAATTTTTTAAAATGACAAAGAGTTGTAGAAGCTATCTGAAGTGTTTTTGTATGGCAACACAACCCCCTAACTGCCAGAGGCTAGAACAAATTCTAGATATTAAACAACTCTAGAAGCTCTCTGAAGTGTTTTTTATAGTAACATAGCCCCCTAACTTCCGAAGGCCAGGAACATTTTTAAACGTTAAACACCTCTAGAAGCTCTCTGAAGTGTTTTTTTTATAGTAACATAGCCCCCTAACTTCCGAAGGCCAGGAACATTTTTAAACGTTAAACACCTCTAGAAGCACTCTGAAGTGATTTTTATAGTAACATAGCCCCTTAATTTGTACTTGTATTATAATTTTGATGTGGTTTGTACCATAAATAAAGTCATATATATTTTGTTCATAAAATTTCGAGGGGATTGAACTCCAAAAAAACCCCTCTGGCTACGGCCTTGATTATTCCTTTGAATCGTCAAAATATCTACCTTGGCTTGCTTCAGAGGATGCTCAAGTTTATAGAATCTTTAGTGCTCCAAGCTTTTTTTTTTGTCCCAAAATAAACTTCATAATCAAAGATGTATTAAAGATGTCCTTGCATATTTTAAATACAATTACTGGCTATCGTTCTTGTAAATGTAAATTTCCTTTAGAGTTTTTTTAAAGTCAAGTCGAGATGACAAGGTGGCTGATGTAGTGCTGTGCCATTACTTAATGTCTATACGGTTTGTGAACAGACCATGTTCATGATAGATATTTCCTCTCTTTTTATAGTTTGAATTGTTCCAGAAACCTATAAACTTAAGGAGTATATGGCCTTAGCCATATACCGAGCCCGACGAAGTCCTTCGAGGGCTTTGAATGAGAATCATTTTGTAGGAACGCGAAACCAAACATATTTGTCAACTTAAAAGGTTATCATTAATCATCGCTTGATTGAAATATTTGTAGCTGTCTCTTAACAAACGAAGAAATGTTCTCAAAACTATTTTTAACTGAGTTCATGGCAAGGTCATTGGACAAAATATTTTATAATTGTTTATATTTATCTAGGACCTGATCTGAAATCTCTTGAACATTAAAATCTCAGGGCGACTTGAAGGGTCAATAGAGTGAAAAATCATGGTCTTCACCAAGATATAAAATTTATTGGGACAACATTATATCCAAAGCATATTTTTATCCATATTTTATTCAAAAATGATATACGTTACATTCATGGGTCCTGTGTATACCACATTAGTATAGAAAGCCACACATTTTACTCTATTGCAGATAAACCATGACTTGCAAGCTTCATAAGACACTGAAGCTGCTGCTTGGTCTGTTCCTGATAATAATTTTGGAACACCATACAATTAAACAACGTTCTCTCCAAAAACTATGATTGGAAGATGGTCTATATATTCTCTCCCAATTATATCCTCCAAGATTGTCTCATCCCAATGAATGGTTAGAGTAACTCTACGTTTAAACTCCTCCCTCAATCCATCTACAATCTTTTACCAATGCTTTATTTGATCTCTACGGATGGAGTAACGATTAATATTATAAAAATATATATTATGACCAAAGCGTCATATAACAGGAGTTATCACAAGCACTGTATTTCTGTCACAAAACTTAACATATACAGACTTGTAGCCAACTTCTCATTCAAAATGTTTACCCTAATTTTTCTGCCTTTTTATTTTAAAGCGCAGATTTTTCAAATTGATCGTTTACCTTGATGTATACTTACAATTTCTGACTCCACTTTGCTTTGCTTACGGCCATGAAAATAGTTGGTTTATCCACACGGTAATGGTCGACTAGTACTGAATACAGAACTGAATAAAGTAATGAAACATATCGCCTATGTACGAGTCATAGAAATGGTTGAAATATAGCCTATATTCTAAATGGCAGAACATAGGAATTTGAATAAAATAGTCAGCAAAGTATTTTCTTCTATTTATTAACAGATTTTTTTAAGACTATCGCAAAGCAAAATAAGGCAAGGGAATCTTGCCACCTTACGGGATAGACGAATGGTAAATTCCATTCACCCTGAAAGGCTCTGTCATTATAAACTATGCCATAAAAAACCTCGCAAGCTAAGTTTCAACATTTATGGGTAAACGAAAGGTGCAAATAGTCCACCCTCACGTCTTACATCAATTCAAAAATATTATGACTGTCGTAATTATATTATATTAGTAATATAAAATATGAAACAAAATATTGAGTTGCATTATCAACTCCGAACAAACGAAATATAATTTGATCTAATACATTAATTTGACAAAACTAGTAGCTTCATATTCCAGCGATCTTGATTCCTGACCACCATGAACACCCAAAAAATGTCAATTATATTTAATTGATGATATAGTGATCGTCATCCTATGGAACTTTGCAAACTTTAAGGAAACTACAATAAAGACTTCCTCACTGCAAGATATGATAGCCAGGTAAGATGAACCATTTCAGACAATAAAATTATCATAATGTATTTACTCAATTTTTTGGTGATTAGTGGCTAGGCTACTTTGTCGTAAAATCGGCTGTTTCCAATCTGCATAGTAGCTCAACCTAGTATATTAAGTGATCCACTTAATGGAAAGTGACAAATTTGGTCTATAAATAAAGATTTTTTTTAAATCTCACTTTGACCAATAAAAGCACTAATATTAATATACAAGTTCAAAATTGGGATAGTGTATTGCAAAGTTTCTTAGTGATGCTTTAAAGTCAATAAAGTCGGTGTGGGAATGTATATAATCCCAATGGAGTTGAAGCATAATTTACAAATCTTGCATAAGTTTGTTTGTGTAATACTTTCAAACGCTTTTAATGGTATATGCTAAGGGTTTACTTGATCTAACGCTTTTTTTAGTTCTTTCAAAGATTATTACATTTTTTTATTTATGCTTAGCTGTATTTTTTTCGCTTATTTTAAGTTTTCTTTGCACAATCTTTGGTGTTCTGGAATAGGATAAGGATAAAAATGTAGCCCTAAAATTGTATGATGATAGATAGGGCGGTTCTTGAGATCTGAAGTTGAAAACATGATGGTACTAACCCACCCACCTACGCACCAATTCTATTCCTCCTTCTTTCTTGGAAAGTTGGAAGTGAATGAGGAATTCTCCTTGATAATTATCTGCGTTAACCACCTTTCCCGTACAGGACGGTATATTTGCATACAGATATTACGTGTGGCTAGTACTTGTAAATGCAGTTAAATTACAAATTTATTATTCATTAGCCGGTGACCTGGTGGTCTAGGGGTAAGGTGTCAGACTTCTGTGCTGGCGGCCGGGGTTCAATCCTCGGTCCCGGCACAGATTTATCTGATTACCAAACCCTTCCTTCACCTCTGACAAGACATCTTGTGAATGTGGGGAATGCCAGGCCACCACCGTGGTTCGGATTCCACGTTAAACTGTAGGTCCTTCATTTCATCTCACAATCACCCTACCATTACACATTAGCGTAAGTGCGTATAACCCGAACGGGTAGTAAGACGCGGTGCTAATAATAATAATAATAATAATAATAATAATAATAATAATATTCATTAGCCCTTGAATCTAGCCACAGCCATCTGTGGTACTCCTAACATGTTCTGTCATAAAAAAAAGTACTTTCTCATAGTACAACAAATATTTCATTACGATAATGTATCTCGTGTAATTATGTATTGGTTCCAGCAAGAGAAAATATTAAGCATATGTTTCTATTGGATGGCGATCAAGTGCTTGGACGTGTGTTCGTTGTATCCTTACGATTGCAAAAACAATCAAAAAATACCTAATCAGAAATATAAGATTCATTCAAGATCTATTTTCGTTCATAGAAAGAATTGAAGCATAGCCAAAGTTGCAACCTCTCTCCAATAAAATAATTTAATCTCCCTTTGTCTATATATATATATATATATATATATATATATATATATATATATATATATATATATATATATATATGATAAAGTACCTTCATGACTGCCCCATGTCTTGTAAATAGGTGGATATACAATGTTTAGTAAGACGTGGTGCAAAAAATGATACATTAAGTGGGATTGGGGATAACCTTGATCTTGGCAATCGTTTAGTGAAAACATACATCATAAACGTAGATCCTCTAATTATTCAGTCTTTAGATACACTTTTATATACTTTTACATGTAAGGTTGAGAACGTAAAACATTACTGGTAAATAATATAAGGTACATTGGAAGAAAAACTAGTGATCGATTATATGAGACATAATGGTAATACTGTACACATTGCTGTGTAAGTTGTGAATAAAATATATAAAAATGTTCATTTGTGCTTTATTGATTTACTCTATTCCAATTAATATTGCCTCAGTTCAACTTGAACTAATTTGTACGTGGAATATCATCACCAAATTGGCACTGGCATTGTAAGTCAGCACATCTGGGTGATGACATAATACCACCAAGCCAATAAAATAGATTCCCCAATTCCCATCTGATTTTCCGGAATTGAAGCCACCAACTTTGGTGTAATTTTATATTCATAAGGGGCAATGAACCATGTACATAAATTCCAACGCAAGGGAAGGGCCATTCCACCATCCCTGGGTTTAAACCTTTCTCCCCCAGCCTAAGATGTTATCACAGGTACTCCAACAACAAAGTCCAATAGAAACAATAAAATATAAGTCCAATGGGTGTCAAACACAATAAATAATAAAGTATTTTTCAACGTAACATTTGGGGCTGTAAGCAAATGATTAAAACTGAATTTGACACTTTTAAAAGCTTTAAAAAAAGTAGGCATAGGATCCGCTTCTGTGGTCACATTGTCTAAGGGGTTACTCTCACAATATACTAGACTGTCTAAGACAGTCGATCTCTGTCATGTGTACTGACCGTAGTTTTCCTAAATAGTTTCACACTCAATCTCCACGAAAATTTGGGTGCACTTCCTCTAAAAATGAAACCTTCCTCCATTCCTAGCTCATTATCGTAATTATTGTATAGGCGTATAACCGAACGGGTATAAAGACGCGCTGGTAAACAAAGGTTTGGCAAAATAATCTTTTAGTGCACTGGATCATCGCGCCAACTACTAATGGGTAAGTCTATCTCGCAAGATTTTTTAGCACCACGTCTTACTACCCGTTCGGTTATACAAATAAATTATAATTACAATAGTGGTTTTAGGTATTAGGAAGGTTATATTTAGAGGAAGTGTACCCGCAATTGCGCGTAGGGAGACTGGAAAACTTTTTTTTAAATACCCTTGGTAGTACTTACAGCTGACCTATATTCGAGACTCAATATCCCGTGATTGGCAGTCTAGTCTATTGAGATAGTAGCACGTTAGACCATGGGGACATCGAAGCGGGTCGCATTTATATGAACGTATAATCTTTGAGCTTTATTCTGTATTGGTGTTCAATTACACAAATATATTTTCTAGTTGGGGCAAGTTTTAAACTCACCTTAAGAAATAGAGCCAAAAAGCATAAAATTACAAAATTACTTAGATTGACCCACCTCGGTGGCGTAGTTGGTTAACGCGCTAGTCGTGTTGAGCCCGACTGCTGAGGACGGGGAGATCGAGGTTCGAATCTCTGTCGGGTGAACTGGGGATGGTTTTTCCTAAATGGTTTTCCACTCTCCCTCCACGCAAATGCGGGTTCACTTCCTTTAATTCAACCTTCCCAATTCCTAATCCATTAGCGTAGTTAGTACTTAAGCGTATAACCCGAACGGGTAGTAAGACGCGGTGCTAAATAATAATAATAATAATAATAATAATAATAATAATAATAATAATAATAATAATACTTAGATTGCTTAGTAAGGTTGAGTTTTGTTTATGTGCTTTAAAAAGTCCCTAGTTATAAAATAAATATAATTCTTTATCAATAGCTATAACATAACTTTTCTTTTGTTAGTTCATTGCTCAATTAAAGTAATCATTTTAAACTAAGTTTTTTGTTTATTTCACAAAGAGATGAAAATTGTTTTTATAAGAAGTATTTTTTATATTCTTTTAGGTTAGGCTTGATTAATTCAATATTAATTTAGCTAGGCTATGTTAGATTAGGTTAAGTTCAGTTAAGGTAACTTAAATTAAATTAATATAACTTTTTTAGATAGCTTAATGTAATTATCCTATAGCAACAATAATTCGTAGACCTGCCCCTTACTAAAAGCTTTGTTAAATCAAGTATTTCTATTCAACATTTACCAATAAAAATTCCATTTTCATTTTATGAGATCAACAATGAACCAATAGGTATAGAAAAATCCAATATAAGCATCACAAACTAGCACAAGCGCACTGTTTGTATTGTTCGATATGTGATTCATGTATTTTACACGATTAAATATATAACTTCATCTAACCTTACATATATTGTTTCATTTTTTACTACAATAGTTTTAAAAAATGTATGTTAATAGAATGGCTAGCTACTTGGACAGTTATAAAAGTAAATGTAGGACTATTATTTATATTATTTACTCAATTACCCTGTGGCCAAAGGAACTTGAAAGTTTATTGCTGCACAACCAACGTACGCCACTTATCCCTATCTTGAGCTAGTTCTATCCAGTCATGTCCATTCTAATGTTATCCTCCCAACTGCCTCTAGGTTTCCCCAATAGTCTCTTCCCGTTGGAATTGTGGGCTAGTACCCTGAACAAGGTTCTAGTTTGTTCCACTCGAGCTGCATGCCTTGCTTGCTTGCCGCAATCTGTAATATTTAACTGCCCTAACTTAATTGTTAGTTATTTTAAATTTTTTAAACATTATATTTGATATAAGTTTTTAAATATTTGTCACACTATATCACCTAATATTAAACATTTAAAAATAATTTATTTTATAATAAATCAATTTGTTTTTAGTTATTTCCTCAGTCTGTGTTTGATAACCCCTCTAGGCTATTTGCAAATCTAAACTAATAGAATTGAAATGAAGAAAGTAGAATTTAAAAGATGGCGAGGAGTATTGAAAAACTGTTTAGGAATAACTATCCGAATACACCGTGTAGTAGTTTCGAGCCCAAATCCTTTTCATAATAGGTAACCCACCAAATCAATATCCTACTTACACAAGTCCTATATTGTGTAACGCAAAAAATGCACACAAGGACAGTTACGAAAGAGTTAATTCTTATCATTAATCATAAAATACTTACCGTATATCACTCAAAAGAGAGTTTTAGTTAAAAATGTCTACTTAACAACTTGGGCTCTTGCAAGCCATCAAGTTGAGCCATAAGATTGTCTCTCCTTGATATTAACTTACTTCCATTTTTGGTGTACATGACATAAACCATCATATGTTTTATTTGAAGGGAGCAAATTCATTCTGCAATACCTATATTAATATGAATTATAGCTATCAGGATCATTGTAGGAATATCTTGATTAGCATTGTTCTAGTATTGCATCTGTAACTGAAGGATTGTAAGACAGAATGCAGAATAAAGATGCAGAAACACGGCACAGTGGATTGCAAGTTGAAGTGGGGCAAATTGTTGGATGAGTGTAGTCTGGGGGTTGGTGGTATGAAGGGGAGGAAAAGGGGTTCAAACCCTCATGGAGTTGGTCGAGTGAATGAGAGTGGCCGACTTACTGGAGCCACTGACATTGATCGTGTCTGCAATAGTCCAGCCTGCTTGCTACCAGCCAATGTGTGGTTTGGCGCAGCACAGCCAAACTTATCGTCTGAGTTTGGTCGGAACAACAGTTTATAAATTCAAACAAATCTTTGTGGCCAACATTGATAACATTTTACTATATTATTTGTGATATTCAATGGTTATTCAGATCATATGACTTGATATATGAACATATTAAAACTGTTTTAGTATCTTTAGTAACAGACATACATTGTTCTTCCCACCAAAATCAAAGTACAGATAGTTGTTACAAAATATAGCTTCTCATTTAACAACTCTTACATGTTGGTAGATCTAAATGTCAAAAACAAACATTGAGACAGTGATTTAAAGTGGTATAAATATTGGTCACTAGGTGCGACAACTTCTATACCTAATACAAAATACATGATATACTTTGAATAGTTCGAATCCAATAAAAAAATATATCTGATTTAAAACTATAAATCTAAGTATATATTATCTTGTATTCAAAAACTTCTCAGTAAATACTTAAATTTAGTTTATTTTTATAAGAATTTATGAAATTTACTATTTATATCCATTTAAATACCACCATTAAAATTCTTGGTGGCCCCAACAGGTCATGTAAGAATAATTATATCTAAATGAAGATAACCAAACCTAGATATCTCGTTGCTGCGTTACAATAATGATGTAACACAAAATTAAAGCATTTTGTGGTATTGAATTATGAATTTGATCCAAATTTTAATATGTAAAATGCAGTAATTCCATATGGTGTTAAACAAACTCTTTTTTGTTTATTCTAGCATTGCTTAGATATTTTGTGATCCACGCTCTAAGATTCCACCTTATAAAAATCGTGTAGTATTAACAATGAGTAAGTGAAAAATTTCTTACACCGTAAAATTAAGGAGTGCATAAATTAAAATTATGTTTCATGCTATGAAAGTAAGCCCATTGATTAAATACTTTGTGTGGTGGCATTTTATCAGGAGGTAAAATATATCTAGAAATATTTAGCTTTTAAATATTGATATTTGTGATAAATAAAGATAGTTAATTAGAAAGAATTTATTAAAGGAGATAATCATGGGAAACATGAGATCAGTAGATATAGGACCAGTCAATTAATGATGATTCACAATAGTGAATCACACTACCAAAGAGAAAACTACACTCCATCAGACGTATTTTTTCGTGCTTCACGTCTTACTTTCCATCCAGCCTATTAACACACTTTCACTAATGTAATACTGATAAAGAAGATATAAACCTGCATTTTCTTTGAGGTAATGTGACAATAATACCTTTATTATACCCAGTCATCTTTTCAAAAGTGCTGTTGGTTATGAAAACACAATTTTTGGAGAAAATAATCTTAATTTGTATTTTTAAGTTCTTAGTACTCATAATTCAATTTGCTATCCATAGTATTCACTCTAGAGAAACCCCTCGGAGAGAGAAGTACTGTGGTTGCAAAAAAAAAAAAAACTAGCTCAAGGTTTTAATAAATGTGGTGGACGTTTCATGACTCCCTGAAAGATATAAAATGGTTTTCACGATGTCGTTTGTCTGTCTGTCTGTATCTCGGGGCAGAGCAGGAACTATTCTACCGATCGGGTTAAACGTGCCATCTAGGGGTTTTATAGGGCTGCCCCGAGGAATTTTGTAATTAGTTATCTAACCCTAAAATTGAGGGTCAAAAATAAAAAGAATCTATTTTCTTTAAATCTGCTATAGAAATTTTGATTAAAATTTGTGAATAGGCACTGTCTAAGATCAAAAACCAAAATGGCAATCATCATTATTTCATGAAAATTATTTTTAGGGTTTTTTCATAATTGAAAATTTCTAAGTTTAATCATATTTTCCCAACTATTATAGATACGAAAAACCTTATCATTGTAAAGATGTAGTTACATACTATTAGATATAAAAGTATTAAATTAGAAATATATTTTTATAAAAAACAATAATTTCTGAGGTATAAGCAAACATTAAATTTTTTTGGAGCATTTTGAAACTTGAATTGAAGGTTTTGATATTTGGTGGCCAGAAATGTTTCTCTTTTCTCAATGTTTCTGTAACAGTGTATATGCTCTTTGGTCAAGTGTTTATGAAACAATATATATTATTACTTTTTACAAACCCCAAGAGTTTTTAGTAAATGTATATTTTAAGATAAAAGGGAGAATTCTGTGCGGTGCGCCATACCATATATATATATATATAACTTTAAAGCAGATAAACATTTATTTATTTATTTTTATGAATGAGAAAATATGTTTGTTTTAAGAAAAACTTTTAAATGATTAATTAAATATTGAGAGGGTTATTATTTTATGCAACCTAATCAGCATTGTTTTGCTGTGTAGCGTGAAATAGAATGTAAGAGATTGTGGGACATCTACAAAGATAAAAAGAATAATATAAAGACAGTAGTAAAGAAGACTTAGGATAAAATGAGAATAAAGGAATTTGAAAGGATCCATAATAATTTTGATGGAAATAAGATGTTCTGGAAGAGAGTAAAGAGAACGAAACAAGGATTGCGAGAAAATAACTATGGTATTCAAAATGAACGTGATGAGATGATCTAGGATGGGAGGGAGGGAGGGAGTATTTTGAGCAATTGTTTGGCCGAAACGTAGAGAAAGTATCAGAATATATGGAAAATGTAATAATTGACACACACGATCACTCTAATCCAGAACAGGATAAGGATGGAACACTTAATTAGTCGGCGGAAAAGGGAGATACATTTAGAATAAGTCAATTTGAGTTATTTTATTTAAAATAAAGTTATAACCAAGACCTAAGATTATTTTAGTTTTAATAAAAATGCAGACAATTTGTAGCAAGTCCATTGAATGGGCTGATGGAAGTGACAACATTCAAAAACGTAATTATTAATTCTTTAGCCAAGCAATCATGAATAATATAACGCTCTAAGAACATCCCAAGCTAATGGTATTAAAATTACGTATAAATACTCAACATTGACCTGTTCTAGGATTTATATATTCTGCCACAACAATACACTTTAAAGGTTAAGGAGATTTCCAATTAAATTGAAAGTTTCAACACAGATTTTACACCCAGGCCATTAAGTTTATTATAAGTGTCAATTGAGTAACATACCCCCAATTAGTAATTCCTCAACAATGCTTAGTATATAAGAGCAATTAAAGCCCATACTGGGACATATTAAAGCCTAAAGGCTGAGAAAATACATAAAATCTAGTCCCGGCTCTGAAGGTGTGATGCAACAGAAAGAAAGCAATATCTCTATAGGAGTAGTTCACATTGTCTTAAGTCACACAATGGTGGTCAAATCCACCAGTATTATTATAGTAGAACCATCCTGCAGCAAAATAGAGTTCCAAAATCCTCAACAGCCACCGAGAACATCATAAAGCCTTAGGACACTAATGTCCATAAATTTAAAAGCTAGAAAAACACACATACTGGCTCTTAAGGACACCAAGCTGTGATTACTTTACACTAACATTTAATAAGATCCTTGTGCAAATGATCAATTTGTGTTCCCGACATAAATATAATACACACACATATATGCACAGCTTCTTGCCTACCACATTTTGCAGCTCCCTTGTTTGCCTTAAACTACTAACTCTGAGTGTCAGAAGCGACTTTCAGAGGAAGTAGGCGGCTATTTTTTGCCTAAAGTACCGATCTGTAGTTACAGATCATAACCTTTATGTGTGAGTGTGTAAGTTGATTGTGAAGGGAAAATGGAGTTGGTGGGTGAAGGTTTGTATGTTGGGAGCAGCAGTGTTTGTGTGTAGTAGCTAGATCGAGCCCTCATACACTGTGATGGAAAACACAAGCGCAGTTAGGCCCGATGTGAGTGGTGTAGTGTGTAAGTAAGTTCTAGACGAGCTGAAAGAAAATACATGGTATAATATTAGTCACTAAGCGAAGATGGCGTTGATGAAAGTGAAAGTGTGAATAGAATGATTCTAGTTCATAGTTGTGGGGTCGTGAGAGGATTGGGACCCAGGGATTGGCTATGCTTAGAAGAGGAGTGGTTAATAGGAAGGGGCTGATTGGGAAGGTGTGCAGATGTATTTCTCATTCGAGTCGGGGCTTCTTGTATCTCCTTGTCTCATGGGGGTCGTATTGGCCGAGTCTTCTAATTATGGCGTTATCCTCTACCTCGCGGGCTCGTTTATAGAACTTGTCGTCTCGCTGCCGGAATATTTCCTGTAATGTCGCACAGCCAGTGGTAGCGTGAATGAACTCGTTGCTGGATCGGGTGTTGACACCTAGGATACTCCTAATCACCTTGTTCTGTACTGTTTGTAGTGTACCTAACACTGACTCTGGGGCATACCCCCACGCCTCACATCCGTACAGCAGTATTGGTTGTACTAAACTCTTGTATAGTAGCATCTTGTTGTTGATCCCTAGCACTGGGGTCTTGAGCAGGCCGTAGTTTGCGATGAATGCCCCCATTGCCTTTTTTCTCGTATAGTTTACATGCTCCTTCCATGCGAGTCTAGAGTCGATCATCACGCCAAGGTATTTCATAGCGTTTTTGTAGGGGATATCCTCCTCCAATACTACAAACTGGTCCGGTGTTTGGGGTCTCCTCCTAGTAATCAACATGGCTGACGATTATTCTGGATTTACTCTAATTCTCCATTTTTCCAGCCAGCTGCTGAACTCGTCCAGGTATCGTTGCAGACGGCGATGGGCGTATTTCACGTTCCTGTTGGCGGTGTAGAACATTGTATCGTCTGCGAAGAGCCTGGTCTTTATCATCGGGTCGGTGGGGATGTCTGCGACGTAAATAGTGTAAAGGAATGGGGAGAGTGCCGACCCCTGTGGTACCCCCGCTCCGACCCTATGAAGAAGCGACCTTTTCCCTTCCATCTTGACCTGGAATTGTCGCCCAGTTAGAAAGCTGTTGATTATCTGCACATATACTTTTGGGAAATTGGCTTGAATTAATTTGTAGATAAGGCCGGCGTGCCAGACCTAATCAAATGCCTTCTCTACATCCATAAGTACTGCTAACGTGACTTCCCCGATATTGAAACTTTCTGTCACATCCTCCACTAGGCTCAGGACCGGGTGTATCGTTGAGTGCCGGGTCCGAAATCCGAACTGGGCATCGGGAATAATCCTGTGCTCCCTGCCGAAGGCTTTCAGCCGCTGCAAAATTATTTTTTCAAATAGTTTCCCTATATTGCTAAGAAGACTGATGGGCCGCCTGTTCTGCGGGAACTTGCGGTCCTTGCCTGGTTTAGGCAATGAGACAACGTCGGCAACTTTCCATGCCTCCGGGAAGTAGCCTGCCAACAATGCCTTTGAAAACATTTTTGTTAATAGTTGGATTACCCCTTCCGGTGCGTGTCGCAGCATCTCGTTTGAGATCCTGTCTTGGCCTGCCGCTTTTCGTGGCTTCAATTTTTCCACCTGGTAGGAGACTTCATTCCTGGTGATGGGGGGTGGAAGTTCTATAACCGGCTCTGCTAAATATACCCCAACCGTTCTTCTTACAGTCCTGGTAAACTCTTCGTCTTGGGGCTCTGAGTTTGCCTTGAACTGATCTTCCAGTGATTCAGCTATGGCCTCTGCCTTGGCCTCTCCCCGGTATACCAACCCTCTTCTTCCGTGAATGACCGTGGTCCCCGTCTTTCCTTTCGTGCCTTTGAGCTGTCTCGACGCCTTCCACACGTTGCCGTCCACAGCTAAAGTGTTCGTTACGAATTCGTTCCAGTTGGAGATCTTTAGAGCTTTGGCCTTCCTGCGCACCAGGGCTCTCAGCCTGTTGTACTCAGCCCGATGCCTCGGATCTCGGTGCTGCTGCCATTCCCTACGCGCTTCCCTCTTAAGGGCTATCATGAAGCTCAGCTCAGGGTCGTCCCTCTTCAACGTCACCGGTGGCGTCTCGAAAACAGTTGTTCCACGGTACGCTTCGAGTATTGTAGCCGTCAGAAGGGTAATGGAGCTGTCCACTTCTTCCGGGGAATTTACCTCCATGTTCAATGGAATAGCCTCTGTCAGTACCCGTCGATACTCTTCCCAGTCACTTCTGGGTATCTTCCTCCTGTGGTAAGCCAGTCTTGGATTTGTCTTAAGTGATATTCTTCCGAAGACCGGGAGATGGTCGGAGTCGAGTTCATTCAGGGCTTCGAGATCTTCCGGTAGCGTGTCGAGATCCGTCAGGACTACATCCAGTACGTCGGGGAGATGCCTGTAGTTTGAAGGATAGTACGTCGGCTCGTTGGTCGCCAGGACTGTAAAGTTTTTGGTTGATGCCTGGCCAGCCAGTGTCCGGCCTGCCTGATTTGACACGCGACTGTTCCAGCTCGTGTGTTTACAGTTGAGATCTCCCGCTATGAGGAAGTCCTTTCTCGACGTGAGTCTGTCTAGGTCCTCGATGGTGAAGGGGACAGCAGGGCTTCTGTAAACAGCTGTCAACACTATCTGCGTCCGCCCTGTGGGAATGGCTATCGAAGTGGATTCGATATAATCCATAGCCGGTAAATTCGTTTGGTAGTGAGTGAGGTTGCTACGCACCAACACGGCTGTGCCCCCTCCCCTGCCAACTGGTCTATCGTTGCGGTACATCTCGTATCCGAAGAACCTCATCTTCTTTTGTTCTGATAGGTGGGTCTCACAGATCAGAGCAATGTCGACTCCATACGTCTCCAGAAGTTTTCGGAACTCGTGTTCTTGTAGTACCAGTCCATTAGCATTCCAGAACAGAATGTTCAATGAGTCTTCTGTGCCTCTTTCCTGCTCAGTATCCATCGCAGAAGAATTCAGTTGCGGCTTCAAGAAGTATCATTACTTTGGTTGTTTTGTCTGGCGCGTTCTTCAGCCTTACTACATACTTCCTCAGGAGTTGGAGTAAGCCTGCGACGTTAATATCTTTGATGATTTGTAGGAGGTCCTTTAAGTCCAAGGATTCATCCGTGTCACGGTCCTCTTTTTTGTCCTTTTTGGTCATCCTCTTGACAACTCCACTATAAGATGGTTTGCTCAATCCCATGTTTGTTGGTGGTGTTGGTTGGCTAACCGAAATTTGCTGGCCTGTTGATGGTTTAAGATACCCCACCGCGCATGGAGAAGGGTTAGACCACTTTGCTTTCCCCTTCCTTTGTCTTTCCTGACCCTTGGTTTTTCTTTTCCAGCTCACGTATAAATTTAGGGCAATTGCGATAGTTAGCTGCGTGCGGTCCCTTGCAGTTTACGCATTGTGCTGGTGTTGTTTTGTCCTTTTTCTGGCACTCTACTGTCAGGTGCTCTCCTATACACTTGACGCAGCGTGGTTTTTGGGCACAGTAGTTCTTGGAGTGGCCGAAACGTTGGCAACGGTGGCACTGTAGAATTGTGCTCTGTGAAGCACGGTATTCCTCGATCTTCACTACCGTGTGGTTGATGACTTTTACCTTGTATATCTCGCCCACTCCTTCTGTCCTCGCAAGGGTGCAGACAAATATTGGTAGGGGTCTCGGTGTCGCTGCCTGTGGAGCAGATTTCGAGTATAATTGCCTCACATCGGTTGGCGTGAATCCCCTGTTCTCCAGTTCCTCCTTTATTTCTGCGCAGGGCATACTTGCATGCAGGCCCTTGATTACTGCCTTGAAGGGCTTGTGAAGTGTTCCAAGGTGTTCTGTTTTAGCAGCTTTAACAAAGCGGAGTAATCTCTGAAGGAGGTCGTGACCACCTTGATACCCTGTGCAATACAATACACTTTATAGTCATCTTGCAGTCCGCTGTTTAGGAGTTTTATGACTTTGTTATATTGTGTTGCATTCGTTACGATCACTGGAGGGGTCTTTATGCGCCGTGGGGTGGAACTTTCTTTTGTACCTCCACTCGGTTGCCCCGTTTGACTAATCGTTGGTCCATCCCGTAGGCTAGACAAGCTTGCAAGCTTGTTATTGACTTTTATGGCCTTCGATTGTAGAACTTCCTGTCCCGGTCTGGTCCTGAGTTTTCGCTTGAGTCCAGAAACTGGCTCAAAGTTTTTTTCTATTTCAGTGTTGGCTGGGGCCCCTTCCTGGCCTTGGTCTTCCATGTCACCATCATCGTCCGTTCCTTCAACGTTGATTTCTACATCCGAGTCTGAGTCCATTTCCCCTCTTGACTTGTACCTTGCGGTATACCACCCTACCCAACTTCAGTCGGCATGTAATAGGTCACTAAATATACAAAACGCTAATAATATAGTACAAAATTACAACCGTTGACGACTTAGCACTGCACTTATAATTTGTGTTCTATCACTGTTGTGTTAAGCTGTTGTCGTTCAACACACTATCACTACCCGACCTCAGTCGGCACGTAGTGTATCTCGAAATAAACAAAAAACACACAAAATTACACTCGTTGGCAACTTAACACTACACTTACGCGTTGTGTATCAAGCACTGTTGTGTTATTTTGTTGCCATTTTACTCACACTACCCGACTTCAGTCGGCACGGATAAATCACACAATGAATAATAACGTTTCACTGCACTGACTGAACGTAGACTCTTGCCTACCACATAAGGGAACGGCGTGATTATGTATGTGTGTATGTATGTGTGTATTATTACTAGCGCCGCGTCTTACTACCCGTTCGGATTATGCGCACTTACGCTAATGTGTATTGGTAGGGTGATTGTGAGATGAAATGGAGGACCTACAGTTTAACGTGGGATCCGAACCACGGTGGAGGCCTGGCATTCCCCACATTCACAAGTTGTGATTAATACACGTCTTTTCAGAGGTGAAGGAAGGGTTTGGTAATCAGATAAATCTGTGCCGGGACCGAGGATTGAACCCCGGACCCCAACTCAGAAGCCCGACACCTTACTCCTAAGCCGCCAGGTCACCTTTAAGATCTTATGAAAGGGGACACAAATACATACATGAGTATTTAAAGAACACTACAATATTTATCGTTACACTTTCAATCCGTTCATTGCATCGTTTTTAATAAATGAATAATTATTTAAAAAATAATACTCAGCAACACGCTTGCCAAACAAGTGAAATAATAAATATTTCAAAAAATACAAACGTCTGCCTCAACTACATAGAGGATAAAAAAGAGGATAGGCATAGGGAAATATTATTTAGTGAAAAACTAAGAAACAAAACCAATATTATTTAAAATGTACAATTTGCACTAGTGAAAACGTATGAGGCACCAACGTGGCCAATTTTGTTTAACTTTTAGACGATATAGATGATAATAACGTACAGTATCGCAACAAATAGGAACAAAATAAAATAAAATGTGGTTTTCAAAAGGTTAATACTGGTTATTGTTCACATACATTTTTCAATAGGGGATGATGCTTACTTAAAGCAAGTTATTTAATCGTATTCACTGAAATTCAAGCTGTAAATTCAACTTACGTAGCACCAATGGTGGTAAGAGAAACGTGTATTGGTTAACACTTTATAATGGTAAAAGTCTCTACTCTTCGTACAACACAAAATAAACACTAGAAAATGTGTTTACCTACAACATCTAGATATATTTAAATTATTAATTAAAAACTACAACTTTTGGGGACTGGTGCTAAAAAAATATCATGAGGACATAGACTACTTTAATACATAATACTATTATTGAAGAAATATTATCAAATAAATATTTGAATAATATTGTATTTTTGTAAATTATATAACAAAATATTAGAATAATGTTAAACTGTTACAAAAACATAGCTTATTATTTAGCAAAAAAAAAATTTAAAACATAGGAATTGATAAATACAAAACTACATTACCTAAAACTTTGTAACCTAAGCTAATAAATACCTAACAATCATAAAATATATTTTTCAATTAGGACTTTTTTTGAACATAGAATAATATTAAAATCAAGATTATTATAAAAAAGTTACTTAGATTTTGGTTGATAAAAGAGTTCCTTGAGTTCCTTTTTACAATTCATATATTTATGTCTAATAGCGACCGCACGTGAATAACAACAACAGAAAACTACAGCAACGTGATAGAACTTACACGAACTATGCAATGTAAACATACGGCGGTAATGAGTCAGATATATGACATAAATACTGGCGCTGTTGCGTATTCACAACATTCATGCATGGTGCCAATTAAAACTTCCATATCTCAGAAAATATAGACTAAAACCATTAAAATTGATTGGTTTCTTGACAAAGTTCTTGACTTTATTCATATCTGAGAAAGAGTCAGGATTGATAAAGATAATCTATACTTATAAAATAACATGTCCTGACTGACTGACTGACTGATTCATCATCGCCGAGCGCAAACTATCAAGGCTACAAGCATGAAATTCGGACTGTATATTCATTTTGTTATGTAGGCACCCACTAAGAAAGGATTTTAGAAAATTCCACCCCAAAGGGGTCAAAATAGGGGATGATAATATGTATGATAATATGTATTAAAGTCCGTCATTTTGAAAGTTACATAAACAAAATTTTGTATTTCGGTTATTGACGTAAAACAAATAAATACGTGTTTCAGGAATTTTGGAAATTTTATTTAATAAGGGATGAAAAAGGGGGTGAAAGTTTGTATCGGACTTGCATTATTTTTGATCTGAGGTCAAGTTATGGTCATCAACGTAACGTAATATTTTAAATTATTCTGTAAATACATATGTATATTTTCGTATTTGTATATAATCAACTTCCACGCGAGCAAAGCCGCGGGCAACAGCTATCTAGTAACAGATATATTATTTTATTTTGGTTGCAAATTTTAACCCACGTGCTTCGTTTTTCTTCTCCCCATTCCTATCAAGGAAAATGTCAAATGCTATGTTTTTATTAGTTTTTATATATCGATTTAAACATCAAACATTACAACAACTCTAATTTATGTGGTGACGATTTTTACTCTATTCTTTGAATCGAAACTAAACAAAGTTTAAACATGATTGGAACAGCAATAAACTATGATTAGCTACATATTTCAACAATCACCTACATTCAAATGTTTCAAGATTCTGCCACTACCAGCTCCACAAACATTAACACACTGTTCTTATTAGTAAAAATATGCTTCTAAGATTTGATATACACTCTATTTGTTAATATTTGAAGGATACAGGGGGAAAACCATTGGCGTCCAAAAAATTCAACATAATACATCCGAACAGGGGAGGAACCATCACCATCCAAGCTATTCAGTGGGTACAGGGGAATAACCACCACAGTCCAAGCTATTCAGCGAAAAGGAAAGTGGGTACAGGGCAATAACCACCCCAGTCCAAGCTATTCAGCGAAAAGTAAAGTGGGTACAGGGGAATAACCACCACAGCCCAAGCTATTCGGCGAAAAGTAAAGTGGGTACAGGGGAATAACCACCACAGTCCAAGCTATTCAGCAAAAAGGAAAGTGGGTACAGGGCAATAACCACCCCAGTCCAAGCTATTCAGCGAAAAGTAAAGTGGGTACAGGGGAATAACCACCACAGTCCAAGCTATCCAGCGAAAAGGAAAGTGGGTACAGGGCAATAACCACCCCAGTCCAAGCTATCCAGCGAAAAGGAAAGTGGGTACAGGGCAATAACCACCCCAGTCCAAGCTATTCAGCGAAAAGTAAAGTGGGTACAGGGGAATAACCACCCCAGTCCAAGCTATTCAGCGAAAAGTAAAGTGGGTACAGGGGAATAACCACCCCAGTCCAAGCTATCCAGCGAAAAGGAAAGTGGGTACAGGGCAATAACCACCCCAGTCCAAGCTATTCAGCGAAAAGGAAAGTGGGTATAGGGCAATAACCACCCCAGTCCAAGCTATCCAGCGAAAAGGAAAGTGGGTACAGGGCAATAACCACCCCAGTCCAAGCTATTCAGCGAAAAGTAAAGTGGGTACAGGGAATAACCACCACAGTCCAAGTTATTCGGCGAAAAGGAAAGTGGGTACAGGGGAATAACCATCACAGTGCAAGCTATTCATCGAAAAGGAAAGTGGGTACAGGGGAGTAACCATCACAGTGCAAGCTATTCAGCGAAAAGGAAAGTGGGTACAGGGCAATAACTACCACAGTCCAAGTTATTCAGCAAAAAGGAAAGTGGGTACAGGGTAATAACCATCACAGTCACATTCGAATCGGTTAAAAACCATCAGAGTCCACTGCCAGTATTTAACTCCTCACTATTCCGATAAAGTGGAGTTGTGAAACAGCTGTAATATTGTGAAATGTGGCTTCACTGGGGTTGTGTTGTATTCTTGTGCGTGTAAGTGTTTTTATATTGTGTGTTTAATATTGCATCCAGTGTTGTAATTATTTCGTGTGTGCATTAATTGCGTATTATGCTTTAATATATGCACTAATTACGTGCGATATTTTAATTAATTCTTTGATATGAGTGAATCAGACAAATCTGTTTTGGGATCTCATTCGTACAGTGATGAAAACACTCGAGATGACTCAGAAAGTTCAACAAAGAAACGAAGAGGCGTAGAAAGAATCAAAGATGCTACGAAGAAGCTCGGAGATAGTATGAACGAGACTGGTGAAGATTGCAACTGTAAAATATTCGAGTGTTTTAAGAAAGTGAGTATTGAAGAAAGAAAATCTTTAGTTATGATTTTCAATGACACAGGCCGAGGTAAAGGTAGAGATGGCCAAAACTCCTACCTAGCTTGTTTAATTTACCTTCAATCGGGACAAAGGAAACGGCCACGAAAAAGTGAGGTATGGTTTAATGGCTTTTCTTACTGTGACAAAGGTCGAGTGATTAGAGAAAATAAAGCCATAGGGATTACAGTTTGTTTTAAGGCCTTTATAGCCTTTTTTTGGTTTAACACATTATAGGGTACAAACAATAAAAAGGTCCCTTGGTGAAACTGAAAAACCTTCTGTAGACAGGAGAGGAAAACATCAGAACAGGGATAATAAACTTCCACCCGAGAATATTGAAAAAGTCCTTAGTTTTTTTTAAAGTCTTAAAGGCTTAATAGCTCACTAGAATCTCAAGGATGGTAAAAAATGTATTTACCGTGAGATTTAAATGTAAAAAAGCTTATTGAATTATGTATTGAGAAAAACACTGAAGTACAAACTTAATACGAAAAGTTTAGTTAAATTGTTGTTACAGAATTTAACATTTCATTTGACTATCCTCGATCAGAGACATGTAGTCAGTGTGACGAATGGAAAGCTCAGATAAGTAATATCTTAAAAGAAAAAGCTCACACAGCTAACGAAGAAAAACTGTGTGAATTACAGTCTAAAGTTGACAAAATAGAAGTTGAAAGGAAACTTCATCTGAGGAAGGCAGATTGTTCCTTTTAAAAGAAAAGACTGGAAAAACTACAAGCAAGTAAAACAAGGAAAATAGAATCTATTGCCTTCTATTATGGGAAAAATCTTCCAGTGCCTAACATTACCAGCGCTGATGTGTATTTCAAACGTCAGCTATTTTTTACGTGTTCAATATACATGTTTTGGCGACTGGTATGTGCATAATGTATACGTACGACCAAACTGTCGCAATAAAGGGCGCGAATGATGTTATATCAATGCTGAATCATTTTATAAACACATTCCTAGATTCTGAATTAGAATAATTTAACATTTTTTGTGATTCAGCAAGTGGGCAAAACAGATAACTGTGACGTTTCCAATCAGAGGTCATTCTTTCATGGAGCTTGACAAAAACATGGTTTTGATATAAAAATGCGATTGCTGAAACACCAGATGGCTGGAGGAGAATAATCCGTGATGCAAGAACAAAACCATTTTGTTTTGATATTATAGCAAATAAACAAACTATGTTCAAAAGCTGGGGAGATTTACTGAGACCACATTACAAGAAAAATCTTCCAACAGCAACGAGGCCTATTCGGCAAATGAAGGTCTATCAGGACAAACCACATTTCTTAAGTCACAAGGAGAACTACAGTGGCCCAAATCTGTCATCGGTCATAACAGACAAGAACAATAAGAAAAGACCCACGTCTTCTACTGAACAAAGGGAACCAGAACAGATGTAAGTAGCTAGTATGGCGTATGGCCACACTACGTCATACCACGAGATAGTATTGTGATATCAATTAACCTCCTTTCCTTTGATTAGCTGCTATAAATAGCCTCCTTCCCCCACCCCCTGACCTCATTTCCCTCCTCCTGCCCCTCTTCCCCTCCTCTACAGCCCTCCCCTACAGCCCCTCACCTACAAACACCGGACATGTTGGTTCTTGATGATTAATTATTAATGATGGTTAATTAATTGGTAGGATTGAGGTGTTAGAGATTTATTCGATGATTAGGGCATTGTAGTTTATTTGTTGGAGTATGCAAGAGTCCGTGGCTCGCGCTGCGCTATTTGCGAATCTTTCTCTCCGGCTGCGTACGGCTGACTGATGGCCAAAGCCCTCCCTCTCTCTACACTCCTCCCCCCTGAGCCGGTCATTACCGTGTTGTTCATCAGCCTCGTCCGGTGGGGTAATGAACCCGGGCAGAATAGCGGTACACTTACAGTTTTATACCCTGACAGTCGTGCTGTCACTGGCACGTACTACTTCCCAACCCCTCTCCCCCCAGTGCCAACCAGAGTTCACTATTCCCTGGAGGACATAGCGACAAACTTATAGTTTCGGTAGGGCCTTATTAGAAATACCGTTACCCGACACTCTAGCTCAGCCACTCGTGGAAAGCGGTCATGTCCAGCATTAAACCCGACTGGGGTGACTGAGATTCTTATTTATTATGAAAAAACTTTCCCATAGACTTTTCCTGTTAAAATCAAGCTTTCTACGCGTGAGTTTCTAATATAATAATCTTTATCAACGCGTCTTACAACCCACTACGATTGTGTGCGTAGATACTAATTACGCTATTGGGAGGTTTGAACCCGCATTTGCGTAGATGGAGAGTGAAAATCTACTCCCAGGTATATGACAGCACTCACACACACACACACACGGTGTTCCACCATCCATGAACAGAGCGGAGACAAGGCACATCCATACACAGCGATGGGTAGAAGGTGTATGATAGATAACGGTATTTACAAAGACCAGATACGGTTTGAGCATGCGCAGAGACACATTACAGTATTTAGGTCATTACAGTCGGCTTACATATCAAGATGAGATTTGACGCTCTGGTAAACTGGCTACATTCAGGTAAGTTTTAATTCGTTTTGAATATTTTAATGGCTTATAATTTTATTATCATGTCAGGGTGTACAGCTGTATTCTCTTCTTCTTTGTTAGATGATGAGCCCCTGACGCTTGGCGTGGTGGCACAACCTGTGGATCCCAATAGCCTGGACCAGTTGTGGCACTGTAAAGAAGACTGGATTTGCAGAGCGGATTACGACTGGTCCATGGGTAATTAGCGGCCTACGATAGACTTGCCAGTGTTTTTTTTATTTGTGTAAATGGTAATTTATATGTATTTATTTAATTTCGGACTAATGGGATCCATACGGGCTGGATGAGGGCCTTCTGGGCAGCGTAGCGACGGGCGTGCTGACATCTACCTAGCCGGAGGCGCACACACCGGTCTGTGCCAGGCACGACGTCGCGGCATCCGCAGGCCTGCCCCCACCGACCTCGAAAAACCCCTTGGCAGTCTCTCGACGTCACCTCTATCGCCTGCGTCCCTCTATGGCGACGGAAATGCACCCCCCTCTGTTTGGACAGATTTGGACACCCTCGACAGGCTGATATGTAAGTACAGTCTACAAGCAGCCACTAGCCTGAAAATATACTATATGTGTAGCTCTCTCTCTCTCGCTCGCGCAAACACCGTTATATCGGCACTAGATCGAAATCTTTTGTCAGCTGCTCATTACAAGGAGATTGTACTAGTTCGTTTAGTGTATAAGAGAATGCGTTTGTTTACAGTTTAAAGCAGGGAAAATTATATTTCGGCTTTAAACGGTTATTAAAAATCATACATAATTTCACCCCCACACGTCTTAGTATCTGTACGATTTATACGCTTAAAAAACCATACTGAGCCATTGGGGAGTCCCAGGTTCAATTACCAGACATAAGCGAAAATACAGGTTTAGCCTTTAAAATAATTGCCCCGACTGGTATTTTGTACATGTTCATTTCCCATTCAAAGCCAGAAAATTATAATGGCCACTTTAGACATTTATTAAATTCACATTTCAGCAAGAGTAAACATAAGTCTGTACACTTTCATTTATGACGTGTATGTATTGTAAACAAATCCATTGGACTAGTACTCAATTTAAAAAATAAATATTATAGATTCCTTCATCAGCGTCGTGGGTATTTAGGGAGGTTTTCCAATCTCACTCCTTGCAAAATGCAGGTGCACTTCCTCTAATTTTGGGTTACAGTATTTATTATATCAACAAAATATAGTCTCTAACATTAAACGATATTTAAAGTTGTATTTAATATTATATAGGAATGTATGTGAAAAGTTTTTCTAATAGATTTTCCATTCTTCCCCCTTGCAAAATGTGGGTGCACATCCTCTAATTTTGTGTTACAGTATTTATTATGTCAACAAAAAATAGTCTCTAGCATTAAACGTAATTTAAAGTTGTATTTAATATTACTTAGGAATTTATTTGGGAAATTTTTTCTAATTGATTTTCCATTCTCCCTCCTTGCAAAATGCTGGTGCAATTCCTTTAATTTTGACTTACAGTATTTAATATGTCAACAAAAAATTGTCTCTAACAATAAACGTAATTTAAAGTTGTATTTAATATTACATAGAAATTTATGTGGGAAGGTTTTCTAATATATTTTTCATTCTCCCTCCGTGCAAAATGCTGTAGCAGTTCCTTTAATTTTAGCTTACAGTTTAAGCGACTAATTTGCTTTGTTTAAATGTTATTTATTATGTCAACAAAATATAGTCTCTAACATTAAACGATATTTAAAGTTGTACTTAATATTACATAAGAATTTATGTGGGAAGTTTTCTAATAGATTTTCCACTCTCCCTCTTTGGAAAATGTGGGTGCATTTCCTCTAATTTTGGCTTACAGTTTAAGTGACTAATTTGCTTTGTGTAAATGTTATTTATTAAGTCAACAAAATATAGTCTCTAACATTAAACGATATTTAAAGTTGTATTTAATATTTCATAAGAATTTATGTGGGAAGTTTTCTAATAGATTTTCCACTCTCCCTCTTTGCAAAATGTGGGTGCATTTCCTCTAATTTTGGCTTACAGTTTAAGTGACTAATTTAGTTTGTGTAAATGTTATTTATTAAGTCAACAAAATATAGTCTCTAACATTAAACGATATTTAAAGTTGTATTTAATATTACTTAGGAATTTATGTGGGAAGTTATTTCTAATAGATTTTCCATTCTCCCTCCTTGAAAAATGTGGGTGTATTTCCTCTAATTTTGGCTTACAGTTTAAGTAACTAATTTGCTTTTTGTAAATGTTTTTATTAAGTCAACAAAATATAGTTTCGCGCCCTAAAATTCTATTTAATAATACAGTTGTTTCTAAATAATTTAACGCTGTGGTGTGTTGGCTAAAGCGTTTGTTTCGTGTAGAGCCAGACGGTCTCGTCCGGAAGAGTTCGAGGTTCGAATCTTGCCACAGTAAACTAGGGACGTATTGTTAACTTCTCTCCACGCGAATGCTGACTCACTTCGGTGAATGTTGATTTCAGCTAAAGCAATTGTGTTTGGGAGAAAATGTAACATATTATATTAATACCGAAAGTATTATACATTTTAAAGAAAAAAATACGCGCATGTTTGTAATAGAGCTTACTTTGACCTGTAATGGTGTGTGTTATAGTTGAATAGGAGACCGTAAATGGAGGGGCGGTCCTCCCACCACCGCTGGCTACTAGTCCCCCTCACCACACTGCAGGATCACCGCCACCAAGCCTAGGAGATGGTGCTCGACCCTCAGCTGCGGTGCGAGAGAAGGGGATCGAGGTTTTCCCGCAAACTGTGGAACCGGGACAGAGGGACCTTCTTCGAACCCTCAACGGGGATTTAGTGGCCCGGTAAATCAGTTAGATGGGGCATTGTAAAATGGCGTCACTCTTAGTATCGTAGAAGAGAGGATTATCCAATTGAAGCGTTTCTTTTATACCGGTAGAGAAATTACTGTACATCTTGGTGCTCCAGCAAGCGATAGTGACGCATTAAGTTGGATTGAATAAATATTACTAATTTGCTCAATCGCCTGCAGGATCATGTTGTTAGCACCGATGATCATGTCGGCTTACTTTTGAATAGCACTGTCTCTACGCTGAACCCTGTGTATGTCTCATTTAGGCGAGCAGATCAGTTAGACGCTCGAGCCGTGATTGATAATATCAGGTCGCGTGTTGCAAAGTAATAGTTTGTTTTTAGTATAGAACCACTGCATTATACTCAGCCATTTTAAGGAGCCTCGCGAGAGTGGACGTTATTGTGATAAACTCGCTCCCGCACTCACATATAGTCGTAATAACTTAGGGATCATTACGATTCAAAATGGCGACACACTTTGCATTGCCCGTGCCTTGGTTGTCACCAAAGCTATATGTGATAATAAAAGGGAACCAGGATGCATGTATGTGAACATCTTTAAACAAATAAGAATGGGTCGTCTTATTCAAAACTCAAAGCAGAGGAACTATGCCGTGATGCCCATACCTCTTAGAATACAAAATCACAGTGTTTAGGGAACGTTGGAGGAGACAGGTCGTATATGAGGGGCCTACTCCCTCCAAACATTCCTTTAAAGACTACATGGATTTGTATTTTCACGACGATAAGCAAAACAATTTTGATGTCATAACATCCTTGAAAGCTGCTTTTAAATGTGGATAGTTTTGCCGCGAGTGTCGTGTACCGTACAATGATAAGAACAAACACATGTTTGAAACCACGTGCAAAAAGTGCTACGCTAAACCGGTTTGTAGTGGAGGCCAATCTGTGGTCTGTAAAGACTGCGGGCGTTGGTTCACAAACCAGACGTGCTTTGATAACCATAAACGTCCCGGTTTTTGCAGAGGTCACAGGTTGGTCTGTGATGTCAAAAGGTTTGCGAGGTCTTTGGACCATTTTACAGTGTGGAAAGAGCAGAATAATCACATAGGTGTTATGAGACTTTTTGTAGAATATGCGATTCATATCGTCCTTTTGGTCATTTCTGTTATATGAACGAGGCCCCATAAAAGCCGTCACTGGAAAATAGTAATTTCATGTTTGTATTCTATGATTTTTAATGCAGGTAAGAAACGCTTCTTCAAGGTGCGGCCGGCACGTACTTGCAAGGACCTAACCTATGGGTCGTGCAGACGAGTTGAAAGACATGCGTTCATATATATGCAAATGACTATAATTGCACAGAATGTGGAGGCGATAGGACTCGCATATTCAAGGGTGATACGACAATGGCCAAATTTTTTGAATTTTTAGAGCAAATTAAAGCATCGAAATTTAAGGATATCACCCTCCTAGGCCATAATGCAAAATCCTATGATGGAAATTTTATTTTAAGATATAAGATGGAGGTAAAAAAATGGACTCCAGAACATTTAATGAACGTTGGTAAAATCATGTCCATGCGTTACGGCCCGCTCAAATTTATTGACTTGCTGAACTTTCTCCCGATGTCGTTGTCCAAGATTCCAAAAGCATTCGGCATGGACGAGTCATTGGCCAAGGGACATTTCCCTCATTTTTTTCAATAAAAAAAGAAAACGATGGGTATAGGGGTCCCTTGCCGCCAAAGGAGGACTACGGCATCGGCGAGATGTCAGTTTAGGGAAATGAGCACATTAAGAAGAGGTATGACGCGTTGATCAAAGAAATTTATGTCTTTGATTTTAAACGCGAGTTGGAACTGTATTGTGTGAAAGATGTAGAGATCCTACGGAAGGCCTTCCTGGAGTTTAGCGAGATGCTTATGGAAAAAGCAAAGGTGGATCCTTTCAGAGAGGCGTGTACGATAGCTGGAGCGACCATGTTGGTTTACCGCCGAAGTCATATTAAGGAGAATACTATCGGTATTATCCCTAACAGTGGCTACCGATGTAAAGATTTACAGTCACACGTCGCTGTACAAAGGCTCTGATGGGAGTCCCATCAACGTGGTGTCTATTCTTTAAGTAGGTAATGGCCGTGAGGAATATTTGTTTGGGCGACGTGTAGACGGCTTTGTTAAAGCTGAAGATACCACCACCGTCTTTCAGTTCTGGGTTTGTTATTGGCACGGGTGCCCTCTCTGCTACCCTGACAGGACCACCCCTATCAAAAATAGTCCCCACGAGACCATGGAGACACGCGATAAAGCGACCATGGCCTGTTTGGAAAAGTTTAAGAATGCCGGCAAAACGGTCATAAAGATGTAGAAGTGTACGTTTAATGCGATGAAACGCACAGACAAGGACTTGCAGCAATTTTACTCCAGAATTAGGTGTATACCATGGAGCCTCTCAGCCCCAGTGATGCATTCTTTGGTGGGAGTACAAATTGTATCAAGCTCTTCCACGAAGCAGACCTTTCTTGTGGGAGAAGATCAAGTACTTGGATGTATTTTCATTGTATCCATACGTTTGCAATTACAAAAAATACATAGTTGGCCAACCCAAAATTCACTTGGAACAAAATTGTCCGTTTATAGATCAAGTAGAAGGCATAGCCAAAGTTACAGTGACGCCTCCGCGGGATTTATTCATGCCCGTATTGCCTACATGGATGCATGACAAGTTAATGTTCATCTTGTGCAGGAGATGTGGGGAGGGGAAAAACCCAGGCGCGTGTCAGCACAACGACAATAAAGATCACTGGTTAACAGGCGTCATGGTGATTGACGAGATACGGAAAGCCGTTGAGAAAGGCTACACCGTTGTAGCAGTACACTAAGTGTGGGAGTACAATGTATCTGTTAACGACCATCAGACACGTTCTGGCAGATTGATTCACGAGTACATTGATACTTTTTTGAAAATTAAACAAGAAGCCAGCGGATGGCCAGAGTGGTGTACCTCACAAGAGGAAATTATAGCTTATATTCAAAATTATGAGGAAAGAGAAGGGTTAAACTCGATTCCGACTCTGTTTGTAAAAACCCTGGTCTTCGCACTCTGGCTAAACTATTTTTAAATTCACAATGGGGAAAGTTTGGGCAAAGACCCGATTTACCACACGTATCCGTTGTCAACAACTATCAGGGCATCCACAAGTACCTGATGGATCCGTACATCACCGTAGACAGCGTCATTGATGTAAGTGATGAGGTTATGTTCCTCAATTACAAGGATGCGCGTGACGCGTTGCGCCCTAACCCTAACACGAGTGTGGTGGTGGCATGCTAAAAGACTGTTATTCCTAGGTTCCACTTATTCAGCATCCTTGAACAATTGGGGGATCGCGTTTTGTATCATGATACAGATAGCGTTCTATTCACCGAACACCCCGGCGATTGGAGTCCGCCGACCGAAGACTTTTTAAGTGACTTCACTGATGAACTTCAGGATTACGGTCCAGGAAGCTACATTAGCGCCTTTGTATATGGCGGTCCCAAGAATTACCGGTACCGAGTTTGTGTTGGTGGCGATCCTGCCAAAACATAAACGGTGTGCATTGATCGCGGGATCACCATACACTATGGCAACCGGAAAGATGTTGATTTTGACGTTTTGAAAGCGATGGTCACTGAACAGGCTGCGGAAATATACATACAGATACCGCACAAAATTGTAAGAAAAGGTCTTTCGACTGTATGTACCGTTTCGCAAACTAAAGTCTTACGGCCCGTGTACACCAAATTTCGGATAGCCGATGATTTTAATACGTTGCCGTTTGGATATCAGAGTCATTGTAAACGCACTACCCACGACTAAAAGGTGATCATTTAGACGTGCTGAATAATCACAATTTTTTCTTTCACTCTAGACAGTTCCAGTGACATACCACTTTTCAAAGATTTGAGATTTTTTCATATTTATTTTGCATGATATCAAGCATATTTTTTTTTATTTTATGCACCCGGGCTACTTTTTTTATATTTTTTTATTTGCCATTACAATCCTCCGCCTACCTGATCTTTTTTCTAGTCAATTAGTTGTTTGTATATATTTTAATTCTATTCAACTGTTTATATATATATATATATTTTTAAATCTAGTCAAATATAATAAACTGTTTATATATATTTATTTTAAATCCATTCAAATATAATAAACTGTTTGTATATATATTTATTTTAAATCTATTCAAATATATAATAAACTGTTGTATATATTTTTATTTTCTTTAAATTGAAAACCGTCTCTATGTATATATCATATTTAGTACCGAGGCCACTATTCCCCCCTATGTATAAATATTCACAGTATACTTTTCACTGTGTGTAAATAAATATTGTAAATATTTCACAATATACTTTTCATTATTGTAAAAAAACAGTAATTTTTATGCTAATATATATATATATATATATATATAGTAAATATTCACACTATACTTTACACTGTGTGTATACTTTTTTCACGATTTAAATATATATTGTAAAAAACTGTAATGTTGGTGTTTTAACGTTTACACCCACACCTCCCCCCTATCCTATAAATACAACCTCATATATCTTATAAGCTCAGTCTCAAACATTATGGACAAGATGAAACATCCATTTTCGGCCATCATAAGCGGCTCTTCCGGCTGTGGAATGTCACATTTTGTAGCAGAATTTATCCGTCCCTTGGACACAATGTGTGAAGTTAAATTTGATAAAATCATATCTCTCCCTCTCCTATCCTATGAATACAAGTTTATTTGACTTAGAAGCTCTGTCTCAAATATTCTGGGTAATTTGAAACAATTCAGCCCATTTACTTTCTCTCTGGGTATCAATCTAAAGTCTACGAAATAAACACATTACTTATTAATTGGGCACCTGTATTGACGTATGAATACATGAAATTAGAGCTAGGGTCTTTTCTAGTTGTTCCTATGAAAATGGGACTGTAGCTCAGCGAGTTTCGATCTTGTTCTCTCTCTCTCTTCCCTGCATGGCTATCCGCGTATTTATATTAATAGAGTAAGAATCTATAATAATAAAATAAAGTGTGTGTGTGTGTGACTGCATAGCCCGAACTATTTACCGTTATATTCCATTCCCATTAACACTCTCGCTGAGGCTTGATGTATTTCTCCTCTGCTCCGTTTAGAGGGATAGACGTTAATTACTTCTATAAATACAAGCCATTATATTGTTGCGTCACAAGTCCATGATTTGACTCCCGTATCCAGGTGTCAATGATGGAGTAAGCATAAATAATATCTTTGGATAAAACAAAACATATATAACAGTATACATTGAAAGTGTTAACAACTTTCTGTATTGATAAAATATTCTTATGTGTGATAGTAACTCAATATTTAATTACTTCAACGGTTTGCCAGAAATATAAAAGCTCTTTCTATTATTTTTTTAGGGCATTTATTAAATAAACAAATTTATAGGCCCTTCGGCATTACAAAACCCTAATTTGAGAGTTATAATATTTTATAAATATATATTTTTGTTTGATGGAAATATAAAATCGGTTAATTATTTTAGTTGTGCTAAGGGAATTAATTAACACATTATCTCTAGATATTAAAAGCGTTACAACTTGAATTTATGTAAAAGTTATATAAACACCGTGATCTTTTTTCCTAGATATTTTACTTATAAACTTATATAAAAGTTATTATTTTTCTTATCAAAATATATATAGCCGCCAGTTCGAACACTGTCCTATTAAAATGAGGATATTTCCAAATCTCCCTCCATACAACTCACTCATAAAAACTTTCATTATTCCTACCTCATTAGCCTATTTAAATTATTGTATGAGTAGTAGTAATACCATTAATTAAATATGGATATGTCTGTGCTATCACAAGATGCTGTAAAAGTCATAATTACTAATTTTATTCGTTAGATGGCACGAGAATGAAAGTGCTTAAGAAATGAATACATGTGAATATAAGTTTGGCTTATCATAATAATTAAATTGCATTTGAGTTTGTGTGTGTGTATACGTGTGTGTGTGTGCACTACTACATGAATGATAGTTATTTTTCTCTATCACGAGTCTCGAGATTGATGAAAAAAATCCCTATAACTATTATGTGTCCCTAAAATCCAAACGTAGGTTAGCGAGTTTGTAAAGCACCACCGTTAATTACATGTGATTGGAAAGCCTCCCTAAATACCTGACGCGGATGAAGGAAGCTAATACTATGGCGTTGATTTGATTAGCTTATCGTGAATATTAAATCTTATATTGGCTATTTAGAGCCTACATATCTACAGGAAGAATTAAAGCTTAATAAACTAGATCTACTAAGGGACACCATTGACTCAGTGGTCAGAAACGCTATCAACTAAATGTATATCCTGGGAGAGTTAAACATTACAACAGATAATTTCAACATCCTTATAAGTGTATTACTTGTGATCTTTTGCAGATTTTAAATTTCTTTTTTTTTTTGCTTGAGTGTTGTGGGAATAAATATTATAAAACATTTATGTTGGCGTTTTAACGTCTACACCCTCTCTCTCCTATCCTAGAAGCTCCGTCTCGAACATTATGGACAAAATACATTCTCTTTAGTAGACACCTATGTTACAACAATGTTACCATCTCCTTTATGTCTTTGATTCTCCAACCAGCTTATTTAGGGGTTAAAAAAATTAGATTTTATTGGCAGTTTTTAATTGACAATCAGCCATTATTTAATTTAAAACATTCATAACAACAACAACGCGCAGCAATATTATTTAGGTCTTTTGACCAATACATAGCAAGAAAATCATATAATCACTCTTTTACCTAATAAGAGACATCAGAAAAGAATATAATCGCTTCTACCATCTATAAAATGAGTAGTAGTCACCTACAAAATAGTTCAGGACGCGCTGAAAGGCACTAGAACGTATATTGACAATGTCTCCACAGTTTTCACGTTATAATCTTACTCTTACAACAAACTAGAGCACAATATTATTCGGTTCATTGATGTTCTCTTCCGATAGCACAACGTTATAACTTTTGTTATTCACAAGTTCGTTTAAGCACTTGACACGGTTGTATTCCTTTCCTCGATCAGGTCTAACGCTCCGCACAATACCTCCTCGTCCAAACAGGCATCTTTGTGAGCAGCATTTGGAGGTGTTTGATGACATTGATGTTTGTGCCGAATAAGATTGGAGAGCTTTGCGTAGGATCCCTCATAAACGCGGCATTTAAATGGCATAATGTCAATTGGAGATGCAGCAATTTAAACACTCTCACTCAAGTAGCAACGCTCTCTCTACTCACAAACTGCGTTCCCACCTCTCACCTTTTTAAAAATATCACCGGTTGCTCCGATGACGCCAGCAGAGTGCTACAAACACCTGAGCACGTCTAGTTTATTAATTCACTTTTAAACATCACACTTTGTCCTTCGAGATATATCATACAGCGTGCTTTAGATTTAAATCGCTTACAATCCAAATAATAGATTGAATTTGGAAGGAAAACGTTACCGAAACTGCCCAGATCGAGTATGTAGTCGTGGGGCGTTTCACCTATAATTTTAATATTTGAATAATTTTTGTACATTGTTAAATCCTCGAGATTTACGGGTTCTTCGGACTTTACCTACTCCGGTGGTGGTGGTGGTGGTGGTGGTGGACACGCAGGTGGCGGGTAGGTAGACGACTCAGGTTGCGGGTACTCGGGCGACTCTGATGCCTGGTAGTTAGACGACTCTGGTGGTGGGTACTCGGCTGACTCTGTTGGTGGCGGCGTCGTGAAGGACGGTGACGGGTGGTGTGGAGCTTTGAAGGGCGGTGGTGGCGGGCGTGGCAACACAACCACAACCTCCCCTTTGCGGAAATTGTAAACGGCACACATGTAAGTCTCTTCGATTCTCTCGTATGGTAGTACTTTCATCGCTCTTATCGTGTGACAGGTAGAGTCGCAAAACTCGATATAGCCTCGCTCCTCTATTTTGTAAATTATATGTCTATCACTCACCGCCACACTGTGAACATTCTCCGCAGTCATATACGCACCCCCCTCAATCGTATGACCCACGAACATTAAATTAATATAGCCGGATCTAAGCATGGTGAGCGTCCCCGAGAGCTAAACGTTTTGTATTAACCGTTCCACTGCCCGAGGTTGTCGTTGTTAACTGCACCGTATCTTAAACGCGTTCAAATTTCACAATGGTAGGTGAACCTGGTTTTACTCCGGCACAGGTAAATACCAGTTTTTCTTTATTCAACTCACACACGTCTTCATCTGTAAGAGTACCAAAACGATAGGGTAAAAATACACAAAACTCGCCATCGTGATAGTCCATTAGGCGTCTCCCAAACTTTGTATTGACCGCTTTTAATTTATCCACTGAGTACTTTTGATCTACGTTTAGATTACACAATTTTACGGTCTGCACGGCGTCGACAATATTTACCAGCTGCTGTAACTTGCCCTTCTTGAACCACTCTACAAACGCTTATATATAGACAACCAGGTGAGTGCCCTTCTTTAAAGCCACCCCCTCCCTCGTGTGACGTCACATGGTACGAGAAGAAGGTCAGGGTCACGATCTATTCTTGTCCCAACTTGTCTGGTCTGCCCACCAATCTGGCGCCAGGGAAAACCCGTTGTCCGGGTCAATGACCTCAATATCTATTCTTGTCTCACCTCGTCTTGTCAGGCCGACATACTGGCGCCAGTGAAAACCCAAGGGGGTTGCGACACACTGACCTAGTACCCGATCTATTCTTGTCTCGTGAGCCGCCAACCTGACGCCAGGGTAAACCTGTTGCCTGGGTCAATGACATCAATATCCATTCTTGTCTTGTAGGGCCGACATACTGGCTCCAGGGAAAACCCAGGTTGCCAAGGTCACGACCTATTCTTGTCCTGACTTGTCGACCCGCCAGACTGGCGCCAGGGTTTGCGACACATACCTCTAAAAATGGGGATGTGAAAGACAGGGGATCCATTTATCACTCTCTACCCCCAACAGCCATAGCGCGAGGTTCGTGCTGAACAGTCCGACAGAGCCTTGTGACGGAAGAGCCAATGTTCATTCTAACCCCGACATCCATAGCGTGAGGTTCTAAATAAACTACAACGCCCTAATCAATGAATAAATACTCCAACACATCAATCCTAGCTAATAATTAATTAGCAATAATTAATTAACAATCATTACTATTTAAACGGTCGTTAGGAGAGGTTCGTTCTGGTACAGTCCGACAAAGCCTTGTGACGGAGGAACCAATGTTCATTCAACATAAGACAGCAATAGCTTGAGGTTCTAATAAACAAATCAATGAATAAAAACTCCAACACCTCAATCCTAGCCAAAAATCAATTAACAATAATTAATTAACAATCATTAATAATTAATCATCAATAACCGACATGACCGGGGTTTATAGCCGAGGGGGCTGTAGGGGAGGGGTAATAGGAGGGGGAATCAAATGGATGTGGAAAGTAGGTCAGGGTGTGGGGGGAAGGAGGCTATTTATAGCAGCCATTCAGAGGAAAGGAGGTTAATTGAAATCACAATACTATCTCGTGGTGTGTCATAGTTTAGCAATACGCCATACTAGCTACTGCTGTACCATGCACCCATCAAACTTCCCATGGACTTGGAGGATCTACTAAAGTACTGTGAGGAGGAAGGCTCCCAAGACTTCTACCGCCAGTTTCATTCTTCGGTCTAGGCAACTGAACAAGAAGATCCAGTTAAATTATTTCTCCCCTTTTTCAGATGGTTACCCCTTGTACTCCGGAGGAAATGGTCGTGGACTGAAAAAATTCCTCATTTGATTGAGGAGAATTGAAATGAACCAATGATTCCAGTTGAATTTAATTATGGTACTTAAATAATAATTGTATTGTATTACAATACCATAGTTATTTCTATTATGTCATAATAAAAATAACTATTAAAAATTAATTATTACAAACTTATTTCTAAAAAAAGTATGAATACATGAGTCCTGTAATAAATTATGTAATTAATTAATTACAGCAAAAATTATTGCATACACATTTCATTGTGCTAGGGATGATTGATCACTCCCTGGTGAATTTTTAAAAAATACCCCAAGAAATTGTTATTATTATAAAAGATACAAGTCTGTAAATTTTAAATTTCATTTCCAGAAAAAATAGTAGACTGGACTTTGATGGTTTTTTCCCTTGTACCCTTCATTTATTAAATAATCCATTTTGAATCTACAGAACCTTTTAAAGCTGGCATATCTCTGGAAATTTGTAAAATTCATACACATTGTTTAAGCTTTCTGTGAAATTTGGGTTCCTGACCATTGTCCAACAAAAAAGGAAACCTGGTATTAATTACCTACCAGTAGTATAATTATTATTGCACCAAATTATAAAATATATACCTACGTTTCAAAATAAGCTGTGGTTGATTGTAGTACTTCTGTTTAATTTAAACTTTTCGTATTAAATATTTATGAATATGTTTGTAAGTTATTTATATTAATAATATTTTGAAAATAAAACTTTGTAAACTACATAGCTATATTTACAATGCTTTAATGATTTAACTCTAGCCCCTATTAAAAATGTCTAGTAATTATTTACTATCGAACGTACGGAGTTTTAATGTTTTGCCAAGTAAAATAAACTTTGTTTTTCAAAAGAATAGGATTGAAATGTTTTTCTTACCTTCCAAAATACTATATGCATATAAATAAAACATGATTTATATTTGTTTGTAGAATTTAGAGCACTAAAAGCAATAAACGTAGATATATGAAACTTTGCACATAAAATAGATAAACCTCATTATTTTAACTTCGTGCTTAATTGTTTTAAATCAACAATTCAAGCATATTTATTTTAAATTTAACATTAATCTTAAGCTTGTTGGCTTGTACCGCGTGATCACATTTGGGGGGGGGGGGGTTGCTACAATCCAGAAAATAACACATTAAACTTGGCCTAGGCCTTCGTTATTAGATTGAAATCAAACTGTACATCTTGGGAATATTTTAATTATTTTTACATATGTTTGAAGCTTTACGGATTAGACCTCTTGACCATTGGTGTGTATATCCCCAAAATCTAGAACCACAGAAAAATGAAACCTTGAATTCATATTTAATGGAACCTAATAGTGTGCAACACAAGTGAATCATTTTTACGAATGTAGAAAACATATCTGGCCGGATCTCCCACAGGTAAGGCCCAATCTGGCTTTATCTGGCTTTATCTTGTCATAGTCTTGTTTTATCTGAGCGATATCTAACAATTGACCTGGCCAATATCTGGCTTAACCTAAGCAAAATTGTAACTAACCATATATTTTGTTAGCACCGCGTCGACCCGTTTTGATTATACACCCATGTAGGCCCCACTAATTATACTAATGGGTTAGGGATTAATAAGGTTTTGATTGAGAGGAAGTGCACCCGCATTTGTGTGAGAGGAGAGCGGAAAACCATTTAGTAATAACTACCCTCAGTGCACCCGACCGGGATTGTACCTTGATCTCCCCGTCAATGGTAGTATAGTCCAACACGAGAGTGGTGCGTTAGACCACGCAGTCACCAAAGCGGGTAATTAACCATATTAAATTAACATGGAAACATTTAAATTTTATTTTACAGAAAAGTGACTAGATTAAAATTTAATATCTAAGACATAATTTAGTTATGTTTAGTTTAAAATTTAGTAATCCACATTAAAAATATATATTACCAAAAATTTTTAAAACTAGAATAAAAACATTTCACTATAATATTTGTTAAATCATTTGACTTCATTTCTTAGCTATCTCATTTCTAATATATAACACCTGTATCAGAAGAATAATTGACTAATTTAGTTGGAAACACTTACTAGCTAGTTCGAACAGTGTCATGGCGGACAGCTATATTGTAAGTTATAAAATATATTGAGTTCCTGCTCTGATTAATAAATATGTATATACATTAAAAGTTTATCTTGATATTTGTCTCAACGATATATAGCTTAGTATAAATAAGTCTACAAACATTCGCCATGGAACATCTATTAGTATTAATTTGAAACGTGACCAGCGAGGGTCTAACTCAGTTAAATATCTTTTGAGAGCTATAGTGACCACCGTGATAAAGTAAACATTGGTTTGGCAACTATTAATATTCTACATTAGGAGTGTGTTCAGTATTTAGAATGAAGAATATTTAGATAAAAGTACTATTGGAACAGTGGCTAAATGGTAACCTGATTGAAAATGTGAGACTTTTATTCAGTCGTTTGAAATTGACTTGAAACATAAGATCGATCATGACAAGGATAAATACGTTCTCATAGAGTAAATATTTCTTATGGGATATTAGAGGAAGTGTCCCGCTTATGGAAAATAATACACTAAAATTGTAAGTTATAAAACGAGTTTTGTATTAAGACTGTAATCATTATTAAAACATTAAATATTATAAATAACTATTTTATTTTTGAAATAGTAACTTATATATATATAGATTAATTCACATTAAATTCACTCAAGAGAATTTTCCAGATCTGGTATTCACGGATCTGACCGGATCTGGCAAATCTTGGATCTGACTATTCTCAGATTTTGTCAGATCTGGGGTTTCTTCACATCGGTACGTCTACTTAATTAAATTTAATCTGACGCCTTATACCACTTTTTAATCAGATGGGGTAGCCAAGAAAAATAGAAAGCTTAAATTTGGTATAAGCTTATGCAATTAAAGGGAACCTTAGTTTATAAATCTCATGTGTATTAACTTACTTTTAAATGTATTATGAGTTTGACACCTTAAACTACGTAGTCAGAGGTGTGGATGGATCCAAAACCAAAAATATATAAACAATGTTAAAACATTTTATATGTGCAGTACTCAAATGAATGCACGGTATCCCACATTTATCATAACCCAAATTCGGTAAAGTCTGAAAGTGCAACACAACTTGTTTCTTCAGCTTCCATATTAACTGTCCAACATTTGAGCTGTTACCGCCATAATGTAAAAATCTTGTAATTATACAAACAAATCCCTTCTCACTGAATTGGCCACCATTCGATCCTGAAAGTTTATTTCTGCATCAAAATATTATTGTCTACTTGATTGTGGGTTGAATCCTGACAGATACAGTATCCCTAAAAATAATTTCATCTCAACAGGTGTAATTTTGGGATAAGGCCATTTCTTTAAAAAAAAAATCATATTTTATTTGATTTTTATCAAACCTCAAACACCAATTCAAAAGATTGTACAGAGAACTAAGTTAAATATTTACTCGGGTGAATATTTGGACGTGAAGTTTTTATTAATGATCTTTTTCTACCAGTCTGTGTACGTACGATTTCTTATCCAGCTTTACAGTTCTAATGTTCCTGATTTATCCATACAAGTCCTCTGAAACTTAAACTATATTTATAATAACAATTTAATTAATTGTTTCATATATATGTTAGCCAAATAAATCTACAATTAAAATCACATATTTTACTCGTACATTCCCGATTTTTTTAAAATCTTTTGTAAAACTTCTCAAAGCCATGATATTTTTTATGGAACACAATACTTATTCATTTACTTAGTAGGTTGTTCGATTTCGGCTTCCAGCTGAATCTTTCTCAGCTTCAATAGCCTGCCTCATGAGTACAGTACTATACAATTTTTTTTAAAAACGAGGTCATAAATATACATAGGGGTGAGAAATTGGTGGAGACAAGTTTAAATAGTATGATAGCAACTTCGTTTTTTAATGATCATAAAGCGCGATATATATATGTATATATGTATATATATATGTATGTACATGTATATATATATATGTATATACATGTATATATATGTATATATATGTATATACATGTATATATATGTATATATATGTATATACATGTATATATATGTATATATATGTATATACATGTATATATATGTATATACATATATATAAAAGGCTCTGTAAGAAGGGTCTACTTTGGTAGTATAACACTATTGAATTTTAACAGTGGTATAGTTTTGTTATGATTTTGTACTGATGTCTACGCTCAAAATATGTTTTTAACTATTTAGAGTAATTGTCTTATCAGTCTGTTGACATAAGTTAATCATGTAGTGTCAGTGTTGGAATTTAAATTTTGGATTATTATTAATATTTCAATATAGTTTTGTAATTTTGTCATCCACTACCTGTTGAAATTAATTATCCTCATAAAGTGTTGAATACAAATCAGTGTTTTCTACCCCCATATACGGGTATTGTATTTGTACCACAACATATAGAGTAAATAGCATCTAACGACAGTGATTACAAGTCGATCATGTAGTACCTCTTTTTATTTTCAATATGTTTACAATGTTATCGTTTTGTAACTTTTTGTATCACAAAAAAAAAAATATATATATATATACACACATTTAGACCATAGAGAAAAGACCAGAATATTTATATGGTGATTCCATGTTATTTCTTAATCATACTTTTATATTTTAAAAGGTTGACAAGGACATTCATTTCACCTAACTATCAGTGTGAGTCATCTGTATTTAATGACACAAGTAGGGGAGATAAAAAGAAGGTAAAATTAATAGTAGTTAAATGTAGGACTACTTGTACGAAACCAGGATGAGAACTCTCCAGTGATATTGTAAGGCCAACCTTCCATCGACCAGAGTAAACCAGAGCAAACCAGAGTAGTGAATCTTAACGTGTCCAGTGATGTGGGACTTGGCTTGTGGGACAAATAAAGATATGGACGTCGACCAGTTCAAGACCAAACAATTACAGACTCGATTATGGACATTTATCAAAGTATCCCGTTATTTAACTTTAAAACAATAGAAAAAAATCTATGAAAGATCTAACTGTTATCTATACTTGTAAAATAACATGTCCCGACTGACTGACTGACTGATTCATCATCGCCGAGCGCAAACTATCAAGGCTACAAGCATGAAATTCGGACTGTATATTCATTTTGTTATGTAGGCACCCACTAAGAAAGGATTTTAGAAAATTCCACCCCAAAGGGGTCAAAATAGGGGATGATAATATGTATGATAATATGTATGAAAGTCCGTCATTTTGAAAGTTACATAAACAAAATTTTGTATTTCGGTTATTGACGTAAAACAAATAAATACGTGTTTCAGGAATTTTGGAAATTTTATTTAATAAGGGATGAAAAAGGGGGTGAAAGTTTGTATCGGACTTGCATTATTTTTGATATGAGGTCAAGTTATGGTCATCAACGTAACTTAATATTTTAAATTAATCTGTAAATACATATGTATATTTTCGTATTTGTATATAATCAACTTCCACGCGAGCAAAGCCGCGGGCAACAGCTATCTAGTAACAGATATATTTTTATGTAACCCACATCAGTATGCACGTGGTCAAATACATCAGTCTCATCAATTGTCTAGTTTTCCTGTAATTGGGAGGGCGGGGTTCAAATACATTCCTAGTGCACAGCGGATGTTTTTTTAACAATGGTTTTTCATTCTTTTTCCACACAGATTCAGAAACATTTTCTCTACATTGTATCTTCCTTAACTACACCCCCTCATTGTAAATAGGCGGATAACCCAAACAGGAGTTTTCACTGTACACAAAATAGAAGGATACAATTTTATTACATTGTTATTATTATTATTTAGCTGGTTGTTAATGTTAAAGTATTTATCAAATGTGAAGGTTGTAGCAGCCTTGACCTGATATATGAAAGTAGTTTTAGTAACATATTAACTGTGAGGTTTCAGCAATTTCTACCTTTTTCTCGGCATACCCACATTGTTACATGTGACATGTACTCATCAATATTTATTATGTCAAACTATTCTTAAAAGTCTGCCATTTCCATTGTCCACACATAAAATAATGTTTGCATTAATACTATTTGTAAAGTTATCAAATTGTTTAGGGACGATTTATATTTACCATTCATTGTGACAGCATATTTGTATAGTACCAAATAAAAATTATTTTTTAACAGGAACTTAACTTTACCGTGTTTGATTCAAGTATGCATTTTGTAGCTATGTATGGAAACAAGAGCTATGAATTTATTTATGTGATAAATCAAGAAATGTGAGGGTTTTGGAATGTAATGGAAAAACATATATTTCTCAAGGAAAAGATCTACTTTACATCAAGGTCTTTGCAAAATTTTTGTATGAAAAGGGGGGAGGGGGGTCAACTATCCATTTTTTATGATTCGTTATAATTAACTGGTTAACAATACAATAACCTAATGTGATATAGTTTTGGTGACACATAAAATATTATTGAGATGCTTCCTTAAGTAATAAAAAATAATTTAAATATTTGTATTTTATTGGGACGATAAAATATGTAAGCGCAAATAAACACACAATTATTCGAACCTTTCAACCATTAATGACGCATCGATACCAACAGTTGTCCAAGATATAAATTAAACATCAGGGGAAAAATTTAAAATTAGGCGTCTTACAAGTATCGCTTGTCGCTGAAATCCACTACTGGAAAAGTCTTTGCCCTTGTCTCATTATATTTATGTTGTTTTATCTAGTGTACATCCTCACCACCCCCCCCCCCCCCCTGCGTACATCCCTGCTGTACATATATTTCCACCAAATAAATAGGACAATATTAATGCAATTATAAATAAATTTAATGACACAATCATAAACAATTTTTACATGGATATTATAGATTGGAACATAAGTTAGAAATCTAAGTTATCGGTAAGCAGCCCCTAAATAGGTTTTCCTAATAAAAACATACGTCTTTTTGTCAATCTTATTAAAATATTCTTCGGATATACATTTTTAACGGTATTATTAAAGCAATATTAAAATGTTCAAAAACCAGTGTTTAGTTAACTACCCTTAAATACATTTTTTAGAAAAGCAAGCATACAATCTTAGTTATAATTTAAAACATTCCCCAGATACACATTTAAAAAAAGACCGTTATAGCCATTTTCAAATCGCGAATTATGAGTCATCAGCAGGGTCCAGATTTGGATGACGTCATGTCATGTTGTTTTGGTACATCACACACAATGCTCATATATCGATATAAACACTTCATGACGTCAGCCCACATTAGAACTAGACCTTTCACAGATAGTGCCGACTTTGGCGGATAGAGGGTGTTATGTTGTATGACACTCCGGACGTTAGGCTCAGTTTTCTAAACCGCTGCTGCTATTTCTTTATTGAAGTAGCTTCTCGTTTGTCCTCACGAGGCCGAGCCACTGCCTCCCAGGAAACCTGGCCGTGCTGGGGATCAAACTCGGTACCTGTGTCATATGTAGCCAAGAACACCGACCACAGAGACTCATACTCATCTGTGCATATACATTCTGATACCCTGGCTATGGAAATATTTTGTCGTTTTTTTTTTATTTTAGGTTATATTTTTTTGATTTGATTCATTTTTTGGGCTATTTTTAGACATTTATATTGGATAAGTATATTTTTAACTAATATTATTGATGTTTAAAATTGCATAAATATTAAAACTTAGATTTTATAATAGCACAGTTGTCGGAATGAGAAGATAATGTATGTAGGCAATTAACTTTGAACCCTATTTTCTCGTAAGATTGTAAAATACACATTCCTGGTGAGACACTGCTACTACGCAGGGAATGGTTGCGGTGGTAAGGGATACATACAGGTTGAGTCTTAACTTATGTTATAAAAGCTAGGAGCATATTTCTTATGAAAAATGTAATGATATTGGTTTGGATCAATCTAAAATATATAAAAAGTCATGGATGAAGGTAATTTTTCTCTAAAGTAACATATGTAGAGTATCCTTTTATGATTCATCCATGAAGAAACACGCGCTTCTCAGAAATAATGTGAAAAGGATTTTACCAGTAAAATATATTTTTTACAGCATTCGTCCTGTTAAAGAAACAACTACACACTATTTGGCAAAGACGCCACTTCTCTATACCAATAAGAAGCTAGCCTTCACAACACCTGTCACCAGGACTCTTTCTATTAGTTAGTTTTTACACTGTTGACGAGGGAAGAAAGATGCAAGGGGTATATCATATATAAACAGTTTGTGCGTATCAGCCAGTGATCCCAAACAGCGACGCACAAGCAGAGGATCCACCCGCACAACCTCCCCGCCCACGCACAAGTCAGTCAGAGCCACACACTGGCAGTCACGGTCTAACACAGTATAAGATAACTTTCATTAATATCACAAGTGTGCATTGATATAAAGTATTTAATTGGAGCATGTATAAGTAATTAGCAGATGTCATTTAAATAAACCATGTGTGAAAAAACAGCCATCAACAGTTCTCTTTCTTACATTAATTATACTGATTTAATTAGTGCTCGACCACGGAGCTATAGACAACCTAAACATCGTCACAGAATTATTATATCTGGGAATTAATCCGTAGTGTTTCAATCGACGCCCAACCCGGGTCAATAAATTCAATAGTGTTACACAAACTAGGATGAAAAGGTGTATACAGATTTGCTCTGAAGTTATTACTAAGGTCTGCCTTAACGTTCCACGGGTGTACTGTATAATTTTGATGTGATCCCACAGAAATAAATCCAGGGTATTCATGTCTGGTGAACGTGCTGGCCATGGAACAAGCGCTTAGTGGGTGCGTGTCAGGGTGAAAGCATTTGATTTTCAACGGCTCATTGCTCCCTTAGTAATGACCTCAGACAAAAATTTATACACATATTCTTACTAGTTTTTCATAAGGAATATGTTCCTAGCTTTGGTAGCATAAGTTAAAACTCACCCGGTATATACATATATATATCTTAAACAGAACTGTTGATATTATATTTAGCAGAAAGCAAGAGTTTAAACCCCAAACTCAAGGTCAACAGTGAACAAATGCAATGCATTACAGTCCTAAGACATGCAGCCACCCCAGTGTTGATTTAAGTAACTTTTAATATTTAAATGCTTAAACATTGTCTTGATAAAACTCTATTCATTTCTTCCAAAGAATCTTTAATGCTTTCTTTGTCAGAAAGACCTGAGCCATTGGTCACAACCAAACAAATTCAAATTTGAATTTTGAAAATGATATTTCTCCAATTCTACCTAATGTTTCTAAAATCCAACGTTTTTACTATAGTATAAATATTTAAAGGTGCTTTAAAATCAATACAGAATTAATTTAAAACCAATTATTTAAAATATGCCAATGCCTAAGACTGAGTTCATGACCGCATAAATCGTGCCTCTGATCAGCTTTTAATAGCGAATTAAAGTTGTTTGTGTATACGGATATACATCGGTAGCGTTGGATGGTAGGTTACACGTGTTAGTACTAGAAAACCTAAATATGCGGCCTGGAACCTGTGGATTCACACGTTCGCCAAAAAACAAGCGCAGAACATAAACAGGGTCACGTGATGAGCTCTGAGCCACTCACATGATTTTCACTTCATTGGCGTGAGCTGTTCTGTTAAAATTCAACTCGTCTCTACTTCATCCGCTCTGCCTGAGATGTTCGACACGGGAGAGCCAATAAAATCTCAAACTCAACCATCTCAAGTCAGTGCGCATGTGCATTTGCTAACACATGCGCTGTACAACTAGAAGCGAGCAGATAGCTGAGTTGGCCCTGTTGGGAGGAGATTTTAAATAACCCGTTAATTAAAAGGTTGTGTAACTAAGTAGGCCTATTGGATTGTTCAAAAACACAACATTATAATTTGAAAACATCCATCGGGAGAGTGATCTAAAATATATTTTTATCCCCAAGAAAATGAAATATGTTGATAATCAGCTGTTTCACTCCGTTGCAGTGCATCATGGGTCAACATATAGCGTATGAGTTGCTGCGCCACTCAGACAAATTCTGCTTTATCTTTTCTGCAAACGTGTTAATCAATCTTGAGTGACTTCTGAATTAAAGGCCTCGAACTGCAATCGTCTAGGCTTGTCAAAACCAAGAGAGTACCCGTGTTTTACAGCGTACATTTCACACAAACAAGTGCAACCAAGAGAGTACCCGTGTTTTACAGCGTACATTTCACACAAACAAGTGCAACCAAGAGAGTACCCGTGTTTTACAGCGGACATTTCACGCAAACAAGTGCAACCAAGAGAGTACCCGTGTTTTACAGCGGACATTTCACGCAAACAAGTGCAACCAAGAGAGTACCCGTGTTTTACAGCGGACATTTCACGCAAACAAGTGCAACCAAGAGAGTACCCGTGTTTTACAGCGGACATTTCACGCAAACAAGTGGATCCAGCAACCATATTTTTAAAGTCACGAACTCTATCGTTGCACTCTTTTATTCGCGCTAACATACTTGCGTTACACCCTGCCATGCAGGGACGCTGTAAGATCTTCGGTAATGGAGGGGGGGGGGGAGCCAATATTAAAGATGGGTCAGGAGGTCCTGTCCTATAATAAATTTAAACGCTTAGTAACCATAGAATATATTTCATCATGGTTTATTCGCTCTGTGTAGCATTTTTTAAATTTACTTTATATAATTTGCCATAATGTATTTGTAAGAATATATTAAGAAGGGTGGTTTAGAAAGCCAAACTCTTTTGTGGTTTACATTGGGAAAAATTAAACTATATTAACAGTATTATTAAATCGGCAATGCTACGCTCTATCTTAAATAACATCTGTAGATCACGCTACTATGTATAATTAATGTATGGAAGTAATTTTCGTGATTTCTGTGATTGTTATAAGCCTAAATTCATTGTGTGTTCTTAGCAGCAATGTAATACAGAAATAAACATTTCTAAGACATACACTTGACACTAACCAAATTTCTCTTGTCTAATTCTGTAACAATAGTGGCAAATTATGATAAATATATTTTAAAAAATGTAAAAATCCAATTATTTTCTTAGAAACTAAAAGAAGACCTTAAGATAGTCCTAGTCCCCCAAAAATAAAAACAGGGAGCTCAGTAAATCCCGAACACCCTCGGTTCCAAAGTCCCTGCTGCCATATAAACGAAGAATATTCGGAGCCCTCCAGTGTCAGAAGCTTAAAATAGGCCACGTTTTGCGGGAAAATCTAATGAATCTAACGAAGGGCAGTTATATCTTATGTATGTTTATGTTAGTTAATACTTTTATTAGGGATCACTTTATAGCATATCACCATTAATATAAAATATAGACTAAAAATTAAACCATGTTTTGAAAATCAAATGTATCCAAGCCTCTTACACATATAGGATTGAGGTCTACCAAGGGTTGAAAACATATTATAGGATAAAAAAGGCTTAATTTACAAAGTTTAATATATCCACTTGATCTACTTCAATTGTGTAATTTGGTTTTATAAATTAAGTTTATTATATACGATTCGATAATAGATATTTAAAATAAAATTTATAATAGGATTTTTCTTTCAATAGTGTCAAAATAATTAATATATTGATATAAAATTATGTTTGATAAAATAATACTATTTTTTCAACGCCGTACAATTTAATTTTCCAAATGGTTATTAGGTGAAGTAAATGTATGAATGGAATTTCCATGGAAGTATACTAGAGCTGGCAGTTGAAATTGTACACTAACTTAACTAATTTGAATTATGTATGTTATAAATAATGAAGAAAGTAATGAGGCGTGGCCTTTCATAATGAGCTACCAGACAGGGTTGTGTCAATCTGGTCTGGTTGGTTGGGGGGCGGGGGAGCAGGGGCACATCAAGTTTGGTGGGCCTCTCATACTCAGAAATTAAAATACTCAGCAAAAAAATCCACCAAATTTACATATCACATCCAGTCTACTGCATTTAATTGGAAATGACAAGTTATCAGTGGCGTCACGTCAGGGCAAGCAAGGCAAGCACTTCTTGCCTTTGATTGAAGATATGTAATTATTACATTTTATGTTTGCAAAATTACTCTCCTTGTAATCATTTAAGTGCAATTCAAGCATCAGTGGGTTTGAAAAATATCCCACACATGACAGTGACCGTAACATGTATGTTAAACGTGCACTTGTCCATCTAATGGTGGTTGAAGGTCAGTATTTGTCCGACTTTCATCGCATTGCTCTAGCTAGTGTAGTTCTTATTTGTGACGTCATAGATTTCGGAGGGGTGAGAAGGGAAATAGCTGCAGTTGTCAGCTAAAAATGAAAGCAGGCGAGCTACAACTTCTCTTGCCCGAAAGGTAACGACTAGAACCGAAGCCATTACCCCTTCCTCCCCATTTCAAAACCTAAAGGGATGGTATGACATGAAAGATGAAATTAGTATTGTCAAGTTACTGACCACGTGCCTAAACATCTTTAAGCCCATTACACACGGCACAACTTCTTGTACATAAAGTTGTACAAGAAGTTGCTGCCTGAAGATGGCGTCATGTGAACACCAAAACTTTTACCAGATCTGCTTTGCACAACTTATTGTACACAATTTCAGAAAATATAACGCGTCCTATATCAGTCATTTTTCTTGTAAAACTTTTGAGTTGTAAACACGAAAACTTTATCTGCTAGACAATTACTTAAATAAAAAGAGAGTGATTGTAATTAAAACAGCTAAATGCTTGAAAACAAACAAATAATTATAATCAAAGTAGGTTAAACCCCAAATATAAAGGTTTATAACTGTTAAAAAGAATATGTTTTTTTAATATTGTTATTTTCATGATCCATAGGAATGATTAAGAAATTATTTACATTAAATACCAATATTTTCCAAATCATTGAATCATTACTTTTACGTAAAAAGGTACAAACTCGGTATATTTTTTTCAAATATTTATGCAATCACAAATGCCGTGAAAACAGTCACTGTCTAAAATTTGTATGCAATCCACGTGACTAAGACATTGTACAATCTCTTGCACCACTTTTTTTACAAGAAGTTGTGTCGTATGTACCGGACTTGATGTGTCTACCAGTGAAAGCTAACAAACAAAAGTTTATAAATATATGTTTATAATAATTAATAACACTATAATGTAAATCAAAGAACATAAGCATGCCCAAAACCACATATATCATTAAAAAAAACTCAAAATAGCTTCTTGAAGTATGAAAATTCTTTAAAAATATTCCGTGACCGCCCCTTTTAAGCTTGTTTAAGAATTTTGTTCACGAGACGCTACTGCAAGTTATGCATACATAGAAACAGTACAATACCTACAGAAAGTATTTATTTCTAAGGTTGACATCTGCAAAATATTTAATAAATGTCTGAAAATATATCACCTTTAGAACACTGCTCTCTACATCCAAAAGGCACAAAGCACTTAATATTTCATGGGTCATCGTCGTTTTCAAATAATTCTTTATTAGTGCAAATTTGTTGAGTGATCTCTCTTCTGAACAACTAATGTTCATCATGCCCATAGGCGCCGACTTAAGAAAATTATTGGGGGGGGGGGGGGGGGGGGGGGGGCGAGCTCGCGCCCATTGGTTTCAATTTTATGCTAAAAATATTACATTTTCAACGTCACGAGGGAAAAATACAGTTCCTCTATATTTTAAAGTTGTTTATTGCATTTAAAAATATATATATAGGTGACCTGGTGGTCTAGGGGTAAGTTGTCAGACTTCTGTGCTGGCGGCCGGGGTTCAATCCTCGGTCCCGGCACAGACTTATCTGATTACCAAACCCTTCCTTCACCTCTGACAAGACATCCCGTGAATGTGGGTAATGCCAGGCCTCCACTGTGGTTCGGATTCCACGTTAAACTGTAGGTCCTTCATTTCATCTTACAATCACCCTACCATTACACATTAGCGTAAGTATGTATAACCCGAACGGGTAGTAAGACGCGGTGCTAATAATAATAAAAATATATATAAGCTAACATAATAATATATTAATGAATCAGATAGCCGAAGCTATCATCTAACAATTTAGTGAGGTTTAACACCTCTTAGATATCATATTCTGAAAATTGAAAAATGACACCTGGACACGGGAATCAATTTTCAAAATATGATATCTAAGTGGTGTTAAGCCTCACTAAAATGTTAGATGATAGCTTCGGCTATCTGATTCATTAATATATGCAATCCCGTACAATTATCATATAATTGTCAATTGGCTGCAATCATGCCAACTACCGAGTCGCAGGTGGCTGCGTTGTCTGATGGCTGTGATCTTATATAATCACGTGTTTATAAGCTGACGACTTCTGCACGTCCATCATAGACTCTGTCTTAAAATATGAGTGAAGAATGGCCCTGGTCACGGGACGAATCCTGGATAGCTCAGTGGTAAGAGCAGTGGCGTACTTAGCCGAAGGTCCCGGGTTCGATTCCCGTGTCCAGGTGTCATTTTTCAATTTTTAGAATATGATAACATAATAATGCCACCTAACATTCTGCAGTAACATACATTTTATTACACAAACATATTTATCAAAAATAAAAAAAACAAAATAGTTTATAAAATTTGAACTTATCTTTTATTATGAACATGTTTTGCAGAATAAAACTCCCGTCACTGTGGGATCTTAGGAAAAGATTCTGCAAGATATAATAAAGTTGTATTTAAAAAATGTAATTTATAGCCAAAGTCGCAATAAAAAAACTTAAAATCCTGATGAAAGTTTATCTCCCTCAAGGATTAACTCAATAGTAAATATTATTTCCTGGTATATTAAAAATGAATATTTTTTATAAAAGAAGGTAGCTTCTCGCTAAACAAAGTCTGTTCATGGTAGGAAGAGATTTCTAACAAATATGCTTCTAAAAAATTCTCAGAAACTAAGTGTTCAATTAGGTTTAAATCTTCACAATCACAAGTAATATAATGTTTACTTCATGTATTGGAATAAAATGGTAGTAAAATATAGTTCTAGAAAGTAGTAACCTAGCCTGTGGAGTGACAGGAATACCACCCTAGAAACCCCTTTCTACCTGCACCCTGCCAAGCATCACATGGTTTTATTCATATCATTTGTAAGGGATATATTTAGTAGGTTCTCTTCTGTAAATGATGGCTTCATATCGTAATAGACATAAACTGCGTATGCAAAGCCAGAAAAAATGTATAACAGTTTTACAATTCAATTTTTAAGGGGGCCCTGTCCCCTCATGGCCCCCTAGTGTCGGCGCGTATGCATCATGCTCAAATATATCCGAGGAGCTGCATTAACAGTTGAAAAGGTATCACCAAGTCTTTCATCATGTGGCACAACCGCCTGTGGATATGGTGGGAGACATGACCTGAGCTAGGTAAAAGCTGCAAACTGGCAACTTACCTCTATGAACACATTATTTAAATCACTGGGGTAAGAAGCGATAAGTTTCTCAGCTTCATTTATTATCTGCACAAGTCTCTTATGACTTTGAGCCTGTCATACACTGATTGGTAAGCTACCTTGTGTCTCTTTAAGGCAACAGACAGTAACTGATGTAATATGATATTGAAAATATCACATCTGAATTTATCTCGAGAAGAAATGATAACAACCTCTGAATAAAATAGAGTATTAGTGTTTTATCCATCGTATTTCTGTATAGAGGGGTCCTTTGACTGGGGGTCCCAGGGCAGTTGTCTCTTTTGCCACCTTATGCATGTTACCATACCTACAAATTAGATAACAACATTCCTTCCTATTTAAAAAAAACATATTGTACGAGTTTTGTATTTCCAATAAGTGTATTATTTTTCCTTGTGAATTTAATTGCTAGCAAGGACTTAAAATCAAGAATAAGGAAAAGTTGTAATTAGTTGTGGATTAAGGTAAAACCAATAATAAATAACGTAATTAAAATAAATATGAATTTATAACTGTAAGAAGGGGAAGGGGTTACAATACATCCTATCCTTTGGGGGAGAAAATGGCTTTATTGTGCTTGGTGGCTCTGTCATGCCAGTATTTCAATAATGTAAGTTTAATCACCCTCCCAACTGACATCACACTTCTATTTTCCCACGCATCTCAATGTGCGTTGTGAGAATACTTACATATGCACAGTCTAGAGACTCTCGTTCGTGGAAACGCTTTAAATTGTGCGTTCCATTTGATATTGATATGAGAAGTCCAGAGTATATCCCCATAGCATGATTGACTGTCTAAATTTTAGACAAATATTCTTAATTTTAATGGTTTCCAACGGTAATATTGGATTTCCACTGAATGAAGTAGACAACATGGTGACGTCTAGCTAACAGTTCCTGCAATGTGTATGTTGTAGGCTACACCTTGAATGGACAGACGCTATTGGAGTTCTCCCATTCCCAAGATATGGAAGGTGGTGGAACCAGCTCCGAGCTCCGGATTAGGGTTGCGACCTTGTGGGTACGAATCGAGTTCAGAACTGGTTTGTCACGTGCGTACCGACGCATTCAGCCTGATAGAAACCTTACGATGTGGGTGTTCAAAGTCAACCGCCAGTTGCATGCCAATGCCACACTCTTACGTGGTAAGGTATGTTCTATTTCTGATGGTCAAATGATTTTTATTAATTTCATGAAAACATTTAACAAATTCAAATTAAATTGTTTAATATAGTTTGTTCAGTATACTTTTAATTATACTTTATAAGTATTTTGATTTATTTAATAGTGAGCGTTACCCGCCTCGGTTGCATAGTTATCTAACGCGCTAGTTTATTGTTTAGCTAGACTGCCTAGAACGGGTATATCAAGGTTCAAATCTTGGTCGAGTGAACTGGGGTGGTTTTTCCTAAATGGTTTTACACTCTCCCTCCACCCAAATTCGGGTTCTCTTCCCATAAATTCACCCTTCCCAATTCCTAACCCATTAGTGTAATTAGTACTTAAGAGTCTAGCACCAAACAGGTATTAAGATGTGATGCTAAATAAATAAAATAGTGAGTTTTAATACAATAAGTCCAATAAGTTATATAGTATATTAACATTTATTAGAAAAACATGCAATTATTTGCATTTTATTAAAATGTTGTGAGAAATTTACGTTATTTTTTAATTATGTTTTCAAACAAAATCTTTGTATATAAATAGTTATTCTTTTACCTCTTTGATTAATTTATTCTTCAGTGTGTGATTTATAACTTTGATTTTCCCATCCTCTCTCCGTGATAATGCTGTTAGTCTAACTCCAAAATTTCAAACTATACGCAAATATATGTAAATTTTCTAACTTTTTAAACAAAAAGGTAAAGTATTTAAACCGTAAAAAAAAAAACCTGAAATGTTGATGGATGTCAACTTCTCATGTCCCCCCGAACCTTAAAAAGTGGTATTTGCAATGCCGTCTGTCTGTGTGTCTGCTTAAACTTAAAATTAAGAGTATTTTAATAAAGGGTGAAAAGAGAAAAAATCGATTTTCTCAAAATCGGCTCTAAGGATTTTGATTAACATTTCATATCAAGGCGTTGATTAAGATAATAAATAGACTATTTTCATTTTCACGTGAAAATGACTTTAAGGGTAATTTAGAGAAGCTGAAATTTGAGTTTCTTCGCAACTATATGAGATACTAAATAATTTATCATTGCAAAATTGTCTTACTATTAAAAATAAAAAAACTTTTATATGAAATATATTTTTATAATTCCAACAGTTTCTGAGATATTGACAAATATTTTAATACAATTTTGTGAGCTTTAGTTGTAAAGAGATACTACTTAAATTTTAGCTCAATAATTCTCCAATTCCATAGAGTAATTAAATATAAGTGAGTCTCTAAGAGTGTATGTTGTTTTTCCTTAAACCTCACAGGACAAATGTTTGTACAACAATGATCTATATCAATTTTTGACTCAATAGACAATATTTAAATTTTTTATTGTTCAAAATTTATAAATGAGGAGTTTAATAGCAATGCGATGGCAACACCTATTAAAATGTCGAAAATTGTAACTGTAAGTCGAAATTTTAATACAAAGTGTTGACCCTTGTGGACCCAATATGATCTTTTCTATCGGTCCAAACATACAAATTAGGACATTAATTCTTTAAAAACAAAATTATAACATTTAAAACCGAGACTAAACAATTTTTTTTACATAAGTATAGTGCAATTTATTCTTGGGTTTGCTAGTGTATATTATTAGCTTTCACACGTATTACGAGTTGAGTAAATATCTCCATTTTTAAATAGAGAGAGAAAGTCCGTGCGGAGTTCCATACCATTTATTTCCTATATAGATGAAACTTTTTAAGTGTAATTACTCCAACCCATATAGGACACATTATAATATTGCCACTTTTAATGGTCAACAATTCTTAATACTTTATAATATCTGCCTATTTTTTTTTTTTTGTCGTGTTGCCTTTTACTAGATCATGCAGACTGTTTAGTCTTACATGTGAGCTAGTAGGGTGTGTAGGAATGGGGTAGGGGTTGGAAGCCGCTTATATCATGTCATACTCACCTCATAATGGGATCGGCATTGAAAGTATCTTTTAAAGACAACAAATGTAGCTTGAGATGGGGGGATACCATTGATAATATAGTTTAAATCAAAGCAGTATCAGATCAAAGCTGCTTGAAAATGTGCTAGGAATACCACTGTATTTATTAAGATGGTCTACTTAATCTCTAGATTGACACTAAATTTTGACAAATATCTCAATGTGATCAAACAAGTTAACCTTTTAATTATTCCTGCTTGTTCCAAGGGTTAAAGATTTTTTCGGTGTATTCTTTGTGCTGTGGTACAAATTTACCAAATCATTTTTAGTGCTTTTAATCACATTGAACATCCCCTCCCACATTTCCACACCGGATATGGTTGCTTCATACCATGTCATCTTGATCTTGTGATGATTGTTTTTTATAGGGAGCTTCTCTTATGATAATAATAAAATTGCCATTCATACTAATAAAATCATAAAACTTGCATGTGGTGGTGATATTCTCAGCTTCAATAATACCGTATTCACAAAATCCTAGCAAACATGATTTCTTACTGCTTCCCACATGAATAATAGAAACTTTACAAAATTGGTCCTCCCAGGAAAGCCATTGAACGGCGATGTACGAGTGCTGGTTTGAGCATTGGTAGTCACCGTAAGAAACTATATCAACAGTAGCTTTCTTAAGGAGACTTTGATTGTAAGTTACTATAGTCATTACGGTCATTTTACACATATCCTTAAGAGAACGCACATCTACATTTTTGATAAACATGTATCTAATTTTTAAGGCAGGCTTTGCGTAGTAGGCTATCAACACCTTTCATACAATATAATCCCAGCTCAAAGTCAAAATCTAAGAAGTAGTCGTCTTTAATATACGTGTTATATCATACATAAAAGTGTTCATTTCATACACTGATCTCTCACCAATGCCATAGGCCCCATTTAATGGTACACACCACGTTTTACCTTGTTTTAAAAAATTTGGGGCTGTGTCCCTTGGCCAAGGACTAATCCAAGCCAAACATCCTGGGCATTTAAGACAACGCCTTCTTACCTAAATCCTCTATCCAAGTATACGATTTTAATTAAAGCCCTTGGAGATGTTGGCTGTACTATCTACATCCTTAAATCTGGTTGATTTTACTTGCCTTAGAAACTGTTAAAACTAGGTTTCACCTTGAATATGCGAGTCTCATCACTACCACATTTAATTCTTGCCACACATCTGAACTATTGACGAGTTAGGTTCGTTAAAGTGCATTTTAGTTACGCCTCGAAGTAACGTTTCTGGCAAGCATTCAAAGTTGTAGAACACAGATACTCTTCTAAAATTTTAGTTTAGTATGGGCCAGTATCATACAACTAAGGTGATCATAAGGAAGACCTATCTCAATCTGTAAAAAATATCATCGTAGTTATTTGGATAATTTAACTTTAACAAAATCAAATGCCTTACATACTCGACAAGCTATCCCGGTAAAAACCAGGATAATCATGGTTATCAAAAAATATTTAGCTTACAAACTACTGACCAGCCTATTTTTGGGGAAAAGATTGATCTCCACTGCAGACTGACGTGACACCTTCCATACATGGATTAGCACTTTTGGTGGCTTTTTGTGATCAAACCACACGTGACACTTCCAGCAAAGGTATGAACTATAAAATGCGGCTGCTAGAGGCAAGCCTGAAATTATTGTTCTAATTGATGTATTCTATCATCCCTCAAAAGATTCACATGTACATTGTTGCATAGGTCCTCTGATTTGGACTTTTTAATATTTTTATTCCGTTTCACTCAATTTGAGGTGCTTATGTACATACATCCCGGTTATATTTTAACATCCCACGCAGTCTTTATGACGACCAATGTATGGTCAAGGCAAACAGTATCGCCACCCTTTTGAATTTTAATAATTTCTGATTCCTTTGTTATTTAGTCAGTATGTGATAGCGCTTATCAATAATATGCACACTCATGATACTCTTTAAAATGACTTGAGTTTAATGTTCAACGGCTCCTTACTTTAAAATAAACTATTACTCCACAAAACCTGTCTTAAATTATCCAGAATAGCTTAATCATCTTACTGATCCACACATCTATACAGGACAAATACAGGATTCAACGTCAAAGCCATGCTGTTCAATAGGAAAGCCAACGTGGCCATTGATTGTTGCACCTTGGTCTTGCATACACTCGAGCATAGAAGTAATTTGTTTATTAAGGCCAGCATAATACGTCTTGATCGCTTTCCGGGCTACTAATGCTATGGTGAACTATTTTCTAGTATAAAAGAAGCGTCGCAAATGTTTAAATTTCCCCTTGAGGATACGAGGAGAAGTGCCTTTTGGTCAACCTCCACTCACCTCATCTTTCGAGCTAGAAGTCCCAGGGGAAGAGGGAGAGAGCAGGTGCCATTTATATCCCAGGCATAGGTATGGCTTCCAATGAACGGCCTTCATTGCATTCTGCCACGGGAATTGGAGTTGTCCAGGAGCAAAGGCCTTTGTCCAGTTGGCGTAACTAGTCATGGTGGTGGAGGTGACATAGAACATTAGTGGTGCCCGCAGCATCAGACCCCATCTTATTTGAAATACAACAAAGATCCTTTAAAACTAGTATTAACAATATAGTCCTAAACCCTCCAAACTTTAAAAAAAATCCAAAAGTCTAACAAATGATCATGTAAACTACCAAAATCAGTGCTGTAACAAAATACCAATTTTATTTTTACTCATAGGGTATGCATAGTACCACGAGAATAAATGGTCTCAATGGTTCTTTGAACAAGCCGAACTTTTTTTTCAGTGTATTTAATTTTTTGCAGTACATAGGCGATCTTTTAATTAACATATATTAAGCATGGTCCTTAATTGAAGCAATTTGTCTTACAGAGAAAAAAAATCTTTGTTTTCCTTTAAGCGTATTTATCTCCTACAATGTCAAGAACACCTCTTATTTGAAAAGTTTATGTTGAATTATTACTGTTAAAATACAAGCATGTCAACTTTTACCGCTTCACCGTACCGTTATTTATTTCATTAGCCATTAAAAGAAAATACACCACTGATTGACTTTTGTCTAATAACTACCGAAATCAATCACCTTGGATACAACAAAGACACGACAAACATTACATTACAAGTCTGTTAAACGCAACTGAACTTAAAAAAAAACGCGCATGCGCAACAACACAAGAGGCTAGAAACAAAACAACAACTGCATATGTCTCATCATAGTCAAGAACTAAATAATGTCAACACTCCCACTTATTTAGATCTGTCTCTCAAACCAACTTTGCTTGGAAAGTAATTAAACTGATGCTTTGGCAGAGGCTTTGTAAGAACATCTGCAAGTTGTTCTCTGGATTCAATGTACCTTATATCAATGTCACCACGTTCATAGACATCCCGTACAAAGTGGAAACGAACATAAATATGCTTAGTTTTTCGGTGGTACTCAGGATTATTCGTCAATTTAATTGCTGATTGGTTATCTACGTACATTGGGACCTTATCACATTTCAAACCCAATTCACAAATAATTCTACGTAGCCATATAGCGTCCTTTGTTCCATTAGACAATGCAATGTACTCAGCCTTTGTTGTCTCTCAGAGGACCAAGAGATAGCACCCCCATTAAACAAAAATACAAATCCACTAGTTGATTTTCGGGTATCTACATTACCAGCATAATCTGCATCTGTAAAACCTCTCAGTGTAGCGTTACTTCTACTGTCTTCATAAACAATCCCATAATCCATTGTTCCCCTTAAATCTTCTTAACCGCCTGCCAGTAATCAGGCCCATAGTTAGTTAAAAATGGACTGGCTTGATTAACTGCATATTCATTATCAGGGCGACTGAATTTTGCAGCGAAAAGAAGAGAACCAGTTGCCTCACGGTATGGCATATATTGCAGCTTCTTCTTTTCTTCTTCACCTCTTGAACTCTGCCATTGGCTTAAGTGTAAGCCAGGTTCAGCTGGAACAGTTGATGGCTTGGCATCTTCCATGCAGAGTCTTCGTAGAATTTTCTGGATGTATGCACTGTGACTAATTTTTATAGTGCGTTTTTCCCGATTTCGTTCAATTTCAAGGCCGATTAAATGCTTAGCGTCACCAATTGTGATCTGAAAACACTGTTCCAAATTTTGCAAAGCAGTTTTCACATCAAATTGGGCAATTTCAAGATCTTCTCCCGCTACAATGGCTAGAAGCAATCGAATTGATTCATAACGAACTACAGGCGCAAAAGTTGTTGAAGCGCATTCATTTCGTCATTCATAGCGAGTAACCACTTTTTAGCTTGAGCACTCATGACAGCCTCTTCAAAAGTAGTAGGTACAGTATCCACCACTAGAGCAGAATCATTGTAGCGACTTGGTCTGCGCAGCAGGTCTCGATCACGAAGTTGTCTTCCTGGACCTGATGCTAGTTGAATCTCTTCCAATTGTGGTTCTACTCGTTCATCTACTTGCTGCTGGACTACTGGTCTTAGCTCCACTGCTGCTTCTAAGTCTGATTGACTTTGATGATCAGAGTCAAGTTCCACCTGAGCTACTGGTAGTTGGTTTACATCATTTTCTGTGTATGGTTGATTTTCATACCCAAAATCAAGTTTCCCCTCTTTTTTATTAAAACCTTGATCTGCCATTTCAGCTCTCTCATTGAAGATTACCTCACAGCTGACATGTATTTTTCGAGTCTTCAGATCCCATAGTCGATAATTCCTTGACTCTCCCTGATAGCCAACAAAAATAATTTTCTTGCTCTTTGGATCAAACTTCTTCCGTGTCTCCTTGGGTATATGCATGTATGCATCACAACCAAATACTCGCACATGTTTTATTTCTGGCTTTTGATTAAACCATATCTCATAGGAAGTCATTCCGTGAGATTGTTTTGAGAGGGTTCGATTCAAAACATACACAGCTGTTTGAAGAGCTTCAGCCCATAATTCTTCTGGAAGGTTTGTGGCAAGTAACATAGATCTGGCACTTTCACAAAGGGTACGCATTTCACACTCAGCCCGACCATTCTGCTCATGAACATACGGTGTTGATAGCTCAGGAACAATTCCTTTGCTTTTCAGAAAAGCATTGAATTCATTTGACAGGTACTCTCTGCCATTGTCTGTATGTAGAATTTTTATGTTGTTGCCGGTCTGCTTTGTCACAAAAGCTTCATAATCTTTGAACTTTGCAAACACTTCATGTTTGTGATGCATGAAAAATACAGAGAGGTATCCTGAGTATTCATCCCTACACAATAAAAAATACTTTGAATCACCTGGTGACTGTATATTAACTGGACCGCAGACATCCAAATGAATCTTTTCACCGGGATTATTAATTTTTGGTCTCTTTCTAGATGGGTGTGGTTTGCGAGAATGCTTTCCCATAGTACACGCTTCACAGAAAAAATTGGATTTGTCTTTGATTACTAAACCATTAGCTGCGTCAAATTTTTCCGTTGCATTAATTGAATTGACATTAATGTGACCCAACCTTTCGTGCCACAGCTTCAGGGAGTTAACTTCTGCAACATTACACTTTGAAGAAACTTGTACCTCAAAAAGCATTCGGAACAGCGATCCATGACACACTCCTTTTGCTGATAAGGCCCCACTTCTTTATCGGACCTCGCAGTGATTATGGTAACTATGGAAAGAGAAATTTTCGTCATTGATCGCTCCCACTGAAAATAAATTTCGTTTCAAATCAGGAACTAAATGCACATTGGTCAATTTCCGGTTGACCTGCTTTCCATGCACTTCTGCAAGAATATATATTGTGCCAATACCTGCTACAGGTAACACCATGTCGCTTGCGATTTGAACTAACTTTATCTTGCCAACCGGTCTGAGTTCACTGAAAAAATCGCGGCAGAAAGTCATATGGAGGCTTGCACCCGAGTCTGCCAACCACACAGATTTGTCCTCATCTGTTGTTTCTGAAAAGAAAGCTGAAATGTCACACACATATGCAGATGCAGAATCATCACTCATTTTTCTTCCTTTTCCTTCATCTGCCATTCGCTTTTCACATTCACGATACCAGTGACCAAGCTCGTTGCAGTACTTACAAGGATGTTTTCTTTTCAACTCTTCAATACTCTTGGAATTTTTCTTCCGCTTGTCTTTGGAATCATTAACCTTCTGGTAATTGGATGACATTTTTTCTTGTTCATCTAGTTTAGCTGCAGGGCTTTTACTTGCAGCGCAAGTGATGAAGACTCCTCTTCCATTGATGTCAGTCTTTTGTCCTCACGAATTATCTTCGCGATTAAATTCTCCTTTTTTCGCTCATCTTTTGCGGTGCACTCCCATGCCATGGTAAATGCCGAGAATCTTGATGGCAAACTGTTCAGCAGTTTAGACATCACGGCTGAATCAGGTGGTTTTTCACCTGCATCATCAAGCTTCTTACAGATGGTTTCAAATTTTTCTAGCTGTGTTGCGACAGGCACGCCATTCTTGATCCGAAAATCGTAAAATTGTTGCCAACAATCTTGTTTCGCATCTTCACTTGTGTCTCCATACAAAGAATGTAGTTTATCCCAGATCTCTTTCGGTGTCTTTATTAAATTCACATGAAATGTCCGATCCACTGAGCTCAATAAGATCACTGCTGTGTTTGACTTACATTTTTTCCATACTTTCCACGCGTCGAGTTTTGCTGCTTTGTCGGGCTCTGTATCTGTCCCTTCCACAAATTCTACCAAATCTTGAGCATCAAGTAAGAACGACACACTAAATTTCCACAATGCGAAATTTGTTCCGTCGAATTTTGTGAGATCGTATGTGTCCTTTTCCGTCATTGCTGCAAGCAGAGAAAAGAAAATATACTGGACGCAATATACACCTACCGACGTCACGAGCAAAACGTACAAACGACACGAACAAACCGTACCGTCGACACGAACAAAACGTTCCGTCAACACGAACAACAAAATGTGTAGCGACGACACGAACAAAAGTTTCTCAACTTACACTTCGATATAATGGCGGCGCAGAGGAAGCGTGACTGGGCCCATAACCTGTTGAATTATTACTGTTCAAATACAAGCATATCAGCTTTTACCGCTTCACCGTACCGTTATTTATTTCATTAGCCATTAAAAGAGAATACACCACTGATTGACTTTTGTCTAATAACTACCGAAATCAATCACCTTGGATACAACAAAGACACGACAAACATTACATTACAAGTCTGTTAAACGCAACTGAACTTAAAAAAAAAAAAAACGCGCATGCGCAACAACACAAGAGGCTAGAAACAAAACAACAACAACATATGTCTCATCATAGTCAAGAACTAAATAATGTCAACAGTTTATTTTACATTTACTTTTATTGAAGTATTTTATACTACTAGAAAATGAAAATTCCCCATTTAAAAATGTTCATTTTGGTCTAAACTGAGCATTATTGCAAATATAAGCATTTATTTCGTTCTATATAGTTTAACACAATGCTCACAGTACTATACTATACATTTTAACATAGTACGATGCTTAATATCCTTTCCCTGAAAATCCCTGAAACAAATAAAATATAACACATCAAATTAAGTGTGGATAGAGAAAGTTTGAAAAACACATTCTTGTCTATAGTAATTAAATTTATATCTTGGGATTCAGAAATATTTAGAAACAGGCAAATAAATAAATGTTAAAAGTGCCAAACACATTTTGGAAAGTTTAATTTTAAAAACAATATTTAATTGAATTTACTCAGTCAGATTTGTTATTACCGTGATATCACTCTACTTTACTTGTTTGCTTTCACTTGATGACAAGTTATTCAATTATATGATTTCATTTAGGTGGCGTTTATTTTTAGATGTTCCCAATAAGCCAGCCTTTATTGAGAAGTAACCGTTCAATGGTTGAAGGGTACAGTGAGAATTGGCTAGGGGGTAGTTTTTCACACATTTTAACTGGTGTTACCATTAGTTATTCATTGTAATGCCTTTCTGCTAATTTACCCCTCTCGTTTCAACCTCCTTGTTTCGTCAACATAATAATTAATTAATTGTTTGGAATCATGTTACATAAAAAAAGCCATATAAACAGTTTAATTAAAATTAAATGTCAAATAAATAACTTTTCGTTATAAAATATCAAAGACTGGGGGAAGATAAATGTCAACGTCGCCTTACAAACCAGTTAATCCTATGTACAGTACACTCCGTTTACGACAAAAACATGCAGTATTATCTTGACGGCACCATACTGGGAAAATCAAGGCAAGCTTGCTACCTCTCAGGTTAAGCGAGTCCATGGTCACGTTTTAAAATAAAATTCAAATTAAATATCAAATTTAAATGAAGCCTGTATAGTGTAGGCCTGCCTCTATTTCTACTTCCTGGTCGAGCTAGTTCGGCAGGCACAGACAAGATTTTTGATGGAAACACCGGGTCACACTTCTTGCTACGTACTTGCATTTGAAAACCATGATTATTACTTCCTTAATCCAAGGTCAAGATGAGGTGGATGGTTTAAAGAAAGTGCACCACCTCTAGAACGAAGAGAATATGTAAAATCTATATTGTGAACACAAATAACATTTGGAATTAAAGATATTGAGAGAGCACATTTAGCGAAATGGTTTGCAGCTATCTTTAAATATACTTCTTTAAAATAAAATAAAATAGGAGTTCAATAAGAATTGACATTAATATATTTTATAGACCGCTACAATTTGTATATCTGATTTCAATGTAACGTGTTTTTATATACTCGAAATAAAGCCATGCGAAAATTGATCGTTTTGACAGAGTATTTTATTTAATTTTATATCCACCCATTCGGCCCTTTTGCATATTACAATGTTGTAATGAGGGTGAGTAAAACATAATTTGAAGATCTGTATCCGAATTTGTATGGGGAGAGATTGAGAATAGCCTGCTTATAAAACTTTCTCCACACACACACACACACACACACACACATAGATTCGTGGCTGTTTTTCTGTGTGTGGGAATGAGTAGGCATGACAATTAAAGCTATAGTGGGCCTGTTTTCTTACACATTGTAGCAGTTCATGGATATATTATTAATTTATGATTTATAATATTTCAGATCTTAAAAGCGCTTGCGTGTATCAGTGAGTACTTAAAAACTGACAGATCATAAAACTCGTTAAGATGGCATGAAAAATCGCTGACTTATGTCATAAATCATTATGTTTGGGAATTACCGTGGTATGTTTACAAACATGCTCAATGTTGACAACGTTATTTATAAGCCAGTATGTTAAAATCGGGGAATTTAGTGGTGAGCCAGAGTAAAATTCACAATTATTTGCTATAATTATATTTCCCAAAATAGGTATTATCTCTAGTACTCAATTTCCGTCCACTAAAAAAAGGAAACAGATGTGGAGTTCAGTCCAATTGGAGATATTGTCAAAGAAGAGCTGAGACTCGAACCCCAGGCCCTTAGTACAGATCCAAGCACCCCTTCTCCCACTCACACATTTAAAATATAGAAAATAACTATTATAAAAAAATAGTACACAGGAGAAACTAGTACACAGGAATATAACTAATATAAAGAAATTACAAGTTTTAATAAAATATTCTGAATATCACATCTTAATTATTCCAAAAAAACACCAATACACAAAGCTCAAAGAAGAAGCTATAAAAACAAGAGAAACATCCTCGAAAACGTCAACATTTCTGTATGTCAACAGTATGTGAGACTAGATAGACAGAAGGGGAATTTGGAACTTTCGATTCGAAAGTATAATTAAGAAACCAATCCCTTTGGTTCACCATTTTCGCCATTTATTTACAGCAGTTGTCACGCACTTATATGTCGTCATAGCACATTTTGCCTTCTATGCTCCTTGTCTTATAACCATTTATAATCTATCATCACTAAATAAATGGGTTTATCTTATTTATTTTGTTTTTTTCACGGCATCTCACTAACCGTTCGAGTTATACGCATAGTTTCTCTTAATCGAACATAATTATTAAAAAGTTAGTTCACAACAATGTTAATTTTATTTTTAAAGAATTAATTCCCTCATTTGTATGTTTGGACCGATAAAAAAAAGATCAATATTGGGTCCACAAGGGTTAACACCTCGTATTAAAATTTCTATTTCTGGTTAAAATTTTTGGTGTTGCACATCTTCATGTCATCGCATTGCTATTAAATTCCTCATTAATAAATTTTGACCAATACAAAATGTAAATATTAACTATTGAGTCTAAAATGGAAATATATCATTGTTGTACAAACGTCTATCCTAAGAGGTTTAAGGGAAAATAGCATTAACTTTTTGAGAGACTTACTTATGTTTAATTACTTTGTGGCATTGGAGAATTATTGAGTTAAAACTCAAGTCGTATATCTGTACAACTAAAGATCACAAAATTGTATTAATATATTTGCCAGTATCTCAGAAATGTTGGTTTTATAAAAATATATTTCAAATAAAAGTTTTTAATTTTTAATAGTATTACAATTTTGCAATGATAAGTTATTTAGTATCTCAAATAGTTGCGGAGATACGGAAATTTCAGCATCTGTAAAGTACCCTAAAAGTCATTCTCATGGGAAAATGAAAATAGTCAGTTTATTTATAATTTAATCAACGACTAGATACGAATTTTAATCAAAATCGTTATAGCCGATTTTGAGTAAATCGACTTTTTCTCTCTTTGCCCTTCAGTAAACTACCCTTAATTTTAGGGCTAGACGTCTAATTCCAAAACCCTCCGGGAAACCCTATGAAAAGCCTATATACCAAGTTTTAGTCCGAATGGAAAATTATTTTATATTCTTCTTCAAAGTACAAACAAACAGATAAACGACAATGCAAAAACCACTTTTTCTCATACGGGGGTTCTCGAGATTCATCAAAATTTCGAGTTCGATTTTTTGACGGTAACAATACTTTCTCTACCTGAGCAAGTATGAACACAATCTATTGAAACTTGGGTCCCTTATTACCCAGGGGTCAGGGGTATCCACACTTAACGGTAATAAACAATAAGGGTGAGGAAGGTAGAATTTTTGAGAAATGTACCCATATTTGCTAGGAGTAAGAGTGAGAAACCATTTAATAAAAAACACTCTCACGACACCCTATCGGGACTCAAACCCCAACCTCTTTGACAGTGGCAAGCCATAATAGATGACCTTGAAGTTTAGTCCACGTACCCACCGATGCTGCTCAAACTCTAATACAAAGGCAGATAACGAGGTGAGTGAATTTTAAGGCAATGTTCCACCATTTGTCCGTAAAGAGGCTGTAAAATATTTGAATGCACTAAGATTAATTGTGAATGGTACCTCCACAATAATTAAAATAAATACTACGCAAAAACTAATAGTTAATTTTCTAAATTAATTTCAAATAGTTTATATTGATTGATTAATACAGGGTTAAAATGAAGCTCGTCTATAAAAATACAGTCTTAAGAGAATTCAAGACACTAACACATTTCGGTTAGGAAATTTACGGTACATACATTATTGGAGACCTTCCTTAACATTTTTATTGTAATTTAAACAAATCTAATAAATAATTAAAACCTCAGTAGTTACTATGTATAGCAATGAAAATATTAGAGAAGATTCCCAATAAAATATAACAAAAATATGTCATTCCAGAGAGCCAAAAATGTTTCACAACAAAATAATAACATTTCTATAAATATTCAAAAATGACTCGCATACCCATAATAGACCATTTCAGAGAGAGAGAAAGAGAATATATTTCTAACATTTCCTAGAGTAATTAACTATTTAATAAAAGAACCAGGAAAGGTCGGTTACTTAAAAGTAAGGGTTGGTCTTCCCTCTAAGTAAAGAGAAAATCAAATATTTCAGTAAAATAAAATACGAGGAACCGATTATATTTTCAAACACCCTTCAAATAAATTTTGCTATATCATGGATTTGAACCCATTTCTTGGGATGGTGCGCACATCATTAAATTCGTTCTTATCATAATAGTTATTTAAGACCTATGATATTAAGTATATTCGTGTATTATTTAACATTGCATGCTATGTTGAAAGTTGAATTATGTTTTTCCGCTCTAGGATGGATGAATTTTAACCCAATTTTTTTTTTACTAGGATTTCTTTATTTCACTTGGCTTTATTTAGGGACTTTCTAGGATGGGAGAACAATCTGTACAGGTGTTTTAAGTTTAAAAAAGTATCTTAAAACATTCAAAATTAGTAAGAATTATTTTAATTTGTTTTTATTGACCAAAATTGGACCCAAAAATTCTTTTTTTTTTCGTAAAATAAAAAAGGTTATTTTTTTTCAAAATGTATTTCTTAGTCTTTGAATTATATTTTTAAAGGGAACATAATAATAATAATAATAATAATAATAATAATAATAATCAACAACTAAAAATAACTTAGGGGTGCTTTCCGCAGTTGCATATCACTATCAACTTATTTGCGTGAATCTTTTGAAATCAATTTCTCTATGTTCTCCATAATTGAATGACTGACAGCATATTTTACTGTATACTTCTTGTCCAGCTTTGAAGGCCACAGAAGACAGTGCTTTTACCTAGATGTACTGGCTTGTGCAGCAGGTGCTGACTGGGCTGCAAGAGCTCCCATCACATATTTTACCTACTTCAGATAATTACAAAACATTAGTTACCAAACTGAAATAATTTGTTAGAAATCTGCAATTGATTTACCAAGTTAAAAACAGTTTTTCTATACTTGTGGTAAAATGCTAAATTATAAGTCCTCAAGATTGTTAAAAACAATTGTGTATCACGTTTAGAGGCTAAATTGAACTTTTAAGTCTGTCATGAGTGAATAATGTAATGCATGTATGTAACGTAGTGTGTAATGTATTTATGTATGCATTATAGGTTTGTATGGTGAATTAACAAAGAATAAAAATAGAAAAGATAGAGGAACTTACCTTGAGTATATCCTGTATTCTTGAGAGATTAGTGAAAGACAGGTATCTAATTTTTAAACGTCTCATCATGTGTGAATTTGTTAGTTGCAGTCCCAGGTTGTACACACACGGCTGATGGTGTGTGTTCTGAAGACCTCGAGCAGCTTTGTTGAGCCCAAGTATAGTGGAATAATTAATTCATGCAGCATTGAGCATACCATAAAAAAAAATCGACAAATGCCATTTCTTTGTTTTTCTGCTACAAGAATATCTTTGTCAAACACATCAACTCCTCCTTTAGCCCGGTTGTAGTATTCAATCATATGTGGCTTCTTTGAACTTTCAGACACTGATATTGAATCTTACATAGAAGATATTACTAAGACCACTTAACCTTTCTTAGATACCAGTTGTTGTTGATTATGTTTATCATAAACGAATATTGATATATCTATCTCACCCATATTATGTTGGCAATAATTGTTGAGACACCTCTGCTTTGTTCTTCCTGATTGTACCCACCATTGTAAGTTTGTAGTTTTTTAGCATGCTTGTCAGTCGTTACATTGGAATTTGACCCATGAGAGTTCCTCTACAGAATAAATAGCGACAGGGTGATCACCATTCGGTGTTTATTTTCCAACACATGGTATTCCATTTAATAAATAAAAAGAGTTCACGTCACACTTAAGAAAAAGTTTTATCCCATACTTATATTAAAAACAGAATTAACACCTTATGTCGTATGCCTCGTATGATGTATTGAAAGGCTTATGATCAAAGTAAATAGTGATGAATAAATACAAAATAATACAAGTTAAAAACAGCACAATGTAAATACACTAGAAAATTGTGCTTCAAAGCTAAAACCTTATTCATACATTTTAGTTACGGAATGCCATTGATCGTACACAGTAAGTTTACACGGTTTTAGTTGAATCATATTGGCCGGATTACATAAATCTGTGTATCCTAACTTTTATAGAAGCAAAGTCATAGATTACTTTATCGAAGATAAATATTTGAGCTCGATCATTCTCGATTGAGATCAAAGCTAAATTGTCGAACCTTTCCTGTCCCATACGGTTTCGTAAGTAATTTTTTTATCAACTTTTGTTTTGAGAATGACCGTTCGGCCTTAGCTACAGTCACAGGAACAGTTAAGTACATAATGCACGCTGTACACACATCAGGATAACTTGAAGAAAGAGAGCTGTGGTCATTTATTAACAGATCTGTAAATTCTCTAACACTCTTATAATTTTCTCAAGTTTTCTTTAAATGAAGTCTTAACTGAAGATATCTGAGATATAAATGTTGGAGACACATCCTCCGGAAACTTTCCAATAAATCCAATTGCTTTGTTGTGGACCTACTTTTCACTAGCGTTGACAAGAAATTCAGGCTGAAGTACTTTGTAAGTGTCAAGAACAGCTTTCATTCCCTGAAAACAGTGATCTAGTTGAGTGTATAACGTGTCTAGCATTGGGTACAACACGGTTACTCTAAAACACGATTCTGGTTCTTTTAACCTTTCGTCTTCACATAACACATCGAAATGTGTGTTTACCTTACGAAGCCTGCTCTGTGTAAACTCTTTAGTTAATCTCCAACGTTAACACATTTTCGAAGCCTCAGACCCCAGTTCTACAAATATTCCACGCATTTCTGTGACCTTAGTAATGGCATACCCCAGTATGTCATATCCAAATAATAGATCTACGATCTACTTTTTAAAGAAGAGTAGGACGAGGAAGGATTATCTTGGAAGCTACTTTGTCAAGTTGTCCTCGGTGGTCTTGGGGTAGAGTGCTCGCTCTTAAGACCAGGGGTTGACGGTATCACACAACTTCCTTCAGAGGAGAAGTAAAGCAGTTGGTTGTGGCATGTACAAAACCCTGAAATGTATGTGATAATATCGTTCCCGGCAAAATGGGTAGGTTCTTTAGCTCTCGATCATAGAAATTATCGTGTACTGATAGAATCAGTCGGTTTTGAAAGTGTACCTTACGTAACATAGATAAAACAAAACTAGTAAATTCTATATGTTTACCCTTCATCCCGAATACATTGCAAGACTTACATGACCAATGAGAAAGCTGCATGAATAAAAAACTGCAATAGATTTTATCAATTTTTAATGCATGTTTTTAATAAATTTTTATTGTTTAATCATTTCATAAAACTACATTAAGATAGTGAGATGTGTTGCAACCACTAGGAATTAACCATCATCGAGTTGTAATAAAATTAAATATAAAATTTAACGGGGATATGGAAATTTCAAAATTAATCATAAGGTTTTGATATAATTATAGGGTAACCTGGTGGTCTAGGGGTAAGGTGTCAGACTTCTGTGCTGGCGGCCGGGGTTCAATCCTCGGTCCCGGCACAGATTTATCTGATTACCAAACCCTTCCTTCACCTCTGACAAGACAGCTTGTGAATGTGGGGAATGCCAGGCCGCCACCGTGGTTCGGATTCCACGTTAAACTGTAGGTCCTTCAGTTCATCTCACAATCACCCTACCATTTCACATTAGCGTAAGTGCGTATAACCCGAACGGGTAGTAAGACGCGGTGCTAATAATAATAATAATAATAATAATAATAATAATAATAATAATAATAATAATAATAATAATAATAATAATGATATAATTATAGCATTACAATATATATACACATAATAATAAATAAAAATAACATATTTAATCCTATTGCGAGTTATTGTTTCGCTTCATAGATTCGCATTATAACTTGAATCAGTAAGGTTACTATTATTAATATACCCACGTAACACTTACCAGTTGGCCACAGTTATTAAAAAAGGCAAAATATTATACTACATAATTCCAAATTCTTGAAGAAATATTAAATTCAACCAATATTCATTTAATAATACTTTTTATCTAGAAATATAAAAATAAGAAGCATAATACTAAGAAGTATAATACTAAGCACGAAACAGTCACGTGAACATATAATTTCGAAAGCTTAAGGACTTGTATCACATTCAGTTAGTAGCTATATTTGCTATCCTCCAAATTTTAATCATACATCACAACAAAATGCGGGTTTAGAAATGTTTAGTAGACGAAATTAAAATCGTATGTAGGAAGTAAAGTGTTATTTTTCTAAAAGCTTCTCTCAGCGTTATGAAACTTAATACAATATTTTAGTGTAGCATTAAATCTCTTAGTGAGTGAAAAATGATATATGAAGCTAGTTGTTTACTTATAGATGGGATTAATATAAAATTAAAATATTTCTGATGAATTACATTAGCCATTTTCATAGTCAGCCTGAGTTCGCCTCAAGTGTGGTGCTCCACTAAATACAAGACGACACCTACCTAAACTCGAATGGGATGGGCCAGTTTCACATATGAAACCAGCCCATCCCATTCGAGTTTAGGTAGGTGTCGTCATGTATTTAGTGGAGCACCACACTTGAGGCGAACTCAGGCTGACTATAACCCTGGCTCGGTCCATTCTGGTCTAGGTAGGTGTTGCACTAAGTCTGACTATGAAACTGTACCATGACGTCAGTCTGCAATAGATCCATACCGACCGAGCGGCCTTTCACTATTGACGTTAATAGTGCCAACGTTTATGATTAGAGGGTGCCATGTGGTTAGCCCAACGAGCCCTCCAGGCGTTAAGCTCAGTTTTCTAGACCGAAGCAGCTTTTTTTTTGTGCCAGTAGCTTCTTATTTGTCCTCACGAAATTGAGTTGACCCAGCTCCAGACCCAGTGATTCACACACACACACACACAAGTGGAAATGCCGGAAATCAACCCCAAGACCTTGGATCTGTAGCCATAACTATGACCAATATACCGCAATGGCACTCCCATTGACACTCTTAGATATTCATAAAAAAAAACCTATCCGGACATTGTATATAAATTATCAATAAAAATGGTGAAATTCTCTGTGAAAATGTTTTACTTAATTACTGAATTAGATTAAACATTCCTGTTCTTCTGTCTCAGAAAACCATACTTAGAGTAATGATTTCATATTATCAGCTCAATGTGAAGAATATTAGAAAATTGAATCACTTGTATCTTATTGGATAATGTGACGCTCGTATTTTAGTTGGATCTCCAACTCGCTCTTTCAGCAATATGACCATAGTTTAGTACTTTAAAAAACAAGTGTTTAATTTATATTTTGTAACTATTCCCAGTGTGTGGACTTGCAGAAAAGAATGGACATTACAGTAAGCTAACCGTGCTGGTTTGTTGCAGGAGTTTGACGAGTATGCAGAAATGTCAGCATCCCTACCAGTTGCCCTATCTACCCTTGGCTGGCAGAAGTTTAACCTAACTTCCACGGTGCGCTCCTGGTATTCTTCTGGCTCTTCATCAACAGAGCGGTTGCGGCTTCTTATCGACTGCTCTGGATGTAATGATCTTGTGGAAGCTGTTCTCTTCCCCACCACTAATACTGCCAAGACCTCTGGGCAAGCTCAAGAACCATTCGTGTCTCAGTCATCATCAACACTAGATCCACAAAGGCCTTTCCTGGTTATTCATACAGATCCGAAGGCCACCAAGAGAGTGCGTAGAAGAGCCATTGATTGTAATGAGGATGTGCGCACGCAATGCTGCAAAGAACGCTTTTTCGTCAACTTCAAGAAATTAGGCTGGGAGGACTGGATTATAGCACCCAGTGGTTATTTTGCAAACTACTGCCGCGGAGATTGTGGCGGACTCCACCGGACTCCAGATACATTCCTAAATTATTATACTCATGTGATAGAAGAGTTCCGTAAAATTGATAGATTGTCTGGTATGCAACCTTGTTGTGCTCCTTTAAAGTTTTCATCCATGTCTTTAATATATTTTGGGCCCGATAGCGATATTATCAAAAGAGATCTTCCAAAAATGATTGTTGATGAGTGTGGTTGTCCATAGGTAATAAATAGCAAAATAAGTATAAAAAATGCCATTGAATTTTATGACTTCAGGTTTCATATAAATGAGTGCATTTTTGAGAATCTTGAATGGTTTCTTACGTAATATGGATAGGAAAGTATTCGAGATAGCGTTGAATGTGCTTCAAAATATACCTTCATGGTAAAATGCAACACCTTAAACACATAAAAATAGAGAGGTTTCAGACAAATACAAAAAATTAAAATAATGTTATTATTCTAGACAAACAGTATGTTAAGTGGCCCAAAATAGGATTACTTTCTCTCTACATTTAAAATCTCCAAATTAAGCTTACTCTTACTGTCATTAATATACAATTTATCAAACAAAAGTGTGTATGTAATGTTGAAACACATGAATGTAAATCCATTAATTATGTTGTGTAATGATTTTGTTGGAAAACAAAGGTGCTAATTTTATATAATAGTAGTAATAATAATAATTTAACAGTAACATTTATTATACTACAATCACATGTTTTACATTATCTGACACGTGTAAAAGTGTAGCTTTCAATAAAGTTAAAATATTTAAATCTTAACTAATCATAGATATGTGGGCAAAATAAACTTAAAGATTTCAAATTAATAGTCAACTTGGTTTCTTATTGAAAATACTATGAGTTTATTTGAACATAATTCTGTGAACTGAGTTACCCAGCTTTACATAATGAAAATGCATCGCTTATAAATAATATGAATATTTCTCCTTTATTTAATAAAGATTTATTTTAATTTTTCCAGAAATTCGATATAATAATACTAGTCAACATCATAATAATCATAACGATTTCAAAGTTAACAACTTCATTTAAAAAGTTATAGTTTTCTTATAAAATTGCAATACTTGATTTTTTTTAGTTTATTACCCGAAACTACTAACTATAATTTTTATGACCATATCTTGTGTATATTATAAACATAAATATTTTTCATAAAGTTTGGCAAAACTACTTCTTCCGAATACTGACGTGGCAAAATAATAGTTTGGTTTCAGGATTGGCTACATTTCGTTTAATTGCATTAAAATTATGTTAATACTAGAGCCGGATCTAGTTCAATATTTCTCAAATCCAAATATACTTTTTTTTAAATCTTGAATACATAGTTGAATCTTATAAAATTTATACTATAGATAGACTAAAATTATTAAAATAAAGTTTTAAAAGCGATTAGATCAATATCATCACTGACAATATCACCACTGACAATATCACCACTGACAATATCATCACTGACAATATCACCACTGACAATATCACCACTGACCATATCACCACTGACCATATCACCACTGACCATATCACCACTGACCATATCACCACTGATCATATCACCACTGACAATATCACCACTGACAATTTCTAATTTGTTGTCACATCAATTATGTTATAAATAAAGACCCAAGTCTTTTATAGTAAATTAATTATTTTTCAATAACCCAAGTTTATCTGATTCCTTTTGCCAATTTCAAGGAGTGTGCGAATGGTTATTATATTATTTCTTATTTTTTGAATAAAATTGTGAAAAATTCACAACATTTGTGAACAATTTCAAATTAAAAAATTTAATAAAATCCAGGTTGGCATACAGCTGTAGTCCAATTTTCGTCCAAAGGTTCTTTTAGAAATTATAATATTTGTTTTCAGCAAAAATGGATAACTTTCCACAGATTTACTAGTATTGTTTAGTAAGTAGCCTATTGATTGACAATATTCATAAATAGTCAGTGCTTTAGATCACATGACCTTATGGATGAATAAATGAAAATAGATCCAGTAACTTTTCTCGCTGTCAGCTAAGCCGCTTTCCTATTGAAATTGGACTGGGGGAAATACTTGATTGAATGATCAATTTTCAACCCAAAGGTTAGCTTGATGTGCTTTCTATACGACTCAAGTTGGACATGCACACAGACCTTCAGGTGGTTAGTACCGTCCACACCATCTGGTAGAAAGCACATGTACTAGGGTAGTTTAGAAAGTGCAGTGATTTCCCGTTGCCGTTCGCACAGAACATCTACCAGCGATCGAGCGAGACACGGTCTATCCATTTTACACAATGGTATTTTCACATACTTTACAGGGATATTTTACATGCCACAAGTGGCATAAGACCGGTAGCTGCTTTGTTTCCCCTCCTAAGTAAATTGTGCTACGAATTTAAATCAGTCAAGAAAAATCCACCGACCCCAACTGGTTTTGAACCAACAAACATTGTGTCGTGAGGCGAGCACTTTACCCCAGTACAGGAATACAAAACCTCAAAATTAATATACATTTTACTGGTGCAAATGGTGACCTGGTGGTCTAGGAGTAAGGTGTTGGACTTCTGTGCTGGGGTCCGGGGTTCAATCCTCGGTCCTGGCACAGATTTATCTGATTACCAAACCCTTCCTTCACCTCTGTCAAGACGTGTATTAATCACAACTTGTGAATGTGTGGAATGCCAGGCCTCTCCCGTGGTTCGGATCCCACGTTAAACTGTAGGTCCTTCATTTCATCTCACAATCAGCCTACCATTACACATTAGCGTAAGTGAATATAACCCGAACGGGTAGTAAGACACGGTGATAATAATAATAAAATTAATAATACTGATGCAAATATTAAATTCTAGCATTGAAGTACTCGGCTTTGCCCGGGAGACATAATAGTTTATGGTGAAGACTGTTAAAAAGGTGTAAAGAGTGCAAATGGGGTGGAAAGTAAATATAATAATTTTTTTTTTCAAATAGGGTAACAAGTTTTAAAAGGTTTAAACGAGCAAAAAGTATAAAAAGGGCAATAAGTTTTAAAAAAGGTCAAAAATGGTATTATTACATTAGGATATAATAAAGGGAATAAAGGGGTTAGAAGGTTAAAAGTGCAAAAGGGGTAAAAAGTCATACCAATAAAAATTACTTCGGCACTTTTTAACCTCATTTACACAGTTCACCCACTCCCCCAATTCAACCATTTTATCTCATTTTTCCTTTTCACCACGTTTGCCCTTTTTACCACGCGTACTCTTTTTTCCCCATTTACCCTATTTACCAACTTTAACCTTTTTACTCTTTATGCTCATTTGTACCATTTTTAGATATTTTTCCCTTTTTAGCTTTTTCCCTTTTGTCCCATTTAACCCTTTTAATCTATTTTACCCATTCTACGCTTTTTAACATGTATACCCGTTTTATTTACACTAGATTTACTTTAACTCTTTTTGGTATTTTTTACTATTTTACCTTTATGTTTTGTCCCTTTTGCTCTTTTTGAGATTTTGCCATGTGTGTCACTAGTTTATTTCAAGATAAGGATAGAGTATAATGAGGTGGACTGGATAGAACTAGCTCAAGATAGGGATAGATGGTGTACTTTTGTAAGCTCGTTAGCGAATTTTTTAGTTCCTAATGACAACGTGTAAGTAATTAAAAAGGATTAAAAGGGTAAAAAGTGCAAAAAGGGCATTAAGAAAAAAAGACAAACGGAGTAAAATGGTAAAAGTGTAAAAAAGGGTAAACGAGTAAATAAAAGAAAAATTGACAAAAATAATGAAATGGCAAAAAGAACAAAAAGGTTAAGAAGGGCAAAAAATCTAAAAAAATAAAAATGGTCTAAAGGATAAAGAGGGTATAAAGGAAGGTGATAAGAAGGGGGAAAAGGGTAAAAAGGGTTAAAAGAGAACAAAGGGTATAAAGATGCACAAAGTGGCAAAAGGTCAAAAAAAGGGGAATGGGTGAAAAGAGTAAGAAGTGTCAAATGAGTAAAAAGGGTCAAAAGATAAAGTAAATCTTGGAAAAAATTTAAAATGCTGGCTTCCAGGTACACATGTTCATGCACAAGGCCTACTATAGACCACATTGCACAACTATATGAAAAGTAGAACTAAATCTATTATCAGGTATTAAGATATCTTCACTGTTCAGTTTTTAACTAATATTAAAAAATTAAATAAAAATATTTAATATTATGGCTTCGAGGTGAAGATGTTTGTGCATAGGGTCTATTAATTTAAAATTTCCGACCTCTCTGTGTGGTAAATATCGAGCAATACTCATGATAGACAGACAAACTGGCAAAAGCTTTATTTTATTAGGCCCTAATATAGATGATTATCATAATTATTTTGAATAAAGCCATGTGAAAACCTCACTTAGATTTAAACCTATAATATATATAAATTAAATCATTTGTTTCCGTGTTAGCAATATTCAATTAGCCAAATTGTACATTTAAAACATCACTTTAGAGGTTGTTATGAATAAAATAAGTAATAATTAAGGTTTACAAATTTGAGGTTAAACATTTAATAAAAAAACAGGAGACCTGTTGGTCTAGGGTTAAGTTGTCAGACTTTTGTTTTAGGGGTCTAGGGTTCAAATCACAATCCCGGCACAGATTTATCTGATTACCAAACCCTTCCTTCACCTCTGGCAAAGTGTGTGCTTTCACGCTTTGTGAATGTGTGGAATGCCAGACCTCCACCGTGGTTCGGATCCCACGTTAAGCTCTAGTTCCCCTCTGCTTTTCACCATCATTCTCACGTATCGTCCTACCTTCTGGGGATTTTTTAATATTCTTTCTACTCTGACTAATTTAGCTAGGTGATATTCAACCCGAGTCCTAAATCCTACTGTTTGAATTTCCCCAATTTTTTTCCCTTGTATTAATTACTTAATCTGGTATTAGCACTTAGTACCTAATTAAAGCCTAGTTTATAATTTGTATCCCCTAATTATTTTGTATCTCTCCAGTCAGTCCTTCCCTGGTATTTTTAGTTTCCCCGATACCCTCCACCCCTGGAACTCCCAGTAGTTGGCATTTCCATTGAGCAACGGGCACCCTCCAGTAGTGGCAAGCGTTCCCCTATCGGAGTGATGCTCCGGCTACATACTAAGGAAACAATTGGCGGATGATCCCTACTCCTATAAATAACCTACTCTAAGAAGTTTATATTGCGTTAATATTCCCTAATCTAACCTAAATACTAATTTATACTATAGCTAATCTATCTTATTTCTACTTAAGCTACTACAACTCCAGTGTTGAAATCGCATTGTTATACATCTTATATATGACACTCCTAACAAAATTGTAGTCCATGTTCACGTAGGCTGTTAAAGCAGCCATCCCTGCCACTGATGATGCGGGAGGCCCATCAGCTTTCCTCTCCATCTTATCTCTTGTTACCAAGAATATGGAACCTGGCTTGTGGTGAGCTCTATCATCTGATTCTCTCTTCATCCGGAATTTGTGAACACCAACGCTATCTCTTGATAGAGCCGTTCCTTTTCTTCAATCACCGCGTCTACTGGAAACTACGGCAACAATCCCTCCCCTTGACGTGCGCTGGCTATTCTCATCTGGCTCATGCTTCCTTTCAATTTTATAATTTTAATTTTACTATGCTTTTTTAAATATGAATCTAGTGCTACCTCCTGTTAACTTATGTTTATTCAACTTCATCTTCTTCGGAAGACTCAGCCTTGGAGAACCAATCCCCACTAGAGTCTTCCCCAAAAGTCATACCCCCTCTCAGATGCCCATCTCTGTTTTCAATTTCCTTCTTCTCTACAATTTCGTGAATGTGCACCTCTTTCTCCATCTTTCACACCTTGTTCGCTAACATATCCAATGACTGACATTTCCTTTCATCCCTTAGCATCGACCATACTGCTTTCCCAGCTAAGCATAATTGAGATATCTCCTTAGTTCCTTTTTTACCAGATACTCCAATATAACATGGTCTGGTGTTGCTACCTCCCCACATTCACCCTGTCGGTTTTCTCCCAACCCCTGCTCATATAGGTATGCTTTGTATGGGCCTTTGCCAGTTAGAAAATGGACGAAGCCCTTATAAGGATTTAGGTGTTTCAATTCAAGTATCTCATCTATGAATGGGAGCAGTGAGAAGGTTCACCTATCAGTCCTACTTGTTTTCCAGCTTGTTTGCCACTCTTCATAAAGGGCCTTGTCTATTCCCACCAAAATGCTTACTCCTACCTTTGTTAGTCTTTAGTTATCTTTGAATACGCTATCAAGTAAATTTTTCACCATACGTAATCTTGTACTTGGTGAACATGGCAAGAAATAAAATGCTACAGATTATTACTCACTTGAAATTGTTTTGTTGAGAAGTCATAGGCGTTGATGAATCGTCCGAGATATATTCAGCTTCTTCATAGCTTTGCATATTGTCTTCAACAAAATCCTCCTCTCCTTCATTATCAGTAGATTCTTCACTATCTTCAACCTCCACATTACTTGGAACGTCAGAAACATTAATTGCTTTATTTAAAATTTTAGAGATTTCTTCTACCGACAATCTTTTACCCGCTATTTGACCAGAACGTTCTTTCAATAGCAGAATTATTTTAGATTACGTTAAGTTCCGTTCAAGGGGCTGAGATGTTTCTATTTTTTAGTAACTTTTGTAACTTGAAATAGACTATAACTTTACACAATAGATGATGGAAGTTATATATTTTTAATGATTTTAAATACCAAAGTTTATAATAAACAACTTTTTAAATATTGGGGTCAATAATGACCCCAATGGTATTGACTGTAATATGAGGTATATTTAAGTATTCATTTCAAAATAAACATTTTACAAAAACCACAGTGTAAGGGTAGATATATAAATGAACAGAGTTTTTTTTCTGAATTTTACAAATTATATTACAAGTTATACAGGTCAACAAAGTAGCGCCGGTGACCCACGGTCTTAGGAGTGTTAGGATAAGTTTTACTGTCAATGGTACATTTTATTGAATTCCTCCAAGAAACTTTCCTTGCAAATTTTAATTGGCTTACTCATCTCACATGATAATAAATTAGAGTCCCTGAAACTCGACCTAATAGGAAATGAGATGGTGAACTGAAACGTCCTTGATCTGCCTTGACGCACGTTTATCTTGAGCATACAACAATGATGAGCAAAAACGTTCCTTTATATGGTTTATTATTGAACACAACAAACTGTGTACAGTGACGTCCCTATTTTCTAAAATCCCATGTTAGGTTTAATTGGCTCGTCGTGCCACCCAGCTACATGTTAATACACTGGGCGGAAACCTAGCAATATCAATTAGGTAGTCCAAGCTATCGCCGTCTATATCATACATTGAGCAATGAGTCAACCAACCTCTTTGCGTGTCGAAACATCAAGTCTGACTGACGTAGCAGCCGGGCTCTCCAAGTACTGCACAGTGCGAACCTCAAATGCACCAACAAACTGTGGAATGGAGACTTAGGCAACCTTCATCATGACTTCACAATACCAAAGGATTCAAGAGATTTGAGGAATCTAGAATATCAGCGTACCTGTGCTAATTGAGGGGAAAAATGCAATTCATCTGAATTGAATTGATTTTATAAAAAAAATAAAAAGTAAATTTGCCTACAAAAAATTAAATTTTTGTTTGGGATAAAGTAGAATCAAGTGTTTAGTGAAACGATTGTTTCGTATATGACCTACTTAATATTTACTTTCTTCGCACTAGTTAGGCACTAGTTAGGCGTGGTTAAATTAACCTTATTGCCACCGTTGGAAACAAGATAATTCAAGGAAACGTTACAACCCTTATTTCAAAATTAACCATTTTATCAAAACATTGCAACATCTAGCAAAAACTCTAGATATAATACATTCCAACGGTGATCAAGAAGACAGATGAGCCACGACGTGTCTTTTTAATTTGTTGGTGTACAAAATACACCAGTGTTTGGAAAATATATAACTATGTGTACACTGCAACATCCTCCCCCTTAAGTTAACGAAGCAATAGCACGTTAGCTTTACCAATTTTGAGTTTCACTTCAATCACATACAACAGTATACATTAACAACATATTGAAATCATGAACAAAGCGAAAAATGTTATGTAAGCAATTCTCACTATGATATTTACAAATTTACTCTTTTGGGTGCTTTATAAATGCGTCCCTCATGCGTCCCTCATTGTCCCTGTCACTTGTACTGTATATTTCACAGATTCCATCTTCTCTTCTTTGGTTTGCCTTCCGTGGACACCTGGCTAGAAGAAATCATTTTGTAGCCTTATCCATAGCCAATAACATCCAAGCCTAGATAAGCTGGATGAGTGGGAAAAACATGCCCAAAGATTTCTGGAGTCTAACCAAATAGATTGCACAATTACATACTTTTATAACCTCTATAACTTTGGATATAGGTCAGTCAAGCTGCTCCATGTTGTCACTGCCGATTAACACACGCTCTCTGACATTAAATTCCCAGAACTTCCCAGTAGAGTTTCCTTGTACTACAGAATCATTTTTATTAAATTAATGCTTTTTATTTGAATACATCATAATGCTCCATTTTTCTTTCAAATTAGGCAGGGGCTCTAGGAGATTCATTTATTTCTCACAAGATGGCGCAGTGCAACTGTTAAAGATATGCCACCTGTTGTTGTCTTCAATGCCGTATTTTAGGTAAGTAAAACATGTACAGCTGCACGGGCGGCAAAGTTTGAGGGGCGGAAAAATAATATTGAAATTAGAAAACTATAAAAAACCTTAAATGTAACTATAAAACAAACTTGTAGCATTTAGCGTGATGTGTAAAAAAATATCTAACTGCTAACCACCATTCTTCATTCGTTAGAATAGAATTTAGAACTATTCTTTCGCGTTTACAGCACCTGCAAATTGACTCATGCGCTGCATATGTTTAGTTCTCGACTTCTCGTACTTCCACCTCTTTCATGTATTATGTTGTATTAATCTGTGCCATGCTTTGTTTACTTTTTCACAGTGACAAAGTTTCAAACAGTTCCTCAGTGATCTTGTTTTTTCTAATAAAACAGATAAATGTAAGCCAATAATATTTTAGTCACCATTTTTATATACTTTCACAACTATA
>JBCFYV010009882.1:20555120-20689274 GCA_039000515.1 Timema cristinae
ATACAATGGTGAATCATACTATTGCAAATATTGTTTGCATAGATTTTCCAAAGAAAATCTCAGGGATGAGCATAGTGAGAGGTATGCTGATTTCGATGCTCAGAAGATACAGATGCCCAAGAAAGAAGATAAAATATTTAAATTTTCAATATATAAACATATGCTAAAAATCCCGTATGTGATCTATGCAGATTTTGAGTGTTTTAATATTAAAATATCAGGGTGTGCACCTAACCTTGATCACTTATCAACTACTAAAATGACAAAGAAAACACCATCAGGATTTGCTTATGTAATAGTCGATTAGGAAGGTAAACGTGTGAAACCTCCGTTCGTCTATAGTGGAGAAAATGTTGTGGACACCTTTCTTCATAAACTTACTGAAGAAGAAACTATGATCACCGCGATGAAGAAAAATGTTGTCAATATGTGCATCACCCCTGAACAAGAAAATGAATTTATTTCGGCTAGTGTATGTAGTATCTGTGAGAAGGAGATGGGTCAAGACCACGTTCGTGACCACTGTCATCTAAGTGGAGTTTATCGGTGTGCATCTCATAGTAAGTGCAATATTCAGTTTCAATATACCAAGAGAATACCCGTTATTTTACACAATTTAAGAAATTATGACGCCCATATTATAATGCAGAAAATTGGGAAGTTTACAGACAGAAGAATATCATGTATTCCAAACAACATGGAGTAATATATCTCATTCAGTCTTGGGTATTTACAATTTATTGACGCGTTCCAGTTTTTAAGCACATCTCTTGAAAAATTAGTTGAAAATTTGTTGCATGTTGGGAAAACCCAATTTAAAATACTCCATTAAAATATCCCTTTCGATAAAGTAGATCTATTGCTACGAAAAGGCGTGTTCCCGTATGACTACATGGATTGCAGCAGTAAACTGAAAGATAATCAATTACCACCAAAATCTGCATTCTATAATCAGATGCACCAAGAACATATTTCAGAAAGTGACTATGCTCATGCTAAAACTGCGTGGGAAAACTTTGAAATGAACACTATGGAAGATTATCAAAATTCATATGTTTTAAGTGATGTTCTACTTTTAGCAGACGTCTTCGAATACTTTCGCTATTTGTGTTTTTAGTATTATAAATATGACTTCTAAATTTTTGCACAAGTCCCGGACTAGCATGGGCGGCCTTTTTAAAGATGACCAAAGTTGAGTTGGAGCTATTAACTGACATTGAAATGCATTTATGCATTGAAAAGGAGATACGTGGTTGAGTGTCTATGATTTCTAATAGATATTCTGAAGCAAACAACCCCGATATGATGGATTTTAATCCTGAAATGGAGGTAAAGTATATCACATACTGGGATTGTAATAACCTATACGGAACTGTTATGTATGATTACCTTCCTCAGAGTAAATTTAGGTGGTTGAACAAAAGTGAAATAGCAGAGCTCAATATAATTTCAGTAGTTGATGATAGCACTGTTGGCTATATATTAGAAGTGGATCTAGAGTATCCGGAAGACATTCATGACGAGCACAGTGACTACCCACTTGCTCCCGAAAAAGTCATAGTTACTCCTGAGAAGTTATCCCCATTCTCTAAGTATATGCAATCCAAGCTGAACATTCCCACCGGCAGGAAAACAGAAAAGCTAGTGCCCAACCTAAGCAGTAAACAAAATCATGTGGTACACTACCGTAATTTAAAACTGTATATTTCCTTGGGTATGAAGCTTCAAAAGATACACCGAGTCCTAACTTTCAATCAGAGTGCTTGGTTGAAACCATATATTGATTTTAATACATACCGACGAAAAAACGCATTAAATGGATTTGAAAAGGACTTTTTCAAACTCATAAACAATGCAGTATTCGGGAAGTCGATGGAGAATCAAAGACATCGTGTAAATGTTATATTACTAAATAATGAAAAAAGACTAAAGAAGCGTATAGCTTCACCAGCATTTATTGCTTATACAATCTTCACGGAAGAGTTAGTTGGTATTCACATGAGAAAAATAAACCTACTTTTGTACAAGCCTATTTATGCAGGCTTTGCAATCTTAGATATAAGCAAGGTTATTATTTATAACTTTCAATATAATTATGTTAAGAGGAAATATGGACTAAATGCAAAACTATTATTCACAGACACAGACTCCCTCTGTTACGAACTGAAAACAGAAAATGTGTATGTGGATATGTTTGATAATATAGATCGATTCGACACTTCAGACTATCCAGAAGCACATATTTTGCACAATGTATGCAATAAAAAAGCTCAGGGTAAAATGAAGGATGAGATGAATGGAGAGTGCATTCGAGAGTTTGTGGGACTTCGACCTAAACTCTAGTCCATTCAAAAGGAGAGTCTTGAGGAGAAAAAAGTAGGCAAAGGTGTATCAAAAACAACTCTCAAAAAGAAAATTAAACATTCTCATTATAAAAAATTTTTAAAGCAGGGGGTTTTACGCTATGCCAATATGTCTATGATAAGAAGTGAGAAACATCAATTGTACAGTATCTCTTTGAATAAACTTTCACATTCACCAGGAGATCATAAACGCTATATTTTAGATAATGGATGCGACACTCTTGCATACGGTCACTACAAAATAAGACAAAATTGTCCACTAATAGAGACATAATAATAATAATAATTATAATAATAATCACCCTTTATATTTTATTACGTAAATAGCTCGAGTGCTTGTGAGTATCATAGCCTGATTTCATCAGGTGAAACAGCACGGCTTTTTCAAAATTGAATAGTTTATTTAAAATTAGTTATAGGTGGGAGGTGATGTTACTCACTTCCTCGCAGTTCCTCCTGGGAAACGTTTTAATAAACGGCTAAACGAGGTACACCCAATACGCAGTAATATAATAATATGTTGGTGATTTATAAAAGTTTTATCAAATTAATGGTGTAAGTATTTTAAAAACACCTGGTTCACCAACCGCCTTCCCCTCCCTAAATATTTTTTTGAAGTCATAGGGAAACCCCGTTGCCCGAACCAATAAACTCAATATCTATTATTGTCTTAACTCATCTTGTTGAACTATCAAACTGTCACCAGTGAAAACCCAAGGGGTTGCGACACACTGACCTAGTTCATGAGATATACTTGTCTTGACTTGTCTTGTCTGCCCGCCATACTGGCGACAGGGTTGCGACATAACACGCAATGATTACGTCATTGGGTAAACCCAAGGTTGTCGAGGTCACGATCTATTCTCGTCTTGACTTGTCGACCCGCCATACTGGCACGTGGAGGGGGAAGTGAAAGTTAGGGGAAACATTTATCACACTCTACCACGAACGTTCGTCAGGAGAGGTTCGTGCCGGACAGAGCCTTGTGCCGGAGGAAACACCCCCGACAGCCATGGCCCGAGGTTCGTGCCGGACAGAGCCTTGTGACGGAGGAAACCCCCTTACAACCATAGCGCGAGGTTCATGCCGAGGCCTCATGCTCCCCCCAAAATAAACTACAGCACCCTAATCGATGAATAAAAACTCCAACACCTCAATCCTACCAATTAACAATAATTAATTAGCATTAATTAATTAACAATCATTAATAATCAAGAACCAACATGTCCAGGGTTGGTAGTCGAGGGGGCTGTAGGGGAGGGGGGAGCACATTTCAAAGACGTCAGAAGAATGACGAGAGGGGCGGGACGGGAGGGGGAAAACCAATCACAGAACAGGAGGAAGGGTCACGTGACCTGTCTCGACCAATCAACGGTGTGGTCATTTGATTTCATCAGCCATCCTAGCTACTACCTACGAGGGGAGGGGGTTGTAGGGGAGGACGTAACCAGCACTTGGTAAAAGGGACCCACAGTTTGAACCACCTCACCAAGCGTCTACAGGGAGAGAGTGATCCTCCTTACACTGGGGCGTGGGACTGAGAAAGCCTGATCTAAGCTACCAAAAACACAATTTCAGACACGATAAGAAATAAATAGCCGAGAGTGGGACGGATATTGTAAATTAAACGTATCTACCCACCAACAATATTTATCTCACATTTATTCCTCATGCTCCATCGTTCCGTGACCCAAAGGAATAAACTACATAGCAAAGTTATCTAGTCACCATGGTCGCTCTATTTGACCAACTACACAACACACCCAACACCACCGGTCCAGAACATTACCCTACATAGCACAGTTATTTAGTCACCATGGTCGCACTATTTGACCAACTATACAACACACTCAACACCAGCGGTCCCACACATCCAAACGTCAACAATCTGAGTGACTGCGTTCCCAAGACTCGCCACCAGGAGATACTAACATCGAACATCCAGGAGAAAGTAATTCTCCTTACACGGGGAGCGGTGTGGATCACTTCACGGGGTGCGGTGAGGATCACTTCACGAGGTGGTGTGAGGATCACTTCACGAGGTGCGGTGAGGATCACTTCACGGGATGTGGTGAGGATCACTTCACGGGTGCGGTGTGGATCAATGTTAAACCTTATGGGAGAAAGTGGTCTGGAACTCTTATTTCATCCACCACTTAGACCCTATGAACATATTAATTTTATTGAATGCTAGTTTTTCTAGACTTGATGTTAACACACATTTTAAATCCATTGTATTGAAATCTTAGTTTAATAATTTTAAAAAATTATAAAGGCTTGACTCGTATTAAAGTTTTTACTAAGTTAATAAATTTGGAACATTTTGAATTTATAAAGTAAAGTATATATTTAAGATTATATTTGTTTCAGTTTTTTAACATAAAACTGATATGATTTTAAATATTTTGTGAACTCCAAAATTGTAATCAAGTAAACCTTCTAAACATCTTAATATAAACCATATACTACTAATAGAAAGGTGCAGTGCTCTTTCTCGTTTACAAATTGACAAATTAGAGATAAATTAAATTATCGGTAGGCCTATTAAAAATATCACACCTACATTGGTGCTCATACCAACTAAATTTAAAACTGTTTTAGTCTGGTTAGCCATTGGCAAGAAGGTCGAAGTTTGAACCCTACCAGATGTATGAGAGAGTAGTTACCTCAATAGTTACCCCCTCTCCCTTATTGTATATGTGGGCACATTTTACACTAGGTATTTAAAAATTCACTGTTTACAATACCTCTCAAAACCCGTTAGGGCTACACGATAATATAATAAGGATAAGGAAAGTAGAATTTAGATTAAATGTACCCATATGTGTGGAGAGAGAGAGAGAGAGAGAGAGTGGGATACAATTTAGGAAAAGCTACCCTCAATACACCCAGCTGGGATACGAATCCCAACCTCCTTGTCATTGGAAAACCAGACTAAAAGAGCTTGACATTTAGACTACAAGCCTAACGGCGCGGATAAAAGTGTAAATAAATGCGAATAGCCGTGGATGGGTAGTAAGATGTATTCTAAAATAAATTCAAGGTTATGTCTAAATACATGCTTGTAACCACAACGCAAAAACAATTCATTTGAATGTCTTTAATTTGATTGTTAATTTTTCTAAATAGCTTACCCCAAATATAATATTTTATGATTAAATAAATGTTTAGCTTCAAACCATGCCTGTAATTAAATTCTTCACTTAAATCGTCCAGAAATTATTTTAATAAGTCATTAAAATAAATACAAATACGTTTTTTTTAAGGTTTCAGTTTGAAACCAAATTAATTAATTAATTAAATTCTTCACTCAAATCGTCCAGAAATTATTTTAATAAGTCGTTAAAATAAATACAAATAAGTTTTTTTAGGTTTCAGTTTGAAACCAAATGGTAAAGAGGTTTTCATAATAATTTTAATATGGATCTGGAAATAATCAAAAGCGAAGGAAAATTGACTCGGAATGATTTTAACAAATATTATTAGATTTTGAATCTTTGTTGTATTTATAAAATTTACTATAAAATAATCAAAGTATACCGGTACTTATTTATTTATAACTAACGTGATTACATTTTAAACAAACCCCTGTTTAACATTATAATTTTACTAAATTATATTTTAATATCAAGTTGAATATTTGATTATCGCAACACATGCAAAGAATGTGCCCAGATTATAATATGTGATGGTAAGCTTTCGTACAGGTAAGTCCTACATAATACCTATCACCTTTGTAAAATATATCCAGCTATTATGATGTAATACTTGTTTTGGCAAGATTAATTCAACAATAGAAATAAAAAAGTTAAAAATATATACATACCAAGTAGACTTACCAATATTGATAAATATTAAATAATTCAAAGTAACATTATATTTTGTAATAGAATTATGCATGCAACTATTGACATGTGAATAGATTTATTAATTTATGAGTTTAAATATCATAATTTAGTACCTAATTAATTTAATGTATTTTAAATGCTTCTTCCCTCCATAGTAATACTCTTCGAGCAATCCTTTATATTTGTAATTATTTTAATTACAAAGCTCATCAAAATAATATTTGTTCCGCAGGTAATCTCCTAGAAATATAATTAAAAATACTTAAAGAACGAGCTACACAAACAATATAGTGTCATGTAAGTATGCCTGCACAGGAAATGTGTGTTTTCATATAATTTATGTTCATCTTAGTTGTTAGCTAAATAAATAATTTATTACACTTAAACAGGTAATATTTAACAAAAAATGTCCCCAACAATAAATACTCAAAATAACATTTGCTTGATGAAACCAAAGTTTCGTTGTTGAAGCACAAGGAACCTGCATAGCCGGAAACTTGTGACGTCACAGAAGTGCGAGCAGACCACCTCTCTAGGTGGTGTTGATCTCACCAGCCTTGTAGATGTGTTTTGTTTCTTTTTTTCTTCCGTACGTGTTAAATATATATTATTCGTGTTTCTGTTACTTGAGTTTTATGTCATCCTATATTTGAATTACTGGCTCTTGGACTAACATTCATGTAGATTATTAAACCAGAAAGAAAACCATCTTCACTGGGCCGCTCAAATAAGCACGTTTAGCTCTTAATCGCTTTCTTTAGGGCTAATATTTAACATTTATGACTGAAAATTAAGGCATTACTCTTCTCTTATCCCTACTATTCCATATCTAACCCCCCTACCCTTCTGAAGCTATATTCAACAAAAGAGTCATAAGGTGATCGCGAATTCAACAGCAGAGGTTAGTGCTTATTTCACCATAGTATTCTTTATAATTTGTCCTCCATCCCTTGCCTATTCAAGGGTGGTCTTCCACGGGTTTTTGTTACTTTGCCGCGATCCCCTTCCCACTGGCAGTCCAAAGTCACTTAGAATCACTTTGTACAACCCATGTCCTGCTATGCAGTGTGCAAGTCCCTGGATAGTGTTCAGATATTTGAACCTCAGACGTTACTAAACATCCAAGAAAGTGTCAACCTTCTTGTATCAGGTATCTAGACCCTCTAATATCTGATTCACCTTGGTTTCTAATTGCAAGCTTGATTGACCATCAAACCCTATTAACAGGTAATACACGAATATTACCAATCCTTTTGCTCCTGGGAGCGCTTCCCTTTCTAACAGCTCAGGTTCTAGACCAACATCCAAAAATACCGGTCAATTTTCTGACCCTTGGGGGTAGCCCTTGGCCAGTTTATTATTTAGGGTAATCCTAGACACCTCAGTTTAACGTATCTGTCCTTACTATAGTTCAGGAAGCTATTATACAGTTCACTTGTACATCTGATTTTTCTCAGCCTTTTTAATATAGAGGGATGTCAGGCTTTTGAGTGCACCTGAGATATCAACGAATATCTCGACCGTGTATTTTGCTCTTGAGTTATTAATTAGGTTCATAACTATTTCTACCGCCCTCTTCCGTGAACCTTCTCCCAACTAAAGCTTCTGGTGAACCTTGAGGTGTTTCTGTATTCTTGTGAATAGGATATTTTCTTATAGTTTCCCAAGGGTGTTTAACAAGCATATCAGTCTATATGACTTAGGTGGCAGCGTTTTTGTCCTCTTCCTTGCTTAGAATGACTACCTTACTTTGTGTCCAGATATTCGGTACTCTGCTCTTTACCAGTCATTCGTTCAGCAATTGGGCCACATACGGAATGATCCAATCCACAGTTTACTGCAGCACCTCGACTTTTATACCATCTGGTCCAGGTGCTTTATTTTTATTCATTGATCCCATGAATCTTTTACCTCCTCCTGGGTTATTGGATCCACGTTGGTCTCGTTATCCTTCAAGTCAGGCATCAGTATTCTTGTAGCTTCATGTTGGGCGTCTTATGCTTATTCTTTGTTATTGGGGAGTAACGTCTCCAGGAGCAAATATACCGATTCTTCCCAACAAGTAGTCGTCGTTTCGTCTGATTGATGCAGTGTTGTAATTGATATTAACAGGCCTTAGTTTACCAGTGACAATCTTAAATTAACTCCCAATGGGTTGTGTGTCAGTTGTTCTTTAACATATTTATTCCAGATAGCTTCCTTCACTGCTACCATACCTCATTGGAATTCGTTCTTCTTTATTCTATATATGCCTGAGAGATTTTGTCTACTTGCCATGTCCTGCTCTCTTCTGTAGATTGTCCTGGCTCTTCGAGGTTCCCCACGCTGTCTCTGCAATAGGTCGTTAATTGGTTTGTTGATGACTTTGCCCTCTTCTCTCTGGAAAATATTACCATCTTCATGGCATCCTGTAGATACCTCTTTAGCTGTTTAGCTTTCCAGTTAATATTGTATCCACGTGAAAATGGAGCTGTCAATAGTCTATTAATCTCAGCCAGGCCGCTTTGATGGTGTTATATCAATGTTGTATTTCTCCTGTATTTACAATATTGTCTCTACACTATGTTGTTAGTTTGAAGCGTACGAGGCTAATCTCACGGCTGGTAATATACTTGATGACTTGACATTCTGCTGTTACTAAAAATTTTAATTTTATACTCCACCGAGAAGTGGTTTTTTTTCACCTATTAATTTTGTAAATTTATTGAGAAATCCTTCGTCTCCTAAATTTCGGCGTTTTATTTTGAAATTTAAATTTGGCCAGACCTATATGGTGGTTTGGGGTGGACCTTATGGAGCTATCTAGCTATCTTAACTTCCACCACACAGAGAAGAAGTTTTTTTCTCTAAATTTTTGAAAATTTGTAACACCATTTCACCATTGCTCACTTAATTATATGCAATATTTAAAATTTATTTAGTTATTTTAAGTGATCCCTTTGCCAGCCTGGAAAATTTCAATATTTTATCTCATTCAAAAGAGTTTTTGACTCCTACTTTCTACCTTCCTCCCCCCACTGTCCAAGTTTAGTTCCACTTTTAAATATACAGTATTTTATGAAAATTTGGATTCGTCCCTGTACTTGCCTGCCCAAATTCAGTTTTCTACCATACATAGTACTATTTTCTAATAGTTTTTGATATGTCAAACTCTCTCCTACCTCCTCCAAATCTCTCCAACTCCATCTAAAGTATTTCAAATTTAGGACTTATTTGGTCTCCCTCCCAAAATTCCAACCCCTCATCCAATTTGAGTGAGATGATCGGCAGCACGAAGTAGGGGAGTGCCTGTGGGGTTGAAGTACAGTGGGGACTATGTGTGCACAATGACCACTTCAGTAGTCTTGAAGACCCTACACTAACCTTGAAAAGTGACGGAGGATGGAGCTCTGATGAAACTCCGATAGGTCTAGTAAGCCAGTATTGGACGCAAAATTTATTTTAAAATAGGGAAACAAAGCCTCGGATAGGACAGACATAATGGACACCAGTTCAGCAAAGGAAATGAACTAAGAATTAGTACAATAAATACTAGGGCGTTGACGGAAAAAGTTGAAGTGCTAGTGTATCTAATGGAGGAAAAGAAAGTTTGACTTACTTAGGCTGGTGGAAACTAAGTGGGAGCAAGAAGGGAATGAGAAACTGATGAATAGAATTAAGCTATATTGGATTGGTAATGAAGAAGGAAGAAGAAAAGGATGTGGTTAGTGGTGAGGTTGGAAGTTTAAGAGGAAGAACTTAGAATTGAGTTTCAGATAAGAATTAGAAACAGCCATCAAAGGGATGAAACTAAAATAGAGAAGGCAGAATGGAGAAGATTCCGGGCGGCATTGGTGGACGCAGCAGAGGAGGTGTGTTGAAAGACAAGTGGGAAGAGATTATGGAAGGAAACACCTTGGTGGAATACTAGAACAAAAGAAGCCGTAACCGAGAAGAAATGATCCTTTAGGGAGGAGTTCAAAGTGAGTATAATGGAGTCGAAGGAAGAATATAAGGCAAAATAGAAGAAAGCAATGAGGGTATTGAAGGAGGAGAGTAAAAGTTGGATGTAGGTGTGGACTAGAATGATGGAAGACAGTGTGGTTTGTAAGAAAATGCTGTGTAGAAGGGTCATGAGTAAGAGAAGAAATAAATAGGAACAGAATTGTGTGAAAGACAAGAGTAGGAATGTGATACTGAAAAAGGAAGACTTAAGTAAATGGTGGAGAAAGTACTTTGAGGATCTGATAAATGATAACATGACCACTGAAGATTATTGATAGGATGAAGCGAACACTAGCCAGGAATGTGTTGGGGAACTAAACTGAAGACTATTGGAAGTGGCAATGAAAAGTATGAAAGGTCTTGAATAGGTGAATAATGGTACCCATCTTCAAGAAAGGAGAAAGGAAGAATTGTGTGAACTACATTGAAGTTAGCTTGATGAGCCACTGTGCTAAGAGTCAGGAAAACATATTGGAGAAAAGAATTAGAGGGATACTAGGACGAGAATTTATAGAGGAGCAATATGGCTTCAGATCAGGAAGGACAACAGTGGAACATATTTTTTCTGTGAGACAACTGCAAGAACGACACTATGGGTACCGAAAAGACTTGCTTATGGTATTCTTGGATGTTGAAAAAGTGTATGACAGTGTGTGCAGAAGAAGAGTATGGAAAACGCTGGAGAAGAAACGAGTGCAGGATGAGACATTAAATATAAAGAGGAATAATTACACGAGTAGTTTGAGCTCTGTTAATGTGAGAGAAGAGAATACAGATTGGTTTGATTTATATAATGGTCTGAAACAAGGTACTGTTAATAAATGTATTGATGGATGAAATAATTAACGAAGTTGCAGAAAGAATAGTGGAGGGGAAGATGAAAGCAATTGTGTTTGTAGATGACTGTACGGTGTTGGGTATTAAGTGAAAATAAGTAAAGGAGCAGCTGGATATTTGTGAAGAAGTGGTGGAGAGGTGTGGAAAGAGGTTTAATGTAAGGAAGAGTGAGATAGTGATCACAACAAGGAATAAGGACAAGTATACAACGGTCGTGACAGTGAGAGGGGAGCAAATGAAGATAGTAAAAAGTTGCAAGTGTCTTGAGAGTATTGTGGAAGGAATGGAAAGAACAGAAGAGAAATGAGTAAGAGAAGAAGGCAAGCGGAGGCATTTTTCAGAATTGGGAGACACTTCTAAAGTTATGTAGCCATGTGTAAAGAATGGAAAGGGAAAGGATGCCCAGGAGGATGTTGTCTATGCAGGTGGGGTTGGGAGGCCGATAAGAAGACCAAGAGACTGATAACTGAGGAGAGAAAAGGGTAATGTGTAGGAGAGAGGCGATGTCTGGGCTAAGGTGGAAGGAGACAGGTGATGGGAGGAAGGGAGGTGGTGGAGAGGCAGACTCTCCAAACAAACCCAGCCAGTGGCTGGAGGCTGTACATGATTTTGATGATTTGGTTATCTGAAATGGTTTTTCTACTTGACAGCCAAATTTAAAGTTTCTACCGCACCAAAAAACTCATTATTCTTGATTATACCTTTCCCTCCCCCTATTTCCCGAAATCTCATTTTAAAATTTTATTTTTCAGACTTCTATGGTTATATGGAATGGTCCCTTTACCTACTTGCCACATTTCAATTTTCTACCATACTGAGAAATAAGCTAGTTGTTTCTATTAATTTTGAGCCCATCAACTCCTGCGTCTGCACCTTGGGAATCATCGAGTAGGTTCCGTGCACAAATTGTTGTCATATTCGATTTCTATTACCCAAAAAATCATCTATCAAATTTTGTCAAGATTGGAGTAAATGAGATTTCTCACTTCTTTCTGTCACTTTTCACCCCTCAATAAGGAATGAAATTTGGGAAAAAAAATCTGAAAAAAACTCATCCAATTCTACATAATGGAATTTTGAAATCTCTCAAACCTTTTTTTCAACCTTTATAAGTTGAATTTCTCAAGACCACGTCTTATCACCACGTCATAGAAGGAAAGAGGTACTTAGGAAGAAGGAGGGTTCAAATTTTAGATGACTTGAAGGAAATATGAAAATTCTGGAAGGTGAAGGAGGAGGCAGGGGACAGAATGGGAATCTTCACATAAAATTTCAAATCTCTAGGCCCAGTCATTGGAGAAATATGGTGATGAGTGAGTCAGTAAAAGGGTTTAATCCCTGACCTCTTCGTCACCTGTAAAACCGATCATACAATAATGATGCCCTTGTCCACGTGACCCCAGATGCAGTTCGTCTTTTATGTATGTAGAAAGAGACAATTACTAAAAACTCGTAAGATTTGTGAAACGAATATACGTACAGTACTTTGTTGCAGGAGTACTACACCAAAGGTCATAAATGAAATAATCTACACCCTTGCTAAACATCGAGAAAAGAGGAATATCACCGTCCACCAAAGAACATTAAAACTAATTTCTTGTTTTCAAATTCTGAATTATATATATATATATATATATATATATATATATATATATATATATGCTTATAGCTCAGAAAATATTGTTTTTAATCAAATCTATTTAAAATAAAGAGTTTTTAGAATCTATAATAATACAATTTTACAATGATAGTGTATTTCGTATCTAAAATTGATGCAAAGATATTATCAAAATATTGGAAAGTTCCCTATGTAAATTAATTTCACGTGAAAAAATTACAGTTTTAATTCTGTTTGTAATGGTAAACAATGCCTATATACAATGTTTAAGCAAAATCATTAGAACAAATTTCAAGAAACTAGATATTTTTCTATTTTTCCCTTTCAGTAAACTACCCTTAATTTTATTTTTAGTTCCAAAACCTTCTAGGGGGGGGGGGGGGAGCCTATGAAAACTCTAATTACCAAGTCTTAGCCTGATAAGAAAATTGGTTTCAGCTCTAGTCCAAGGTAGAGACAGATAGACAGACCGGCATCACGAAAACTATATTTTTTGTTTCAGGGGGTCAGGAAACGTCAACATCCGTCAAAATCTCGAGTTCGAATTTTTTGATGATCACAATACGACACTTCTTTCTCCGAGGGGTCAGATGGTAAAAATGCAAAAATCCTTCAATTGGGTTACAATGTTTTTTATTTGATAATTATAATATTTTAAGGCCCACACAGATGAACACACAGACAAAAGCGTCAGTCTCATCTAGGCTGTTTAACTCGGGACTTAAATGCAGAGCATAGGCCTATTGATGCGTTTTATCTTAAATTATTTCCAACTTTCCCTCCACACCAATATTCTTATACACTTCCTCTAAATTCTACGTTCCTCATCACTAACACATAGCTTTGATATAAGAATAGCCTGGTTGGAGTAAAACGCATGTATGGGAAAATTTGTATTTAATTTTGTTAACTCTGCTTTCTTGTAAATCATATTTTAGCCTTGAAATATGTAACTATTTGTAAATATTATTTTTAAACAGTTTTGTGACTATGTATTAAATATATTTATTTTAGATTCAACAGTTCAAAGTCAGTATACTATAATAATGATGATGTATTCATACACTGTAAGCTTGAGAAGTTTGTCAGCAATTAATATGTTGATAATTAGTATGTAATAGACACATATATAGGTGCCTTAGTAGCTAAGTGCTTTTAAATTAAATAAAAATCAAGTTGAGCTATCCTCGAGATGTGTCGCTAGAGGTAGTGATTGGGCGGGGGGGGGGGGGGGGGGGGTCGGTGAAGTCATGCACCAGGCCCAAACCAGCAACCTATTATTATAACAACCTTGGGTTGTGGCTTATTTTTGGAAAGTAAACACCGGACTATTGTTGGATAAATGTTGTGGAACCAGTCTCAGATAACCAGTAATCTCTATATATTATTGGATGGATATCCTGGTACTGAAATTTTTGAGCTCTCCTCTGTATACCATTGTGTAAGAGAAAAAGGAGCTTCTGGGTATTACTATCTCTCTTACACACATAAAAGCCAAAGTGGCATTTTGGCATCGTTCGCTAATTTGATTGAATATATGAGATGCATCAATGTGTGATTAGTCAAATAAAATAGATGTCTTAATAAAAGGTTTTAATATCATAATTAAGTTTGACACTCGTGAATTGTTTCTTCAAATGGATGTGTGTAGGGTAATATAGTAATACTTCGTTTTAACTAAGACTTCTACACAAAGATGGTCATGCAAACAAATGTAATAAGTTTTAAATTACCTTATTTTTTATTATTATTATTATTATTTTTATCAAACTTGCAATATAATATGAGTTTTGAAGGATTTGCCAGCTAAGCCAACGTGGTAGAACTTAACAACATGGATAGTTTAAAGATTGTATTCGTATTTGTACAATATTACCTGTAAACCTGGATTGTATATCATTTAATGTAAATGATTATTCACACAAGTGCGATACAATACTTCCCTATTTTCAAACAATAAAACTTTTATTTACCAGATATATGTTTTCGCACAATAATATTGAACGAAACCGTTAAATCTGTCCCCTCACAACTAAGCAGACGACAAACTTGAGCATCACGCTTTGACCCTTTACAAGGTGTGTGTTGATGTACATCCAGTTTAGTATAGAGATAACTGCAGATAACAAGTGTTGATTTTGTCGTGGAGGGAAAAATAACGTTTTCTTATAGTAACATACTAATGCTGCTAACAAATAATGATGGCGGCATGGAAACCAATAGTAACTTACCTGTAACATACTAGCCAGTATAAAGAAATTAGTGTCTTGTCTGACGGTTTAATATCGTACTAGTCTTACATGCTTGCAAATTGTTAGTGGCATATTTTGGGGAAACACATGATTTAATTCTACAAGTAATATTGAGCCAGTATCAGCAAGGCCATGTTTATCGGTGTTATTTTAATGGTGTTAATAATCCAAGTGAATGTTTTCAAGCCATGGTATAGTAATAGTTTAAGGCCAATACTCACCAACATATCGTGGTTTAGTGCTCACAAACCAGTAGGTACCTAATAACGGCTCGCTAATATTGGGACAGTGTTAATTTGGTAGAATATTTCTAAATAAAGATTTACCAAACAGGCCAGGTTATAGTTAACGCTGGCAAGTCATTGTACTGAAATAGCCAGCAGTTCGAATATCAGTTCATAAAAAGTTGCCATTTTTATGTTTTCTGAATTATATAAACAATACGAGTACTTATACCCCACAACACCAAGATAGGCATGCGCGCGTGAAGAGCTCGTAACTAAACACATCAAACTATGAAAAGTATTGGTGTTAGAAGAATGAATCTTATATCAAAATAAAATTCCGTTCATGATGATCATTTCGTACATTTATACTACCCATCTATCTCAATGGCTAAAAAACTTTTACACAGAGTGAAAATATTTTTGCACTAAAAAACTCATAATAGTTATTTCATTATAAAACAATATTTTCAAAGCAAACCAATTGGAATATGGGAATTTTAATAACATCCTCATGTATTTTAAGATGTCTATAACAAATTCTAAAAAAAATACTGTGATTGTTTAAGTAGTTTACGAGAAACGGTGAGATATGTTTTATGATTTTCGAGTATTTGATCGCGCTAAACATGATGCCGCTAAGATTTTCCCTGCAATAACTTAAAAGTGTGGCGTCTTGCGCACTAGTGTCATGAATATAAATATCATCTACACTTTGCACGGTGCCTATATTCCTTATATATACACACAGCTCACACCGAAGATAACACTAAGATTGTCAAGTAGCATCTTTGCTTAGTAAATGCCCTGACATAACTGAGTGAACTCCTCTCTCATATTTGTGTCTAGCCATTTGGTGTACCTAAATATGATATCTGCCCCTAACTGTTAAATTGGATGACACATTTTGAGATATTGTTGTGGCACACAAAAGTAGATTCATTTGAACAAACCCATTTTTTTAGTATCGACTTTTAACTCTTTAAATAGTACCTATATTAGACGAGGTCCTCATAATATTGTTTCTGATACTATTTCGTTAGTGAAATAATCAATTAACGAACCATTTTCTTTGACGCTGGCCCAACACATGAATAATCTGAATAATTAAATAATACAATTTTTATATTTATAATTTAGGCTTGTATTTAGAGTTTGAATTTTATAACGGTTCAAAATAATGTTTAAATTAATCCACGCTTTAAATAAAAACGACGTTATGGTTTTAACTTTCTGGGCCCTGGCATTGTGAGCAATGTTCCATGTTTACGTCAAACTCTTCAATCTGAAGTGTCATCTCAAAAAAATTAAACCTTGAGTGAATTTCTTGGTTCACCTGATGAAGGATCTTTTGTGGGTTTACACCAGGCCCTGAAAAAAGAAATACATTAAACTGAAACATTATAAACTCGTTACTTAATTAATGAGAGTGCTAGGGAATTAGAATGTGTCACCTGGCCAAGAATATTTAGTGGGCTTTCACCGGGATCCAAACAAAAGTATAAATTGAACTTAAACATTCCCACACTCAATAATTGTGGAGGTTCCAAATGAATGGGGGGTGGACCAGTCGTTTTGTGAAACCAGCTATGTGAACGTTGGCTTGTTAAATATGACACAGTTATATTCGTTCCACTTCTCTGGAAAGAATGTGTTTATAAAGCGTTGTTTGAAAAACGATAAATTAATTTCATTTTTGTAAACATATGCTACACTCAGCGATACCCATGCTGAAAGATTCAACTTGTAGCGATAGAAACCATTTTAACCTAGAGGTTGTGTATTTGTTCTTTCCTTGTCTGTGTCTGAATTCCTATGTCATAAGCTTTAGGTGTATTCTTATTTGGGTTCTAGGCATTAAAAATATATTCTTCAACCTGGTAGATGGAGCATGAACACGTGAACCTAAAGTCCACTGTTAATGTTATTTTTGAACAGTTATTACAATAAATGTATATTGGTAGCTCACTTATTGCTAAGTGGGCCGATAAGGCAGTTTTGTCCAAGCTTAGCGCCCATATGCGAAGATTATGCACTTTCAACACCCCATCCTGTTGCAGGAAGGTGTTCAAAACACTTGTGAAATCAACACCTTTCGGCATTCCTGCAAACAAACAAACATACGCCTTCTTTAGGAACTGGATTAATTTGGATGGTAAAATATGTTTTGATTATCAAATAGCTTTAATTTTTAGTAAACCTTAAGAGGATTTAAACTATATTATATACACAGTTCTTGGTGCGTATAAATTTGAGTGTAAAACTATATTGTTGCAACCATTTTGGATGAGAAGATTATTTTATTTATCATAAATTATATTGATAAATTATATATTTTTGCATGCTTCACCAAGACATGCTGAACCAATGGAAGAACATAATTATGTTAGATCCCTAATAATACCAAAAAAACACAAAATGACTAAAAACATATACCAAATCTTTGAAGTGGCTCATTTACCAATTGATTGTAAAAAATACTGCAGCTCTTCAAACATAACAATTAATTATTTAAATTGTGATAGAAATAATTAATTAAATATTGTCTCAAATCCGTAAACTTTTAAAACCATCATTAACTAGTGAGCAATTTTCGATAAGCTCGTTTAGAAATAAAAGGTAGTTGTATTTTCTTGGTGATAGCCTAATAATGTATAAGACTAATTTAATTAACAACTAGTGTGCAGATAATTGTATATGCATAATAATTTAAATAATTTACTTGAAGAAAAGTATATATCTACCTTCCATTAGTACAACAATGGCATCTTTGATTATAGCGAACGTTGTTAAGAGCACAAGTACAGAGAAAAGAAAAGTACAGATTGGATCCACGATTGACCACATTGGCTAAAACAGAAAAAAAAACCAAATAAGTTAGTACCATGTAATAAATGTGTTTTTTTTAAGAAATAAATTGTCAACTTAGTTAAACAATTTGACCGTTAGTACAATAGCTCATATTGACTACTAAGTACAATTGGCTTTAATATCGCATTATTAGCTCATATTTACCAAGAATATTTAAATGGCAACTTTAAAATTATATTAAACATTGGATAGGGAACATTAAAAATTCTACTACAAATTCGCTTGTTTTAATTCCCTATGCAATTTAAAGAAATCATTTATTTAAAATAAATTCTTAATATTTTTAATAATATTATTTCCTCATGAGGAAAGAAACACGTTTTCAGGCAATCCGAAAATCATATGAATAGATATATCTTAGTTTGTCAAGAAGCTAAATCCAAAAAGATGACAAAATTATGGTTTGATAGAGAGAAAAAGTTTAATAAGAAAGTCAAGTCAAAGGACGTAAACAGAAATGAATAGAATGTTTATTGTAATGACGATTGTTTTTATACAAATAAAAGTGGTTAGTTTAAAATTTTTGCACGTGAATCACGCATTATGTCAACATTAGCAATATTGGAAGTAACTGTGTTACTGACAAGTGTTTAATATTTTATATTCTTTTAAACTCTGTTCATACTGATTTTTTCTTATCAAGATATTTAGGAATATCCCATATAAACTTATCACAATAGTATTCTCCAATGTTTTGTATTAATCCATAAAATGGTTTACTTTTGTTTATTCGTTCTCAACTTGGTGTTTAATGTATTAAAATAAATCAAGTTTAATATACTTTTATTCAAATATAACACAAATAATTGTAGATTTAATACGATTTATTAAAGGTGTACTAAGGCAACTTTATACCATATTAATCTTCATATTACTAAATGAATTGGTTTAAGTTATCCTAATAAAAAATATAATACCATGAAGTACAAACTATTGTACCTTTCCTGCAATAGTTAACATCTTTATTAATATGTGCATTGCTACAAAGTTTATTGATAAGAATTGATTTAACTAAGCAATTCACAGTAATTATGATTATATTTAACACTTGATATTTGTATATTTAGTTGATATTTTTTAATTAGGTGAATCAAAGGGAAAAAAAACTCGAAACATTTAAAGTAAACAAAAATTTCAAATAACACTTATTTTATGTTGGATATCATATTGTGTAAATACCAACATTATTATATAAAAAGAGCTATTTTACTACATATTTGAAAAGAGCTGTTAATTTTAATTTAATTTAGTGTAGCTTTATTTGTAAGTAGTTCTATAGATTATAAAATGTTGTTTTATGTTTAACTATTGTATTTATGATGATTTTGTTTGTAGTCAAACCTATAATTCTAATCATACAATATATACTATATATATTTTTTGTATGTGATATATATTGTATGCGATATATATGTGTGTGTACATATATATAGCTTCAAGAATTTCAATCTCTATTGACAAACATTTTATATATTGGATAGATTCAATTTGCTACCCCCATTTCCACTCAGAAATAAATGGCAAAGAGGTGACAACAGAGTTATTTATTCACAAACATAACAATATTATAATCGATGAGTCAAGTGAGACAGCTTAATAGTGAAGGGTAATACCACTGCCAACCGTGAAGCCGTCTCTATGTTCGAGATAGGTTCAGAGTACTACACTACTTGCTCACTGCTCATCAGCTAACTGATAAATAATATTTACAAATAATTGTCAAATCTCGCCCATAAGTGGTGGCCCGACAAACTCTATATACAAGATTGATAAATCGATCTTAATAGAATATGTCCATCTATTCCTGATAATGAGCCATTTCATATATTAAGGCAAAAGAGATAAATGAAAAAAATCTATAATCTAGGTAGAATATTGATATAATTTAAGTATGTTCCAAGGGTTAATAATAGATAAAAATTAATGCAATGACCAGCGGCTGCAGGTTTTCCGAAACAAGACATGATTTGACTTCATAAACCTTTTATCGGCCTCCTAAATCTGAATAGGACAAATATACATAACAAACTACGACAATATGAAAGTTTAATCTAAGCCTCACCATCACGTGGTGGACACACAATTTTAACATACAATTAAAATACATTTAGCAACTCTAGCGCCTAGTGGCCATAAGTTAAACTATCTAGGAATTTAGTTTTCAAAGACAAATATTTAAATGTAAACGGACCTTCTTTCCATCTGAAGGTGGCCGACATAACTAATGGATAAATAAAAATATTATTCTCAGGTGGGCTAAGGCCTAACTTAACGTAACAGTAGAATAGAATAACTTTAATAAATGTAAAGACCACAAAAACACTTGCCACCCCGCAGCCCTTTCTCAAACTAAGCATTAGATAAACTTTAAATAAAAACAACAATTTTAGATAATTACCCAAGAATAACAAGATAGAACTGTATATTATTACTAAATATAAACTAAGTAAGCGACGCCGTTTCTTAGCAAGTGACCAACAGTACCAATATAATACAAAACCATCGCAAGTAATTTTGTCGAAAATCAATTTTTTGAACCATCAATTTCCCGAAAGATATGTTTGTCGAAACCATATTTTTCGGAAATCTATTGCCCGAAAATAAATTTCCCGAAGTGAATTTATCGAAAATCAATTGTTGGACAGTCAAATAATGGAAAATGAATTTTTCGAACAATCAATTTTTTGAAGAGTCAATTTTGCGAACTGCAAATTGATTTCTTTTCGGAAAATCAATATAGCGAACTGCGAGTTTTCCGGAAGCTATTTTATCGATGACTCTCTTTTCGAAAATATTATCTATAGAAAAAAAACTATCTAAAAATGCTATAGTAAAACAAGTTTTTCAAAAATATATAAATCGAAATTTTAAACTTTTTTAAAAACATTAAAAAAACAACGTTTTAATTCAAATTTGTTCTATAAATTTTATATTTATGGATTATTTATTTCAATAGTTATTAATATTACTAACACTTCCAAAATAACTATATTAAAGCAAGTTTTCTCAAAATATGTTTTTCATAATTTTTTTTTATCTATCAATGGACAAACCCTTTTTAAAACACAGCACAAATTAGCAAATTGAAATAAATGTATTGTTATATTTACTGGCTATTTATTTTAATGTAAATATTTTTTATAGATGCAAACAAATTAAAAAAACATCTTCAAGCTATTAAATTTCATTAAAACCTAGTATTTACACATAGACACATAGACTAGTATTAGTACCCAATGCTGTGTGAAACAGCTCGCAAATAGTCACACACGTTCCCATGTTGGGCCCAGCCAGCAACAATTCGCCTCAATATTTCCATGTTGTTCCGATATTTCTTACGTTGACGAGGTACCTGCCCACTGATGTACTGCTCAATTCACACCTCATTGAGAGACTGCTCCATCTCGATTGCTGAGACGAATTTCCAAATACTGCGATGTCTTGCAGAGGTATGTTGTTGGAACCCTCTATAGTGTTGTTTGTCTTGGGTAGCGCCTGAAGAACACTATCATGACAGTTCCAAATTTAGGGTGTGTAAATTGGAGGGTGGCGGCCCAAACGACAATATGAACAAACTATCCACACATCTGCTTCTTGGAGCAATACATTGCTATTGTACAATGAGTCGAAAGTGCCCACGACTTCTTCAGTAGGAACAAACGCAAGAGCGGGTAACATGCGAAGCTTTAGTGAAAAATAGGCACCATTCTCATAGCGTGGTTTCAAACCATTTGTTTGAATTTTACGAAAAATACACTGGCAACAATGTAATAAACAGCCACGATGATTTGTAAGAGGATACTCATCCTTCACTGCATCTATCATTAACATCTCAAAGTCAGTCATAAAGGTTCGGGGGTTAGAAGCTGGCTCTAGCTCCTTCACCTTTCTTAAAAGATGAGAGTAAGATCCTTGTCTCTTGTCCGCTAGAAGTTCACATACAGGTGGGACGGAGTTATTGGCTTCAAATCCGTGAATAGTAAACAAATGCTCAGATAGGGGTGGAACAGTCTTGAAGGTGCCATCAGCATACAGATGCTCGGAACGTCCAAGAAGCTGTGAGTTTCTTCGGGTAGAAAATATAAGTATACGGTCATCTTTAGATCCTGAGTCATACATTAAAAACTCTTCTCCATGTACAGTTAGCTTGTATTCATCAGAAAACACAATGTCACGAGAGAAACTAGGAACAGCTGGTCCAGAATTTGCTTTCATTCCAATATTTCTTATAGTTCATTTCATATTCGGCACACTAGGTGCAACAACACTTTGACTAGCTCACTCGAGACTGAAGCCAAGATACAAGTTGGTGTATTACGGGTGTTTTTTTGCCATGTCACGGATATTTGCCATTATATTTTCTGCAGCCACATGAGCAGTGTCCCCTAGATGATTATGCTCATTTATCTTACTTAAAATAATACTATCGGATTCTGTTATGACTCGCGTTCCACACTTTACACTTTGATTCCAATAAAGCCTTTCTTCAACTTGCTTTTCTTTGTAATATAAATGACCGTCAAGTAGGAGTTAACGTCTTCCTTTTTACCTCATAACAAACTTTAACGTCATAACAATACTATTAGACTGAAAATAAGTGTTAACACACTTTGTATTAAAGAAGATTGAACTTGAATGATCCTAATAGAATATGTCAAGATTCATCTCCGCGGTTACAGGAAAGGGAATCACCTACCCATACTCTCACCCCCTAGAGGGGGAATTACCTACAATACCCTACAATTGTTTAAAGTAAAATAATAATATTTTAATGAGCAGCGCAGTTTAACTTGCGTTAAGATCAAGCACAACTCTTAGTAAATTATTTCATAATATAATTTTTAAATTATTTAAAAATAAAATTATTTCATAATATAATTTTTAAATTATTTAAAAATAAAATTATTTCTAAATATAATTTTTAAAGGATTTAAAAATACTAAGCCTTGCATAGAAAGATAGAATTTTATTATAGTTCAAACTTATCGTTTGAAAAATTTATTTTCAAAAACCTACTTTTTGAAACATTTATTTAGAAAAATAGATTTAAGGTAAATTCAATGTCGTAAATGAGGTTTTCGAGAAACTTCTCGTTCGAAGAATCTCTAGATCGAAAAATTGGTTTCCAAGAAACTATATTTCAAAAATTTATTTCCGAAAAATTTTATTTTCAACTTATTGATTTTCGATGAAGATGTTTTCGAAAAATTATTAGTTCGAAAAATTGCTATGTCGAAAAATTGGTTTTTGAAAAATAAAACTTCGAATAATTGAATTTTAAAAAACTGACCTTCGAAAAATTGAAATTCGGTAAACTCGCCGGCTACCGTTATAAAAATAGTGGGAGTGCTTTATGAAGCCCTGGACGCTATATTTTCAAAACTAATTGTGTCAAGGGCTACATTTTCCCTTTAAAACACTCAAGTAATCCGTTAAATGGGGAAAGTATGTTTTAAAGGTAATTTCCTTTAATCATATGTGTTTTATGTCCGGGTGCTGCTGACGATTGCTGTTGATCTCCACACATCCATCACAACTTTGCCTTAAAATATGATTGGACGACCCTGGGCACGGCAAGATTCCTGGATAGCTCAGTGGTTAGAGTATTGACGTACTAAGCCAAGGGCCCCGGGTTTTATTTCCGTTTTCAGGTTTCATTTTTCAATTTAAAGAACTAAAAACTAAAATTAAATTATTTCAGCCACTGTCTCAAATTAAAACGTTATATCTACTCCCAGCAGTATGCCTTCCTACCACAGAGTCAAGGAAGCATATATTTACAGCTCGAACATTTTCTGAGGTTACATACCTTGAAATAGATAATTAGAGCAGCAATAAAAACGCCGATGCTCTGTATAAAGTCTCCAATAACATGAATATAAGCTGCACGCACGTTGATATTATCACCATCGGAATCTTTTAGGTTCCTTTCATCGTCTTCAATGTGAGTATGTGTATGAGACCCATGAGAGTGATTGTGGGAATGAAGTGTGCAACCCATTCTAAAACATATAAACATAAGTCAGAGATGTACGTAGGCCTAATTATTAATAAGAAATTGGCATTGTTTTATATTAAATTCAAGGATATATTTCTTTATTTGTATTCTTTATTTTATAAATTAGGAAAGAAACAAATTATAGTTATTATTATTATTGGGACTGTTCATATTATTTAATTAGAGGTATTCATATTTGTAAAACAAGTATGTTTCTTTACTTATATGATAAATAGCTGTAATGTGTTCATAATAACTGCATCACATTCTAGAAAAGAATCAGATCTATTATTTTTATAATGAGACATAATCTAAGATGAACAGTGATATTATACCTTACACCACTCATCACAATCAACTGTGCCTATTAGCTCAGCCATTTGTGGCAAAAATATAGATACGTTTCTTAAATGAATGTTTATCTTTCGATTAGGTTATCATATTATAATTGTAGCTAGTACCAGGCGCGTACGCAGGGGAGTAATGAAGGGAAATATCCCATCCCCCGAAATCTAAAATAATCCAAAGCATTATCTACCAACAAAGAATAAACAAAAAACACACAAGCTTCACACAATGTTCCTGAATGTGCACACTAATATAATTATAATATAATAATATCTACATTGAAAAGTGATTAAGATATGGTATATTATTCTGTATCGATATATGGTGCTTGATCAATAGTTAAATTGATTGATTGAAGCAGTTCCGTTCCCATTCGTTTGAGCGCTAGTGTGTCTTGGTTTGAAGTAATTTCACCGCCCCCCTCCCGAAATGAAATCCTTCTTACGCCCCTGGTTAGTCCATCCTTTATTCAGTATATTTCAATGTTATCTTACACAACATTAACCAACACCCCAACAGCGGATGTGATCAGCATGATGACTGCATTTATCTCGAAAGCCTTGCTAATGACTCTTTCGATTGCCATGTACACCAAAATAGCCGTGATCACCCAGATCATTAGGACCGAGGTAAGGGCTCCAATCACCTCAGCCCTGTACCATCCAAAACTCATCTTGCGGGTAGGTGGTCTTGCTGATATCCATAATGATATCAGAGATATCATGAAGCTTGCAAAGTCCGTCAACAAGTGAGCAGCGTCTGTGGCTATAGCGAGACTTGACGATAGGTAGCCTCCTGTAATAAACAAACAACATTTCACCCTAGCAATCCAATTTTATATTTTGTTACAAGCTATACTACGGTGAAGAGGGAGCTCATAGAACATTATTATGATGGCTTGTTTCTATTTTCAACATATTATTTAATAACTTACTCTATAAACATTAATTTATAAAATTGTGGTAAAAGGACATAGTCATAAAAAAAACTCCTCACTAATCCAATTGTGCCTCGCTATTTTGCTCACATTTGTATGTGCACACCATAGGTGGTCTTAAACTTTTACGTATTTTAAAATATCTGTTTACTGGTTCATGATATTAAGTGCTGCCACAGTTAACTGCAAACAGTGTTGTCACAGATCACATAACAAAATAAAAGCCCTGCCATTCTAAGGTTGAGGGCTTGAATAACTCTACAGATACAAAATTAGCTATTATGGTTGACAAACCATTTACAGATTTGTCACAAAACAAGTATGGATTGGTAAATAAGAGGCTAGTAGACAACTGTTTGTAGGTTGAGTTAATTCACATTCAAATTAGTGGGTTAAAAAGATGAAAGATTGATGTGTGGGTTTAACGAAACCCTCAGGATTGCTAGGGATAAGAGTTAATGTGATGATGAATTAAAATGACAAGTACCTTAAAATAATTGTTCAAACAATTTAATATTACGTTGACGCATCAACCTAGTGAAGAATATTATTATAAGCTCTTGTATTATATTTTAAACATATAACCTGGATATAAAGAAATATGTTTTGATTATAAATGGTTAAAATGTTTAATTTAGAACTGAGCGCATTTATAAATATTTTAGTGTCACCTCATAAAACATTAAATTATTGTCCATGTGCTGGTATTTTGATGGGTGATGAGATTGGTCGTGCAAATTTCAAAGAACTATAATTATTTTACTTTTCAGTGGGATTGGAGCGATCAAAAAGTGGTCAAAATCATCATTCGCGCCTACACATGGGAGATTCATAGACATTTGATTGGCCGTACACCTACTACTGGTTAATGTAACTATGTTTTATTTTATTTGTTGCAGATATTACAAGATCCCATTGGAATCGAGCAAGCCTTTTACTTTAGTCTATGGGGGCATGGCAGCTCTATTATTAGGGTTTGGACTCCTGGCCGTAAATCATGCTGAATGGAGTGGAATAATTAATAATCCGCTTATCTTTAACTTCTGTTAAACTGATTAATCTCGATTTGCATGATTGATTGTGAATCTTGTTGAGGGCGTAAGTTCAAGAACTATGTGTTGCGATTCTATTGTTTCTAACTTAGGAATCTTATATGTGGGCATTACGTGCAAACATGGAAGGCGCCTACCTTATTCCCGTAACTAATTATGACAAAATCTACCACTGCCTCCTCAATCATGCATTTAAATTGATGGAACTTTTGCTAAAGCTTCAACTTATAAATTGGTATCGCACACTGAAAATATACTCTCTCATATGTTCTCGAACAATTGTCTTACAGAGAGGTCATACGTCCGCTGGGTAGAGCCAAGCGTTTTTCGGCTCTCAACGCGTTTTTCAACGCGTGGTACAGATCGTTTAGCGGTTGTCTTTTGCCCGCTGGAAATCCTAATCACTACACTCAACTAAACTCGGGAAGGACGTTACGGTGGTAGTTCCTGTGGTTGAAACCTAACGGTGCCAACGAAGCCACAGTAGGCCGTAAAGCGTGACCGGTTGCGAAGCAATACCTCGCAGTCGGAGTCCGTCTTCAGAGACACCATACAACACTACAGATCCTCCCACACTGCACAGAGGAGGGTATCTTAGACCTTCCACACTGGCCACTAGCCTGCCCTTTTCAGGGCTGAGCGAAATGGCCGCCCCTGACCGCTCCACACAAAAAGAAACCGACTCGGACATGGAATACACTTATAAGGACATCTCAGACATGGAGGCTGACACTGATGGACAAGGGACTTTTACAATGGCGGACGAACTGGGACGCAAACGAAAATTCAGACCACGAAAACACTCACAAAAAAAAAGCACTGACACTTACTAACAAGTTTGACGCCCTGAAAAGGGCCGAAAAACAAAACTCACCACAAAACGACCAAGCCAAACAGACTAAGAATGACCTACCACAGACTGCCACCACCGCAACAAAGACAAAGTAACCCCCGATAGTCACACTAGGAACACAAAACTATAATAAAATCACAAAACTAGCCAATGAAGTAGGAAATGAGATTAAGATAACTTACGTAGCACATGGATTAAGATGATTCACACAACAACCAAACAAGACTTTGAACTGGTACAGCACCTCCTCAAGGACATTAAGCAGGAGTTCCACACATACACTCTACCTAGGGACAAGCCACTTAAGGTAGTCATCAAGGGGCTCCCTCCCAATATGGCAACCGGGACATCAGACAAGAACTATTGGGGCTAGGTTTCCCCATCACAGACGTCACACAGTTCACCAGAAAGACACAAGAAGACAACAAAACGCAGACCGTAACACTACTGCCAACATTCCAAGTTACTCTATCTAAGAACACAGAGACAAACAACATTTACAAAATAGAATACTTGAATCACACGAGGGTCAAAATTGTCCCGTACATCCCACCCACCAACACCATAGCACAGTGCCATAGATGTCAGCGATTCGGACACACGAAAAACAACTGTCAAAATATCCCCAGGTGCGTAAAATGCACAAACTTACACGACACTAAGGACTGTCCTAAGAAAGAGAACACCACACCCACCCGTTGCATAAACTGTAGAGGTAGCCACACGGCTAACTACAGTAAGTGTCCCGTCTACGTGGATTTACTGGAAAAGAGAAGGTCCGCGCAAGAAAACGCACAACAATCAAGACAGAACACACAAACAAGAAAACACACACAAGCACATCAGGCCTCTGCAAACAACTTCCCCCAGTTAAAAAGTAGGTCACAACAACAAGTCACAGAGGTGGCACGTGTCCCCCCACCCCCCACGCAGAAAAACACCACAGCTAACCGCACTCACCGAAGCTACGCGGCAGCGGTACAAGGTCAGAGGGCCCGCAAACAACAAGAAACGACTTCAACACTATCAGACATTAAGGAGATTATAGGCCTCTTAAAGGAATTAAACATTTTCAAAATTATAGCTCACTTCAAACCATACCTTGCCAGATTAGGACAATGTAACAGTGGCCCAGAAAAAATGTCCATTTTAATAGAAGGGGTGACCGAATATTTTATGACCCAGGATGACTAACGGACCACGGACGCTGACTAAAGACATACTACGTGTTTGTATATGGAACGCGAGAGGGATACTCACGCAAGCAAAAGAATTAGAGGAACTCTTCAAAACCTACGGAATAGACATAACCTTAATAAACGAAACCCATTTAAACCCAAATAAAAATATACATTTCTACGGGTACGATATATACAGGAGTGACCGTCCCAACGGCAGGGGAGGGGGAACTGCAGTCTTCATCAGAAATAATATACCCCACTATAGACATAACTACAATAACCTTCAAAACCTAGAAGCAGCAGCAGTGCAAGTAAATACCAAGAGCGGGAGTATCCTAATCGCGGCCATATATAAACCACCGACGAAGACGTTACTGGACCACGACTTAAACACTATCATAGACTCGGACACAATCTTCTTAGCAGGGACTTAAACAGTAAACACCCAAACTGGAACAGCAGGTTAACAACTAGGGACGGGAGAACACTCAACGAACACGCGGACAGAAACGATTACTTAGTAGTAGGGCCTGGCGAACCCACTTTTTACCCCACAGACCCGATATAATAGATGTGGTCTTGACCAACATGGGAGTGTCGTCGGAGGAACCAACAGTTCTCAAAGAATTGGACTCTGACCACAACCCCGTGTTGTGCGAGATCACCATAAACACCAACATAGAAATAAAGGGGCTAAAAAGACTTAAATCCACGAACATCTAGGAAGGTTTTAAAAGTTCTCTCACCAACACGCTACCAGAGAACATTGATATCACAACAACAGAGGAAGTAGACGCAACACTGGAAGTATTTACCAACACGGTACAGGAGGCCTACAAAACCAACACAACAGTTGAAATAATAAAATACGACCTAAGACCCCAGCATCCGGACCTTGACTTCAGAAAAGAGAGGCGAGGAGAGATTGGCAGAGATACAGGTCCCCACACCACAGGTCAACATACAATAGACTAAGGGCACGAGTAAGGCTTAAAGTAAAAGAAATTTAAAAAAACGACTGGAACATCTACGTCACAGACGCCGCACTAGATTCCAGCAAAACCTGGAAAATCACAAAACAGTTAAGATCAAATAAAAATAGATCAGTCCCAGCTATACACGGCGAAAACAGCATGGCCTACACAAGCTCGGAGAAAGCGGAAGCCATAGCCGTGACGCTAGAGAAACAATTTACACCTAACGACAACCCCAAAGACCCAGATTTTGTTAGGGACGCTAAGAGATCTGTAAGGGAATATCTAAGCAGACCAATTATTTCACACGCAGACCCAATAACACTGGCAGAACTAAACAACACAATAAAATACCTCCCAAAAAGGAAAGCGTCAGGCCACGACCGACTGCTAAACGAGACAATTCAACAATTTCCACCTAGAGCCACACTAACGTTACTACACATCCTCAACGCCCTTCTCTCGCTGTGTCACTTCCCCGACGTATGGAAACTGGCTAGAGTGATAACACTTCCCAAACCGGAAAGGACCCGATGTTTCCTCAAAACAGACGGCCAATAAGCCTCCTCGACTCCCTCAGCAAAGTATTAGAAAAATTAATTTTAAAAAGATTAAACCAATTCAGTGAAACCCGTAATATCATCCCCAAACTTCAATTCGGATTTAGGGGAAAACATTTCACTATATACCCAGTTATAAATTTAATCGAAGATGCAACAGAAGCTTTCTCTCTGAAAAAGTCAATAGTATCGCTATTCTTAGATGCCGAAAAAGCTTTTGACAAAGTTTGGCATAAAAAAATTACAAAAATTAATCAAACTTGGTTACCCCCAATGGATCATCCATACCATCACCAGTTTCCTAACACGGAGAAGGTTCCACGTGGTGATGGAGGGCGCCAAATCCAACATACACGCCATAAAATCAGGGGTGCCCCAGGGATCTTAACTCCGACAGTCCAATACACACACAAACCAAGGTCAGACTTTTTGAAGACTACACTATGATCTACACCATCAACAAAAACATCAACTACGCCAGTCTTGCGATGCATAGATACCTGGTTAACTTACAAGACTGGCTAACAAGCTGGTGGATCAAGGTCAACGCTGCCAAATCCGCCGCCATAATCATAAATCGTAGAAACAAACATCTACCAACCCCACTCACACTATTCGATACGGAAATTCTCGTAAAAACAGAAACAAAATTCTTAGGAGTCACAATAGATTCTAAATTAAATTGGATGAAACACATAGAGGATATTAATCAGAAAGCAACAGGCAGGTTCGTCCAATTATATCCACTTCTAAAGGGCAGGGAGTTAACCATCCACACAAAAACAATTCTTTATAAAGCAGTGATCCAACCAATAATATTATATAACTGTCAAGCATGGAGTTATGGGGCTAAAACTCACACAAAAAGACTTCAAACAACACAAAACAAGATACTGAGAACAATCACTGGGGCACCTTGGCGCACGAGGATCACAGACATACACGCGATGACAAACTGTAGGCAACTTCAGGAAATTTACAAAGACCGCAACAAGAGACTGTACGAGCAGACATAGACACACACAAATGAGATTGTTAGTGACTTAACTATTCTGGATTACCATTCACCAATCGCTCATTTCATACCATTACTACCTTAGTCACGGCCGGACGCCACTGGGATAACCGCCTAGGTTGTCTACTAGCCAGAGGATAATCCTGGCGCCGGGGGCGGCCCCAGATGGGGAATGGAAATGTAACCACCTCACTCCTAGTCCTAAGAAAAGAAAATCCTACCAACCTAATAACCTTTGCCACCGCCGGACTCCACAGGGATAACCGACTAGGTTCTTTACGAGTCAGAGGATAATCCTGGCGCCGTTCTGGGCCCAGATGGGGAATGAAAATGTAACCTTCCGCGTCAAACCCAATCCCCACAATCAAGTCAAACCTTTCGATCCTCTTCCCGGAAATCGACGCATGGAATATCAACATCTAATCATCATACCTTATACACACCTTCCCCCATCCCAGTCAAGAAAATCCTTCCCAAATCCCGAGACCCAGCGCAATAATTCATTATCACCAAATTAATCTCACAGTGTTAATTAATTATACAAATGTTTTGTGAATGGTATTATAATTCATTCACGAGGTCAGGAATCACGATAGTGACTCCATACTCGAACATAAGATCAGCCCTTTCACAGGTGACCTAGCTTGGCGTTTCTGTCAAGGTGGATATCTTGCGTCGGGCAACACAATCAACCTCCAGCAGTATTCTGCAGGCTCATTTCATCGGTTTCATTTCATCAGGTAAATAAATTCATTCGCGAGGTTAAGAGTCATGACAATGACTCGGTACTCAAACAGAAAACCAGCCCTATCTCAGATGACCTGGCTTGACGTAATAGTCAAGGTAGATATTCTGATTGGGGCAACAGCCGAACGGCGGAAATATACTCATTATTATATTTTTCACTGGAGAGTGCGCTTCGTAAAAATTTTTAATATTAGAAAAATTAGCAGTTACGGTGATGCATATGGTGATAACAGATGAGTAAAAAAACTCTAACCTTATCAAAAGTATGTTTATCTGGCGATGGTATCACGTATGGTGCCATTTTAACAGTTAAAGTTACATAATCACCCTTCAATGACCCAAACAATATGGAACGAAGGGCAGCAATGTTCCCTGAAAATCAAACTTTGTCAAATAATTCAATTAAACTCAAGGTGATTTGTGACCCATAGAGATCAATAACGTTAAAAGTTTCTAAGCCCCTAAAATTGCAAAGCATATTCTTACAATAACAATATACATACAATTACATTAAAGACCAAAAATGAAATACCTTTTACGTTTCCGTAGCTTATAATGTTATTCCATGAACAGTACCATGGATATATGGCTTACAGAGAATGATTTTATGGTACTCGGCTCACATACCAAGGTATTAGAGCAAAATCCAAAGTGAATAATACAATGTATACTAGATAGTTCAAACTGTTATTTTCAATGTAAGTGAGGTCAACTTTAATCATTAAATTTGCAAGGGAGATCTAGTAATTGCACTACGGGAACATATACTAATGTTATTTGAAGATGAATAGTGTAATGACTGATTACAAGCAACCGTTATCAAAATAGATAAGTGTACAAATGAAAGGTATAAGTGCCAAAAAAAAAAGGCACGTATACTAGAAATATTATTACAAAAATTATCAATTCGTCTATCCTTACCAGTAAAGTATTTTCTTTATCAAGAAATTTTAAATCTTTCTCTCTCTATTGAGTGTTATACTTATTTGATACTTTCCGAAACGTAGCAATACACTTCATAATTTAAATTTAGAGTCTAAAACTCTATTGGGAGTAGAAAGTAGTTCTTGTAAAGTTTCACCGTCATTGTTAATAAATCAGTGTTCCAACTAGTCAAAGTAGTATTTGGTTTGTCAAGGTGGACGCTAATGGAATTTTAACATTAGTATATTGCCCGAACAATGTACAACTCGTATTGTAATAATTCTATAACCACACTGTTAATATGAATTTGTGTCTGAGATAGACAACAATATTTTTTAAAGTCATTTTTGAATACATTATTGTCAATAATATAGTTCCTCCTAATTAAAATTTCTAAATACTTAATAAATATTTGCAACTAACTTTACCATTCCATGAAAGTAGTAATATTTTGTATCCAACATATCTTGTTCCATTTTATTTGGGTCATTAATCCCGAAATGGGCCAGCCCTCTTTGAATGGATTAGTAACTATTTTTGATTTTAATATTTTTGAAAACTTATTGTTTTATAATTATATTTGACATGATTATGTTTAACATTTTAAACGTCTAAAGACTATTTATAAAAACAAACAAAAGCTAAGCCAACAATATTCGTTCCGCACTAGTCGTGGGAAAGTGCAAGACAGGGGAAAGGGAGAGACCAAAGTGCGTCTACATGTAACTATATGACTGACGTGTTGCCGGAAAACAATAACCAGCTGGTCAGTTCTCCGGGTGATCGTCCGTCCTCATTCAGTTCAGACAAAACGTCAATTTCTCTTTCCACACGAAACATTTTGACTGATTCCTCTTGACTGATTAAGCAAAACGCAGGATAAGACGTTACCTGTAGACCAGGTTTAGTAGATTATAGCAAGAGGCTAAGAGTCACGACTGTGGTTCAGTACTCAAACAAAAAAATCACCCGCATATTCCTTTACGGACCAAACGGCATTAATGTGTTTGGCAGGTTTGGAATATGCATCAACCGAATGTCTGTGATTAGCTCATGCTTTTTTTTCCTCCTATGGAAGACCTTAAGATGTATAGTGAGTAGTATTTGGTCTCCATGCGTCACTCTTGGTGTCACTTCGTAACTTGTTATATGAGAGAATCTTCAGTTTATTCAAAATTTAAGCAAAATTCTACTTTTGGTGTAACATTGTTATTATTTTTTTTTTCTAAATTTGTTTTTCGATGGCTCTTCCACCAATATATCTTGAACTCTAGACTTTTTTGGAATATTTAATTATTGAACTCTATAATATTTATTCCATCTGTAAAACTGGAACGTTGATTTTAATTACTCTTGCTTTGATTTAAAATCTAAACTTTAACTTAAATTGACTATTAATATTATTTGTGGTCTTTGAGATATTTACAATATTATTACATTTTTTGGTATGTCTTTATTATTCCTAATTGAGAGTTAAAATAACTTAATTATATCGTCACGGTATTATAATATTTTTATTTGGGGAATTTTACCTGTGAATATGATGCTGGGTATTGTCATCTTTGATCTGCGAACCTGCTATTATTTTGAGTTTGTGACAATAGGTCCACTAATGTCCAAACCGGTTGGGATTTTGTTATAATAATAATGATGATAATAATAATAATAATAATATGTAGTGAGTTACTACATGTAACGTAACATTAAAGTGATGTTAAACTCACCCTCTGCCTCATTTGGATACGAACTTGAAGTCGCTGAGCCGCCACCTCCACACTCTCAATCCCGATATCATAGACTAAAGTGAAGAATGAACCGAATAGTGATGGGCACAATCGAGTAACTCGATTGTGATGTGTAATAGAGAGTACTCGATTCTTCCGGGAATACTCGAGTAACTTTACTCGGACCTTGTTATTCTTTTATATTCTCTTTTCTTGACAGCTAAGTGAGAATCGACCTTATTGGCTGGACTGTTTACCATGCTATATCCATTTAAAAGGCGTTTTCCCTTAAAGTTAATTTTTCACCAAAAGTTTCCGCTTCTACGCAAAAATGACCCTTTATGGTTTAAATTTTGCACGTTCATTCTCAATACAAAATACTCGCAGATGTAAGGTACACAATCGAAAAGCATGTTAACTAAGCGTATCACATTTCCGATTTTTTTTTTTTTAAGTACTCGATGAAAGTTACTCTATTTTTTTACTCGGCACCTTGGCAGTCTTATTTTTACAATTGCATAGGCGAAACTAATTATAGTATTTCTCTATTATGTTATTGATTATAATTTTTCTTAGTAAAATATGATTATTTATAAATTGAAACTAATTAGAATAACTTTCAAAATAGAAAAAAAAAAGATTAAAAATGTTTTCACTTTTAAAAATGTTAAATTATTATAAATTTATTTTAACATTAATGTATAAAGAAAAGTTTATTTTATTAAAAAGAGCACAAAAACAATTATTTGTCGTTGGACACTTCTTAAAACGCATACTTTAATATTGACTGTACATGCAACGTGAAACCTGAAAATAAGGGGGGGGGGGGGGGGGGGGGGGGCAGGGGTCACTGGCAGTGTCTACTGCCATCTACAGGAAGAGATTATTGACATGTTAGTATCGTATTCCATTGCAAGACTTTCGAGTAATGTTGTCCATCATATTGCCACGGAACGATTCGACTAGATGATTCGCTAAAATTACTCGAGTAGTTTTATTCAATTACGCGATTCTTTTTAAAGAGAGCCGAATAGTTACTCAATTCCTAGAATTACTCGATTGTGCTCATCACTAACCGACCCCCCCCCCCCCCCCCCCCCCCCCCGGCTCGTGAAGAAAGGCCACTCCCAAGAAAACAAATTACGGTCGCTCAAACGACCAATTCTAACCACTATTGTTTTTCTCTCCGTAACCCCCCTTCACCTTTCCGTGCTTCTAGTTTATTCCGTTTGGTGCGAGACTGTTCTCAAACTTTTATCTCTCTCTCTCTCTCTCTCTCTCCCTTCCTCTGTTCTCATTCTCTCTAGACGCATGACTGATCTTCCTGGGCTATATAACCGCTCGTTTGGTTAGTTTTAGTACTCCTTGTATCACTGCCTTCAGCCAAGGTTGGTGACGTCTCTCTAGATTCAACGGTATATTGCTTATTTTTCAAAATTCGTTTTAGGCGTAATCGTTCTATTCAGTCATAATTATTTGTTTAGGAGATATATTATATATAATTTACTTTCAAAATTCTATGCGTCGTAATTATTTCTGTAATTCAAAATTATAGACTATGGGCTCATTAAATTTAAATTAAGTAACTTTATGAGTATTTTGGGTAGTATGAAGCCATGTTCAAGTTTGTAGTCTCTGGTGATTCTTTTAACCCGAGCTTTGTGATTTCTGTTTTGATAATGTTAGCGTTTTAAACTCAACGTTTGGACCACAGCCATGCTATGTGGAAAGACGCCGCAGGTTATCTGACGTCAATAATTAGCTTTTGCTTTATTATTTATCATGTGATTGCAGGTCATTATGTTAGAACTTAGATATAAAACTGCCATTTTTCTAGGTTGATGTTAGGTTATATTCAATATTATACCCAATTTCTGAGTTAGTCGGGGCGTATTGATATTATAGGCATATTTAATCGTATTACTAATGGTCACACGGTTCAAGGATATAACCCACAAGTTAATTTCTATTTTACTGATAGTTGTTGAGATATATATAACTTTAATTCAGTATTGTCAAACTTCTCACCAGTTAGACAATTTGTAAATTCGTTCAACATTTATATATATAATTAGTGTATGATATATTATTGATCTCTCTCATAGTATATTAGGATCTCGTTAAGCCCATAATGGTGTTTGTAAATTAATTGGAGTATTTATTCTTTAACAACGTGGATCTCGGAGTTCGGACGCTGCCCGATCGGGATAGTAGGCTCTCATTATTGTTGTTTGTCAAGTAACTAAAGTTTAAATGGGATTCAAGTTGTGTGTCATTGTTCATTGTTGACATCTTGGTGTTCTATGTAAGTATACTTGTGGTTCTGCTTGGTACGGTTTGGGCTTTGTAATGTTAATTTGTCAAGGAGACCATATCAGAGGCGTCAATATTCATTCCTAACTAAGCACTATCAACTTACCTTCAGTCCACTAAGCTGTGTACGTTTGTTGGGAAATAAAATACTCTCCTTTTGTTTTGCCGCTTTGTTATTATTTATAATGGGAGGGGTTACAAATAATAATAGTAATAATTTAATAAAATAATTTATCTTCTATCCCTCTCCCCATGTTATTATATATTTGTTATTTGTTATTGTTGTGTGATCCTCTGGGGTGATTCCCCCTGTAACTTTCTCTTATCGCCACCATCTGACATATATCTTTATTTTTGGTAAATTTAAATGAAACTATTTTAAATCATTTAAATCATTTTCCTCTTTATATATTAATATTGTACCTTATCCCCCTACCCCCATCCAACCACCTTGTATCACGTTACCAACACAAGGTTATTAGGTTTTTAAATAATGGTTTTATTTTTAAAATTATATGGTATGAATATTGTTTATATTATTATGTATTGAACCATCTTTACTTATAATCTAGATGTTTAGATTATTTATTTATATTAAAAATCATATACATGTGGGAAATGCATCGAGTTTAAAAGTGAATAACATAAGAGATTTATTCCAATGCTTTACTAGTAATTTAAGTATTTTGAAATATTAATAACGTTATCAACAAAGCACACCGATGGTTATCTTATTAAAAAATAGTCCAGTCTAGCTGACAGATTACGGGAGTGTATGGATGTGCTAAGGTAGAATTCTATGGCTTTCCCCTCTCTGAGTAAGTGCAAGTATATCTCTTTTCAATTGTACATTTCTACTCCTATTCAATCAGTGTTAATATGAGAATATTCCAAATAGATCATAAAACACAGTGTATTTAGAAAACTTTCAACAAATATGAAATATAAGTATTAAAAATTGATCAAAGAATGTAGATGAGACATATATTAATGTTTAAGGCTAAGTGAGGGGCTTAATTTAATGTTTATTTTATCATGACAGTATTATAGACCTTATATATATATATATATTCAGTGCATAGAGTGTATATTATTCATATTTAGTTATTTCCATGCGATAATACCTTAAGTGTGTAAAGAGTTATAAAACGCCATATGATCTACAGTACAAATATTATTCTAAAAAAATGTCAAACCTATGTATTTATTTGGATAGTGAAAATAGTGAAAACTAACCAACTACTTCTCCCAACATGAAGATAACACAGATAATGCTAGCCAAGATAAGCTTCCTTCTAGCTCTGGTATCTAGCCCTTCCCCCCTGGTCCGGTGGCAGTGTTCGACTCCTAGAAATAAACAAATGTTATTAGACTTATTACTAAGAACATGCTTCTACTAGTATAGTTGTGATTCACATATAAAAACATCCCCCAAATACAGTTTAATCGTTTCTTAACATAAACAATAAACTTTAAGTTCGAAATAATTGTATTGTATTGTATTGTATTGTATATCATAACTCGTTTCGTTTCAGAAATTTGAATCTTTAAGTTTTCATCTGGATTTAAATTTAGATTAAAGTTCCTATGCTTACTGCTACAATCCATTAACGATGTTAAAAAAACCAGCCTCGGTGGCGTAGTTATCTAACGCGCTAGTCATGTTGAGCTAGACTGCCGAAGACTGGGAGATCGAGGCTCGAATATCGGTCGGGTGTGATAGAGGTGGTTTTTACCAACTAGTTTTCCACTCTCCCTCCACGCAAATGCAGGTTCCCTTCCTCTAAATCCAACCTTCCCAATTCATAATCCATTAGAGTGATTAGTACTTAAGCGTATAACTCAAAAGGGTAGTAAGACGTGGTGCTAAATAAATAACATAAAAAATATTATAACTATTTATAATCTATGCTCATAAAAGGTACCGTTAAAATAGCGTATTTTAATTATCTATTTATAGAATTTTAAAAAATATTTCAGCTACTTCTTTCCATCTCTTAACACACATCTCCCACCTTCAACTACGTTTATATTTAGTAGAGAAGGATGGTATATGAATTGTCATTTATTATAAAAATAAATTTTAGGCGTTTTCATTTTATTCTCTGTGTTTATTTATAATATAATTTTTATAAGTAAGTTTTTCTCAGTGTTTGTATTGTTTTATTTAGTTTAAATACATACATTTTCTTTTTCATAATTTTATTATTTTATAATATAATAGCATGAACTACACGGCTTTGCTCAGAAGAAATAGTTCAGGGTAAAATAGTAAAAAGGTTAAAAAGGGCAAAAAGGCTTTAAAGTAAATCTAATAAAATAATCTAAAAAAGGGTAAGTAAAAATTGTAAAAAAGATTAAAAGTGTAAGAAGGACAATAAAGGGAATAAGTATAATATTTTAGGGTATAAAGGGGTAAAAGGTGCATAAAGGAAATAAAATTAAAATAATCCATTTGTTAACATATTTTACCACTTTTAAATTACCCCTTGACACTTTTTTCTTTCTTAGCACGTTTTAGCTTTTAACCTCTTTTTGAACTTTTTACCTTCTTCGCCCTTTGTATCCTCTATGGTAAGACGCGGTGCTAATAATAATAATTTATCCTCTATGCACGTTTGGGCTCTTGAGGGAACTTCCCTGAAAGATTTAAATCTTTTTCTATATAAAATGTAATTTATTATTATAGTTTTGGAAATTTTGAAACACCCATTTCACCATTCCCCTTTCTAAATAGTAGATATTTAAAATTTTATTATTGGAATAATCCCTATTTAATCCCGATAAATTTTATTTGTCTTCTTCCTCCTTACATATTTAATCTATTTAAAATCTTAATTCTTTTATAGTTATTCGGAGTGTTTATATACCATTTTGCCAAATTTCAGTTTTATACCATAGTGAAAAGTAGTTTTTCCTGTTATTTTTGGAAATTTTAAAATTCCCATTCCATTTCCTTATAAACAACTCATACTTAGAAATTTCGAACTGTAAGAGGAATTGGGTTATCTGGAGATGTCTGTCCTTCCTGACTGCCAAATTTAAATCTTCTACATCATCTAGAAGTGTCTTTTCCTATAAAACCATCCCCCTTCCCTTTTCCCAAAGCCCTTATTAAAAATTGCAGCCCTTAATGTATATTTGGGGTGGCCTTTTTAACTGCCTGTCGAATTTTGGTTTTCTACCACACAGTGAAGTAGTTGTTAAGTACCGGTATTAATTTTTGAAAATTTCAAACCCCCACAAACAATTTTCTTCGATTCACTCTTAAAAATTTCAAATCTTAATATTTACTGGACTATCTGGATTTGTATATCTATCTACCTGCCTGCCAAATCTTAATTTTTCTACCCCATTTAAAAAGTTTTTTTTTTTTTTTTTTTTTTTTTTTCAAATTATAGATCATCCATTTTCTGGACACCCATTTTGAAATTTACCAATTTTAGATTTTCTGATTATATGGGGTAATTCCGCTACCTTCCTGCCAAGCAAAATCTCAAGTCTCAATGCCCAGTGGTTGGAAAAATATGGCGATGAGTGATACAGTAAGTCACACAATTTTATACCCCTCTCCCGCTCTTTGAAGATGAAATTTGAAGAACCCTCAAATAAATCTAAATAAGTTTTAGAACGTAACCTTCATTAAAAATTTCAAGCCATTAACTTCACTGGTTGAAAAGATCAATCAGTGAGTTTTGAAAATACTCAAGCCCCCTTTTTCATCCATTCCTATATCTGCCTAGAGCCTAAAACAAACCCTTCACGCAAAATTTCAAGTCTCCAGGCCCAGGGATTGGGGAAATGTGGTGATGAGTGATTGAGTCAATCGGTTTTGCTATTGTTAATATAGATTAGTCAGTATAAATCTAAAACATATATCTCAAATCATTTTAAATCGTGCCATTTTCTACCATCTTCTAAATATTATATCAATCATTTTATTTGGGTTAATGCTGTAATATTAAATCAATAATAGAATTATGTTTACTAACTATAGGCCAAAAATTGTATTACAATAATATCAACTTAATATGATAAATTGAATGCCATTTCAACATAAAATACGATTGCAAGAATCATAATTTAAGTTAATGATGAAAGACTATTCGCAAAATAATGAAAATTAAAGAGCTTATAATCCGAACGGGTAGTAAGAAGTGGTGCTAATAATACAGTATAATGAGGATATTAAATAAGATTTTTTTAATCGTGTCTTATTGTACGTTTTCTAGAATGGCACTTTCTACTTTGAGTAGTAAGAAAAGGAAGCTTGATGATGAAAATCGTAAATTTTGATGCTGAGTGAACTAATAAGTACGTATTTATTTTGCCAAACACTTCTAAGATTAAACCGAAGTGTATTTTGTGCAAAGAGTGCATGTCCACGATTAAGGAGTACAACTTGAAAAGACATTGTGAAAACAAACATAAATTTTTTGAAAAATCGTACCCGAGAGATTCAGCTTTGTGTAGGGGAAATTTGGGTAAAATCGGGTTGGTGGTTAAACCGGGTACCCACGTTTCTTCCCAACTGGTGCTGTGATCTCGTGCCTGTGGCATGAAATCACATCAGGATCCTTTTCAAACAGTTTGCTTTGAGATACATATGGGTGAGGTTGCCAGTATCCATTTTGCGAGAACTCTTAGAAATGGTAAAAAGTTTTTTCATTATTTTCATATCTTTGTAACTTCATACAAAATTCCTGCAACAGTTCTTCGTTGTGGTAAGTACATAATTGTTTTTTGTGGCTTTTGTACGTTATTTTGCCACCGTGTTCAAGTTTCTCTCTTGTATTGTGTGGAAGGGACGCTATATTTATTTTTAGTATTCGTATGGGGTAAAACCGGGTAATTAGGGGGGGGGGGGAATGGGGTAGTACCAGTTTTTACACCACGCACAGTATTATCATTTGCTAAAATAATAGTTATCATTATTTATGGCACAATTAAATGTTAACTGTGTTTAATGTTAAAATAAAATTGGGATGATTTACACACATATAAACATAATTTATGATAAACGTTTTAATTTAACTAATTTTAATTTATAAATAGGTCTTTAATGTGTAGGCCTGTGGATTTAACTTATTTATGTATTTATTTTTCCCATTTCTCTTGAGGTCGTCAGGATGTCATGCCTTTACGAAAGAGAAACGAAGAGAGCGAGTTGAACTGAAGAAAATATGACAGGAACTATACTAGAAGTGTTACAGGGAAAAAGTGGGTTACAAGAGAGCGTCACAAGCTTATGGTGTTCCCCAGACAACATCGGAGGATAAAGTAAGAAAGGCCCGAAAATAAGGGTTGTCACCCTAAAAAGCATTGGTATTCACTATGGCACAAGAAAAAGAACTGGTGGCGTATATATTGCTCCTTGAAGATAGACTTTCTGGTCTTACCTTAACAGACGTTCATGAACTCAAATTTCAGTTAACAGAAATTAACAACATTCCGAACTCATTTAATAAAGAGAATAAAATAGCAGGGAAGAATATGCTATATGACTTTTTAGAGAGGCACAAAGAGCTATTATTGAGAAATCCAGAAAAAACATCAATTGCGCGTGCATAGGGCTTTAACCATATGTCTGTTGGCAAGTTTTATGATCTCCTGGAATCTCTTAATGAAAAATACAAATTCTCTCCTAATTATGTGTATAACGTTGATGAGACAGGCATTATGACTGTACCTAACAAACCATCTATAGTCCTATCACTTCGTGGGAAAAACAGGTGGGATCTTTGTCATCATCTGAAATAGGCACACTTGTGACAGTTAAAACATGCATGAACGCACCAAACAACTTCATTCCCCCTATGTTTGTCTTCCCAAGAAAGAAAGAAAAGCCTAAGCTTATGAATGATACCCTTCTTGGCTCCTTTGCTGTCTACCATAAAATTGGGTAGATCCAGAAAAGGCTGTTGTTGTCTGGTTCGAGAAATTCTTTGAACCGAGATGAAATCCCTGATAACTTGTATGCTCCTGCAGAAACAACTGATCATCCCATTCACACACCAGAGAAACACGGAGAACTGTCAATAAATGAAGGCGGGAAAACGTCAGCAGGAGGGAACCTAACACAAGCTCTGCCATCAATATCTAAAATTGACACTGCCAACCAATCAACATCTAAAATTGACACTGCTAAGCATAAACATTGGAAATTGACGATACCAAGCCACCAACAACTAAAATTGAAACTGCCACGCCATCAACATCTAAAATTGACACTGCCAATCCATCAAAATCTAAAATTGACACTGCCAATCCATCAAAATCTAAAATTGACACAGCCCAGACATCAACATTTAAGGGTGATGGATATGCAGTCAATATTTCCCCACTCTTGCTCATGCGAGTTACAAAAGAAAAAAAAAGAAAAACAAGACAATATAAAACGAGGAAAAATGGAAATTTTGACTTCGACACCTTATAAAAAAAGTAATTGAAGAAGAACTGGCCAAGCCTATAAAACCAGTTAAAAAATGAAAACTTTTTGAAGATGAGCATAAAGGACTGGAGGAAGAAGAGCAAACAATAGGAAAACCAAAGAGAATAGCAACAATAAAACAAACAGCAAAGAAGCAAACAAAAATGAAGCGTCAAGTATAGTGGTCATCCTACGAAGATGAAGAGTGGTCACACTCCGAGTATGAAGAAGATATGGATATTGTCTACACGTTTTTCAAAGAGCTATTCATGTAATTTAGATCAGGAGAAGATTGGATAGAGTGCTCGGTGTGTATAGAATGGGCTCATGAAACCTGCAGTGGGCACAACCTAGAAGAATATTACTTTTGTGATTTTTGCACCTAAAATAGTTTTCTGTTCTGTTTAATTATTGAAATATTTACCGAAACATGTTATAGAATTAAATATCTGTAATATCTGAAGTGCGAAATTGAAAAATTTCGTTACTGGGAGACATGTGCATCTTTGTTTTTATTGCTACCCGGTTTTAACTCACCTTGTGCGATAATAACAAATTTTAGGAACTTCAGAATATTTAAATTAGTGTCCAAGATAGCCTAGTTTCCCCCAAGATGTGTCATGTTTCATTAGTCTAAGCCCCTACAGAAGCTGCTGTTGCTTTGTTTGCTTCCTTTTGCGTTTTAGTGTGGTTTTATAGATCTAAGATCCATAGATACCCAGTTTTACCCTAATTTCCCCCTATCTTAAAAGTTGGATCTCTGACAACCTATTATTGAAGAGGAAGTAGTATTCTCGTGTGGGCCTTGCGACAACAAGAGAAGCTACCACGGTGACCTTGCGAGTGGCCTGGCTATTAACTAAAAATAAAAAAGCCATTTACCGATTCCTAAATGATAAAAAAATACTGTATGATAGCAGTACTAAACGAAGTAATTATTGAAGAAAAAACCAAGTCGAATGTGATTTCTTCCGTTGAACAAGTCCCAATGTCAGACACAACTACAGCTAGCAGAATCGAAGTTCTTGGATCAGAAACATTTAACATGATCTGCACAAACTTGGAATGGGCAGAAACGATATAGATAACGGTTGATGAGTCACCAGATACCACGGATATCACTCAGTTGAGCATATTCGTTTATAATTTTGACGGAAACCGGTTTCGTGAAGAATTGTTGGCGCTACATTCTCTGGAAGAAGATACTACTGGAAAAGTTATCTTCTAAAAAATTCAAAACTTTTTCGCTTAAAACAAAATAAATCCGCTCAAGATTTAGCTCCTTGTAACGGATAGTGCTCCCTCCATGAATGGAGGAGAAAGTAGTTTAGTAGCTAGCCTTACAGCTTTATCCCCTAAAATGCAGTCCTTACACTGCACTATTCAGCATAGTGTCCTTTGCACCAGACTTTCGGTGAACTTAAAATATGTGATGGAGACTATTTTGAAAATCGTTAACGGTATTAGATCAAAGTCCAGCCTTCAACATCGGCTGTTCCGCAAGTTATTAGCAGACATGTCTACAGATCACAAATATCTTCTGATTCGTAAAGATATTCGTTGCTTTTAAGTAAGGGTAAAGTGCTAGAGAGGTTTATTGAGCTCAAAAACGAGATAATCATGGTTCTTGACTCCCCAACTATAAAAGAATATCCAGAATTCAAAAGCTTGCTGAAGGATGAAGATTGTGCGTGTAAAGTTGGGCTATTATTCGATGTGTTTTTTCACCTTAATTTGTTGAACAGCCAACTTAAAGATAAATGCATAATTTATCTAGATGAAAGGCTAAGTGCATTTTTAAGAAACTTGCAATATGTTCTTTGGACCTTATATGAGGGAAATTACTTCATTTTTCAAAAATTGCGTGAATTTCTTGATAATTCGTCAAAGAGTGTTAGCCCTGCTATGATTAAGTTCTTGAGTAATCTTGATTATCAATTTAGAGACCTCCAAATTGATAAAGAAACAATGAAATTTGTAAGGAAACCATTACAGTTGAGGGACAAAATATTTTTTGGAAATATTCACAACTTCTACCTCAAATTGACGAAATACCTTTTCAGTAAGAATTAATCGATCTGAGATCATCATCGGCATTGAGTGAACACTTTCAAAATGTAGGTATGGTGCAGTTTTGGATTGACATTGATTCAAACATGTTTTCAAACTTAAAAAGGCTTGCTTTGTTTTTATTAACTATGTTCGAGTCTACGTATGCATGAGAATCGCCCTTTTCGCATATGAACTCTATCAAGTGCAACACATGGACCTCGCTGGGAAGCAAGAGGCTAGAAGACCGTCTCCAAATCACTTTGACACCGTATGAACCAAATTTTACCAAGTTGGTAAGGGACCTAAAGTGTCATTATTCCCATTAATGGTTTATATTTTAATATTGATAATTTATGTTTATATGATTTTGATTTGATATACTTTTTCATATTTAGTAGTCTTATTCTAAATTTTTTTTTTTAAATCTCACTGAAATATATCAATATTTATATATAATATCAAATTGCGTTCCCCCCACCCACAAACTACAAAATTATAGTCTAATAACGTTCCAAATTTACTGCCATTTACTGTCTGCCAAATATCATTTTTTTTATTGGCCCACTTGAATAGTTAATTGAATAGCCATAGCCCTGTTATGGATTATTCACGAGATGAGAGTTGGTCGCTCAAAAAGGTTTCGAATATTATAATAATCATTAAAAAAAATTAAAAGAATGTATCATTACAAGCAGCGACACCTTTGCGCTGGATACTTTCCAATCTGAGAGTTAGTTAATGTAATGGAATTCCACGTCACACTAATATATTCTAGTCCTAGTTTGTATCCGACCAAAACGAAATACAAACTTATAATTTATTCAATTTTAGAGAATCAGTAAGTGATATACTTGATAAGGCAGAGTAATTTCAAAGGTTCAGAAATTATATGATCAAAATATTAGTGGGAGTATAGCTGTAAGCTGATGGTCTAAGATACCCCCTAGATCTTTATTATAGAGACATCGTTCTATAATTTCACTGTCAAGTTTGTAAATGAAATAATAGTACCATCGTAATATACCATTTAAATATATTTGTAAATCTAAACAATAAACAAGTGAATTTATGTTTTTGAACAGTTTGAGATAATCTGAAAACCATAAATAATTTTAAGGGTGTGTCTACTTAATAATAACGTAAATAAAAACAATAGAAAGGGACTTAAATTAGATCCTTATTATGATTACTATTATTATTAACACCTTCAGCTCCTTCTTAGCCCCTAGCGGTATACATCCAGGATCTAATTTAATTCACTTGTTTATTGTAATTATTACTATTATTATTATTATTATTATTATTATTATTATTATTATTATAAAAGTAAAGTTACTGAAAATAAAGCTACTATTGCACCTTAATTAAGGCACTCTATAAGATACTATACCTACGTAAGACATTGACCAACTCGTTTGTTGTATCCCCATTAGTTTTGTCAGTGATCTCTTCTTCCGTGACCACACAGCATCCATTGGGTTTGCCGTGAACGCAGTAAATTATTCGTTTTGAGGACATAGTAGTCTCCTGCATATTTCCCTCTGAATAAACCGTATTTCCGGGACCAGCACTGCCATACTTTTTGTCTATATGATGGAACCTTCAAAAAAGATCATCAGCAGTACAGCGGACAAGGCATGAAAAATGGTACTTGATCCCATTAAGTGTGGAAGTTTTGAAACTTTGGAAATTTGTATATTTCAATGCTCTGAATGAAATAAGAAAAATTGCAAAATCCGATTGCAGCCGCTGGCGCCAACATCTTGTAAAAGTATCGTTGAAAGTATGTTTTTTCAAAATATCTCTCCTCGGGTACGTTATACGGCATAAAAGGTCACAATCAAATTAAAAAATAATTAAATTTGCTACAAATCATGTCTTATAGATTTTATTCTAAACTAAATAGTTTTAGCACCGAAGCCGAGCAAAGTCGAGTATTATTGAAAAATATTAGATGGCACACCTAAACGCCACTGTAGAATATTTCTTTATTTGCCAGGATAACATAAAGTAACACTTGTTGGTATTTTCAGCTAACTAATTATTTCCATACCTCAACTACCCCTATTTTCTCTCACACGGCTGAAAATTTCTTATAATTGGCCAATCTTGAGGACACCTGTGACTTGGAACATGGGTTTGTTTGCTTTCTCCTGCGTCATTGTTATTTAAGTCATCTATCGCTGACTCGGGCAACTTGTCTCTCTCCCTCAGGTTCAATAGTACAGGTACATATTTAGAGATATTTATTTGAAAACTTGGGAAATGATAGTGCATTGAGCTTTATGTGTTAATTAAGCTATTTTTTATTATGAATAATGTTAATCAAACACATTCATTACAATTGTTAGAGGGGAGCTCCTCTCTCGACAGCATTCAAAGGTAGACTTAGCAACAATCTACTTTTAGAATCGTGGTTTCATTTCAATCTCTGTTTTAGTAACTTTACTGGAAATTAAATACTTTTAATCGATTTTTTTAAATATATTATTGCACAGAGGTAGTTTACCGGTTTATGACTCAAACTAAAATGGCTCAGAAGCAGAAATGCCTTATTTGCGATACAAATATTTCAGACAGCTGAGATGAAAGAAAAATGCATGGAAACATTTCAACGATTGAGTTTGAAAAGGAACGATGATAATATATACTTTTTTCTTAAAAAGCCATGTGAGAGTGCATAACTCGTGTCTTAGGTGGTACTGCAATGAGAAATTCACGGGTAGTTCGTTAAAAAAATAAAAGCCTAATCAACTAAATAGCACCATAATTAAGATCATGTGGAGTAACTTTTGATTTAAAAAAAATGGTTTTTTGTGTTACGGTGGAATTACAAATTACCGAGGACATTTTAAATAAACAAAAGAAGGCCAAATTAAGCGTTCGCGATATCATTTATGATGTTTGCAGCTTTACCGTGAAAGACACAGTTTTAAAATCAGCTCAAGCTTGAAATGATGAAAGCTGTCGCAAAAGCATCAAACGCATGGAATTGACACCAGATTTAGTCGCAGCTGAAGCCAGGTATCACATATCATGCATGAAAAAACTTTCTCGTCATCCAGAAAATGATTGCGAAAGTCAACGTACACCAGCCACTGTATTCTTCCAACAGTTTGTCAAGCGGGGAAAGCGTCTCGGATAAATATACTATTTATTCATTCTTTCAGCTGTTGCGACACAACCTCTGCTCTTTTCAATCAAGGAAAACTAAAATTCATGACTATACTATAAGAGCACCAGGATTTGCAGGCAAGCATTCAGATTTTTAAAGATAGTAATGCTAAACTGGATGATATCGCTGATGCTGAATAACTTTTTCTTCTGTCTCTGTACGGAACAAAAGATGAAGAATTATCTCTATCGATGCTTATCGTTACAAATGTTTTATAAGATCGTTCACTAAAAGCCAATTCAACATTTCTTTTCTACCACCTATGATAATTGCAGCAGCACAACACCATTCATTCATTATCTATTATCAAGTTCAATGCTGGTAAGACATTCAAAAATTCTAGAAGAATGGGGCTGGAAAATGAACAACTCTGGCCTCATACTAGTAACAATGCTTTTAATCCTGTTCCCGAAAAGTCGATTAAATTTAACTCCTGCAAGTGCAATAAAGGGTGCACGCTAACGCGTGGTTGTATAAAGGCAGGTTTAAAATATTATGTGATTTGTAATTTCTGCGAAGGATAAACCTGCGAAGATGCAACGGAAACAGTCAACGAGCTTGATGACAATGAGGAAGTCGACTCGCCAGTCGAAACATTTATTGCAAGCATAGAGAACAACCGAATGCCACAATCAATGGATAACAAAACGGAAGAAGTTAAGAAGAAGGTTTTGCTCAAGACTACAACAAATCTGAACAAATTAAAACGATGCAATAAAAAGTCTAATGGTGGACTAGGTATGTAGGGGATACCACGTGAAAAAAATAAAAAATGCGCCGTTTAATCTACCACACGGTGGTGTGGAAAGGAGTATTCTACATACAACTATCCAAAACAGACACCTAAAATCTACTTACTGCAGACTTTTTAAATACAAAAACAAATTATGTCTCCAAACACAAACATACTCGTCAATAAGACTTGCAACTAAATGAATAATTGCGAAAAATGATAATTTTTAAAATAATGCTCTATTTCACTTGGCTGCTGCGCCGAAATTATTAATTTTAGGAAAAAATGGTACGACATATTATCTAGGAAATTGAATTCCTTTTTAATGTTATATAAATCATGTTTGCTGTATGACGCACTGAAAGCGGTATATTTTGAAAAATCCTGTTTTGAGCGCCATTTTTCCAGGATGGCGGCTGCAATTGGATTTTGCATATTTTTTTTTCCATTTCATTCAGGGCATCGAAATGTACATATTCCCAAAGTTTCAAAACTTTCACGCTTAATGGAATCGGAACTTACCCTTCCTCTGGACTACAGTCAAATAAAAATGTGCAAGTCAAGAGTTAGGAGGAATGTATTTTTATAACTTAGTCACTTGTTAACACTTTAAGTATTAAAGTAATACAAAAAATTTCTAGGGTAGTATATTTCTGTAGTATTTTTTGATGGTTAAATTTACTTACTAAAATGGAAGAATAAATCAGGTCAAGTTGAAAAGGAGGTATAAAATAGGGGTATTCTCATTAACTTGATTTCATCATAATGAATTCAAGATAAAACTAGAGTTGATGTTAAATAAATGATTAATTTAAAATAAAGATGTAAAGACTAGTTGAAACCATGTCTTTAGTCACTTTTGGTCTCCTGCTCCTTGGGTATGTGTAGAAATTAGAGTCGTCTACTTGTATATGAGTTCAACATGTTTCTCTGCTCACACCATCAGAAAACCAGACGATATAATAAATAAAGAAATATTATTATATTGAAATAAAATAAACTATTTAATTGAGTGTGCTGAATGTGAACATAGTTAAGATAAACTATAATTTATAGCGGAATTTAACCAGGGAAAGATATATTGACATTTTTAATATTCACTTTCAAACATAGAGTATGCTTTATCTCTAGATTATTGTTGAAAGCCAAAAATCGTTGTTGTTAAAAAAGTAAGGTAAAATTAAATTATTCTGTTATCATTGTTAACAAAGAAAAATAAAACTAAGCATCATCAAACTGCATGCTACTACCAATGGCTAGACTTCGTCAACAGATTATAAAATCCTTGAACATCAAACCAATAAAATAAATTATTAATCAATAACCACACTGCCCAACAATAATCCAAACACAAACCCAAATAAACCTAGGTACTTTGATTAAATTCAAGTATACTGGCACTGAAACCAATCGAGTCACTTTTATAATCAAAAAATTTTAAAACACCATAGCCTTTAATTAATCAGAAATAATATTAAAAAATACATATAAAATAGTAATATAACTAAATCAGATCAATACAATAAAAGTGTAATGTAACGATGTGTACGTGAAATAATGGGCAATAATCATAAACTTAGATATTCTGAACATCTCTCAGACCTTAAATACAACCGACCCAAATAAAAATTTGCTGAACACTTAATAAATAAAAACCATCTAATTAGATCAATCAACAATTTGTATTAATACTAGAGGCTCGTTTTAGCGATATCTGCAAATTATCGCGTTAAAATATTTTCAAACAGTTTTTCACTGGGAAAAGTTCTATATAATGAAGCCTTATTCTACTTTCTATTTAAATATTTACTTGTCAAAGACAACTTTCCATTGATTTTGATCTTTCAGTGTTTAATTTTAAGCAAAAAGTAAATTTTTCTTCTTCGCTCTACGATTATAATCCTAAACGACCCCTCTCCCAGCTCTTTACTTATATGTTGTGCCTTACCACTTAAGTAGTAATTGAGTTATTATTTTTAAAAAAGAGAGATACTTTATTTAACGATATAAAATCATACACAAATCATGGTTTCCGTGGTGATGTAAACAAAGTATGATTGTACAGATGAACCACTGTCCACACAGAAGTAAAAGATGTAGCTCTGCTAGGAAAATCAGGTTTTCTTTGAAGCTACTATTTGGCCGATATCCTAAACCATTAAAATGAGTGGTCGTTTGTCAATATCTCAATATCTGTCTAGTCGTTTCCTCGTAACTTTTACTACGGGAAACGGGCTATCAAATTATATATATATATAAGATTCTCTGTTTTTCTTGAAAAAGATACAGTGCTTTGTGTTGTATCAAAATAGTGAAAGAATATTGCTAATATGGTTAACGGTGGGGAATTTGGTACACACGTTAAAAATATTTGGGGTACAAAAATCCGGTGAGACACAAGCTGTGTCCGAAATACTTGGGCCACCATTTTAGAAAATGGAAACAGAAAACCATATTTTCTCTAATAACTAAAGATCGGTGAAGGATGTCAAATATGTTGAAGAAGCTGCAAGTGTTAGTCGTGGAATTACAAAAAATTTGCACTGACGTGTAAGGAAAGTATAAAAAACAGGGGAGGTGGGGAAATGATCTTCCAGAACAAGTTTGAACATCTACTAGGTCTTGGAGATGGCCGCTGATGCCAACATTGGGGAGCAGACAGTCATAACAGTTGAGCATTTCAAGCGAGCAAGGTGTTTGTATGTAGAGAGCTTCCTCCGGAAAGTAGCCGTCCACTGGGGCAGGTTTTCTTGAGCTTGGTTGTTTCCAACAACACGATTTCACCGTGAGTTTATTATATTTGCCACATATTATTTGAATTTATTAGTTCTTGGATTTATGTTGATATTCATAAATAAGGTATTATTTTGAATGTGCGAGCTAATGGGTAATAAGCACGTTACAAGGGGGATGACAAAATCTTTACACACATCGTTTTACAATGGCTACTAATCAACTAAGAGCATTTTTCAAAAGCGTGTGACACTGTCCAAAGTGGTTCAATTTCATTTTCATCACCAACCAAATTTGAATACTTTCACCCCCATCTTATTGCATTAGGTATTTTGAGTTGAATCTGCAAGCACTGTCTCCAAAAATGTGACTGAAGCATTGCTCGCTTCAGATGTTTATTCACTGCTTCTTCGGTTGGAGGCATATTTTCCACAGTTCAATTATTTCCAGTATAGGATATTTGCCTTCACTCATTCACATTTTCTGTCTGGCTTGTCACATCATATATGAGTATTGTATTTGATCTTGACAATCGAATGTATATATCTGTCATAATTGCTTGCATTTTCTTCCATATATTCCACGCTCTTACTTTACTGATACCACGAAAGGTGGGTAAAATATTACAGCCAGTATACGCGTGAAAAATCTGCATTGCCTCACATGTGAGGAAGAAATATTTCCAGGAAGATTGAGAGTGAAAATGGCCTCCTGTTCTTTCCAACACCACACTCAAAACCAAAGATTCTACATACCAAGTTTCTTCAAGTCATAGAAGGTAGCAGCAGCGAAAACAATCACATATGAGTCAATTGTACTTATTAAAATGTTTTTTTGTGGTCTGACACTTTTCACGTGAACAAGACGTCAGGTGTCCGCTTCTCCCTGTGAGCATGTTTAAGATCGTCAATACTGAATAAGGGGCCTACATACGTAACTGAATATTCATCAATACAAACCACTAGCTTGCCATTGGTTTCAAGTGAAGTGATTTCAGTTGCTAAAGGGTGGAAAAGTTGTTTTATGTTGTCATTAACCTGCAAAAACTTATTGAAAACCTTCGGCAGAGCTATTGTTGGTCTAACAACCATCTCTTTTTCAGACCCTCGTTTCATCAGTATCTCAGATTTAAAGCTACTTACCAAGTAACTAACAAAAACACTGTTCACTTTCTCTAAGTTCAGGAGACATGAGTTAATAGCAGGTAATTTATACTATCATCCAGTACTAGATAATGTATTTGATGTTTATGAATTCAATGCATGAACTAGGGCAGCAGCATCTATAACAACAGATGAAAATCCGGCAATATTATATTGATCTTCTTCACCACTTTGACTTTTACCCAGCAAACAGGTAAGGACATCAGATTTTTTAATTTCACTACACACTCACTAATTGAAGGTAGATAACAACGAGTTTCATCAGCAAAAACTTTGCCACATCTATTTCTCTAATATGACTAACCACACACAGTTCCCAAAATACATTAACATCTTTCCTAAGATCTTTTATATACATTTGAAGATTTTATATTGTTGTTTCCTTCTTGTCCTTGAATAAAGCCATATTACATCGTTTGATGATGGCAAGTACGGATATTTTCCATTCAAAAAACTCTCTTGTAGCAACCTTTATAGAGAAACTGTCCTTTATTTTTTATTTTATCACTGACTTTTATGCATCTGCTGTCATACAAATAATGCTAACTTCTGTAGACGAATTATCTTCTTCCGTTAGTTTTGGAGTTTCTTAGTTTTGGAAAGACGCAACACCATCTATAAAGTGCTTTCTGAATCTATTCTCAAATGGTTTTGTGTTTTCGCTGTGATTTCCTTGAGATTCTTTCTCATCAATTTCATTTTCTTCTTCATCTAAAGTATCTGAAAAATGTTTTCAATGCCAGATATAATTTTCATGATGTTTGGTCCACCAACCGTAAATTTGAGAAGCGCTAATCATAAGAATGATCATCAGCTATTGCTGAAAATGATCGGTTGATCATTTGATCTACAAACGTTCCTTTTATAAACTTTATTTACACTAGGATGGTATTTTTTATTTCTTGTAGATTCTTCACAAAAACCGGCTGTCATCTCGCTTATTTAGTGTGAGCTAATGCGAATATCCACGGGCAACAAGGCACTCTTAAAATTAATTAAATTTCCCTAAAACTCACTCTGCAGGTAAGAGATGAGTACTTACAGTTCAACGGTGATCGACCAGAAAATAAACTGAGCAGATTCTTCAATATGACTACTACACCACTCATCCAAATATGAGTCTGGTTCTCCAATTATGCATGGTTTTAAATGCTGCTGTGATCTAGTAAAATAATTTTCTGAGCCCATAATCTCTGGTTGATTTCAAATAAAAAAATAAAAATATTGCTAAATTATCCGTATAGCTTAGCTACCATATATAAGAAGACAATAAAACTCTTTTAAGGATTATAACATGCAAGGGTTCATATAAGTACTTGTCGTGATTATTTTTAACAAAACCTTAGGGTTTTCAACTTTTTTTATAAAACCAAAATCTGGTCTTCTATTTAAATCCAGAGAGCGGCTTTCAATTTCATTCCATAAAAAAGTATTTAAGATAAATATTGTTTGTATTTTTACAATCAATACTTTTGGTCTCTCAACATTTGTGAAATCCTTCACTGTTTTTTAATTATCAGATAAAAACTTGTCTTCCGCCGCCATTTTCAAAATATTAGCCTAAATGTTTCACACACAGCTTGTATCACAGCGGTTTTACTCTACCACATATATATGTTAACTTGCTTTCCAAATTTCATTCTGGAGGCCAAATAGAAATAATATTGTGCTATTATATTTAAATAACGCACTAGAAAAAAAATTAACACCACGGAAAACATCTACATTCAGGCAGCTATTTTACATAATAAGAATAAACTTAATGAACAAATGCATTTTAAATATAACAAAAAAATAAATATTTTAAAATATTTAACCAAATATTTTAAAATCCTATAAACTAATTCATAAAATACTTTAGTTTACAAAAGTAGTAACATCCCTGACAAAGCCTGCGTTGTCAAAGTTGTTTTCAAATCTATATCATATAGGTCAAAAATACATTTATAAAAGTTTTGCGAGATAAATTCTGTATCAATTTATTTTCTCGATCTAATATGTTGTTACTTTTCTATTTTAGTTACGCTAAAAATAAAAGATAAAATCCAGATGATATCAAATTTTCTCCCAATTATAATTGCCGTTACATATTTATCCCAGAACAATAACATTCTCTAGAGGAATCTTGTCAAACATGTTCTAAAATGTGTTATGATTTAAGTAAAATTGAATGCAGAAAATTAACCTATAAAATGTGTTAAAGAAATGATTCAAGATTTCCCCAGTCATGACAAGAAAGTAAAATTTCAGGACTTTAGTGGATGTGAAATTTCTTGTAAAGAAAGGCACCCTACATTTAGTATCAAACGTCCTCAGGTCACAAGTTTGTCTAGGACAATGTCTTTTAACAAACACAATGATAACACTCTATGTGACAAACTTGAAACTGATTTATCATGATCATCTTTCTTCAGCAACGGGATAAGTATATTTAATTTAGACTTAACTGGCTGCACAACTGTGATTCTGGTTAACATCCCAATTTGGACAATAATATAATCTGAACACTAAGTACTAAATAAACAAGCATTAAGTTGACATCATAAGATACAAGCTGGTACTAATGATCCTCCGGATGGTGGAAGCTATCTTCACTCGGGACAACCAATGAGAATGGTTCGAACTTGGAGTGGTGGAGATGATGGCATGGCCAAGCTAAGCTGAAGCTTTGTGATGTAGGTTGGGATTGTTGATAGCATTAAGGAAAGATCCAGCCAAGTATAACGAATATCGGGACAACATCCCTGAGATGGAGCCACTGGATGTAAACACCAGGACCCCTAATTTTGAAACTTGCGAGAAATCTCGCAACTCATGAACTCGCAAATCATAGGCTGTGCCAAAACGGAGCTAATTTTGAAAGGTTTCAATTGTCGTGCAAGTCGGTGTAGTGTTGTTTCGCTTGCGACTGAGTTTTTAATCCAACAACATTGTAAAAACCATCACGTGCCAAAGGATTGAGGCGATGAGATGCCACAACACACCATTATACAAGATACGTACAGTAGCCTTATGGCTTCTTTGGTGCTGACTGACAGCTCACAGCTGACAGCTAAAAGATTTGAAAAGTTACCAGACAAAATTACATATCCCTACGCCGAACCAGATGATCTGCAAAAGCATGTGTTTAGCAGCTGTCACTTTTGACAGTCAACATTTAGGTATATACCTAAATGTTGACTGACAGAAGTCAATTGTGAACTGTCAGTCAGCACCAAAGAAGCCACGGGGCTATTGTAACTGAAACACTATTATTGTATTGAGTGCATCATGTAAAACGATTTGTTTCGTTTTATTAGGAAACCATCTTCCAGTTGTATGCATCTAAGATTGCGGTCTCAAAATTTTCTCGGGTTATAAGAGTAGAAGTTAAATAGTCCTCGAAATAAATATTCACTCTAGCACACTTGGTAGCTTGCTTGTATTAAACTCAGATGTTCACGAAATCTGTCCCACCCCAATTACAATATTTTAATTTGTTGTCTGAATTTAAATCACTATTTTATCTTTAAAACATAAATATAACCTATAGGTTCTAACAATGCAAATAATAATTAGCTTTCTTAGCCTTATTTTGTATGTGTAAATTTTTATGTCATAAAACCCATTAATTTAATTTTTAAATAATCACCTACATAAAAAATTTCAAAATTAATGTACCATTTTTAATTTACTAACCTTGATAAATTATTTTTAAGGAATATTATGGTAGTCAACGTAGGCTCATATACCTTGTATACTTCTATAAAAATATGTAAAACAAATTATAAGCTTACTAATACAATCATTTAAAATTTAAATTTAAATTCTGATAAATTGTGAGAACCTCAGTCTACCGACTCAGCCAAATTGACGGTTAAATAAGCTTGAAAAAAATTAAAATATATAATTATATTTTCACCCAAACAAATATTTTTATTGAAGGATTGAATAAAGTATACAAAGCAATAATATATTTTTCTTCTGTAAACCTATTGTGTACACTGGTAGGTTTATTTCAATAAAATCACTCTCAAAAATCTGCAACTGAAGAGGGGTATGACATCCATTTTTTTTATTTTATGCTCTTCTCGACAGAAAAGGCTTGTCTCGCAGGGTGTGAGGTTGGTGAGTATAATCTGCACGTTATTCGACCATGTTACGTCAGTTTTCGCAGCGCAGAAGTTTCAAAATTAGGGGTTTGTGAGATTGTGTGTGAGATGAGAGAAATACGCTAGCGAATCTCTACTCGCACGTTTCAAAATTAGGGGTCCAGGTTGGTTTCGGTGAGTCAAATGTCATCATTTGTAATCGTTGTTCCGCGTTGTTTTTCTGAGGGCTAATAATGTCTGTATGTGCGGGTTAAATTCTATTAGCCCAGCACACACTTGTACTGTACATTTTCACAAGTATTGCTGCAACTTGAAAATGCAGGAGAAATGATAGAAATGTTTTTGGATCATTCCAGGCCCATCGTGGTCCAGATTTAATGCACAAGTAATCATACATAGCCCATTACAATTCAGAAGAAAGACGGAACCGTCATATCTTAAGTTTAAGCCCAGCTGTAATTTAAATGAATACTCAATATAAAGACGAAATAATATTAGAGTGTTTTAAAACAAGTTGCTTATGATGATATTTGGTACAAAAAGTATGAGGATATTGGGGAGTGAAGAAGGTGACATAATTATGTGCTACATACCCTGTACTTATCACAAGACAATGTTAGGATAATCAAGTCTCGTAGATTATGGAGGGCAGGCCATGCAGCGCGAATGAAAGATTCTATAACCTTTTTTAGGATATTGGCTGGCAAACCCAATGGGAAGAGACCATTTGGAAGACCCAGACGCAGATGGGAGGAAAACATTAGAATGGACCTGAAAGAGATAGGGCATAATGAAGTGGACTGGATAGAATTAGCTCACGATACGGATATGATGTAATGAGGTGGACTGGATAGATTATTATTATTAGCACCGCGTCTTACTACCCGTTCGGGTTATACGCACTTACGCTAATGTGTAATGGTAGGGTGATTGTGAGATGAAACGAAGGACCTACAGTTTAACGTGGAATCCGAACCACGGTGGAGGCCTGGCATTCCCCACATTCACCAGATTAGTCCATTGCAATTAGACCGAAAAATGGCAAATAGGAGAAAAAATTTATAAAGTTTTTAAACTTTGGTCAAATACTCCTTTGACCTCAAAGAAATAAGAACCGAAGAGTTCCCAATCCTGAGGGGGAGCTTCCCCCCTAAAACCCCCTTGAATATGTAAAAACCATCAAAGTGCAAAATGATTGTACCCATCTTATAATAAAATCTAATAACAATGTTTATCTTTTTAACTGTAATAAATTATTATTTTTATAAATAATCTTACTATATGTAACTCCATATTGGCCATGGTTTTCTTTCAAAAATGTATTTTCATGGAAAAAAAAAAGGAAATTGCAGAATTGTAGTAGTTTCGTACTATATATATATATATATATTTAATTTATTAAAGAAGTAACCTAACAAATGTTTATTTATAAAGTTTCTTATATCCGTTAAACGATGCAAGTCACCCGACTTTGAATAAAAGAGCGTACGCACAGTGTTTGGCCGGCACCTGTCACGTGATGAGGGGGGAAATTGTCCATGCGTGCTAAAGCACTGTTCTTCTGCGTATGCTCACATCAATTCTTTACAAATTACATGAGCAGTAGTGTGTTGTGCTTTTCAAGTGAAGTGTTATGAAGTGTGAAGTGTTGTATTGTAGTAGTAGAGACTCTATTAATGTTGACTATGATACAATTGTGTGTTTCATGTTGAAAAATCTTACTTAAATGTCGTCTTCTAGTGACTGTTTCATTTGCAAAAAGTGTGTGTCAGAAGGAGACACTGTGAACGTAGTAAAAGGGTTAGCTAATTTAATTAATGTCAGCAAGAAAAGAAAGGATGACGCACACTTACTTCTGGAAAAAGTTGAAGAAATTGAGGTTCACAAAATATGCCGAAGGGAATACATCAAGAAACGAAATATTGAGCGTGATTGTAAAGAGGCTTTTGCAGAAAAACCAGGTACGAGTTTACGGTCATCTTTTGCATTTAATTTTACTAAAATCTGTTTTATATGCAATGAAAAATGTGATGCTCAAATTGAAAAAAAGAAACCTATCAAAAAGTGTAGAGAAGTCTATGAAGTTCGTTCCTTAACATTAAAAAATTCGTTGTTAACAAAGGCCCAATTGCGAGATGATGACTGGGGTCCCTAGGTTGCTGATCAAATAAATAGTGTCATTGATTTAGTAGCAGCAGATGCATGCTATCATAAGGACTGTTATGCTGAATTCGCTACCAATCCCTCAGGTAACTGATAAAGAGGCCGCCCTCAAGATTCAACATTATACAGCTTTTCAAGAACTTTGTACTTTCATTGAAACATCGGATGAGTGTCAATTTACGTTAAACGATTTAATACATAAAATTGAAGTAAACCTACCACACAGTGAGTCTATGACAGCAAGCACTCTTCAAAACAAATTAGTGGAACGATACGGAGATGGAGTTCTATTCGCAACAATGAGGGGAAAACCCACGGTTGTTTGTTTTCGTGGCATTGGCTTAAAACTAATTAACCAGTGGTACAACGAACGGGCTGAAAATGAAAAGATGAGCGTCTTAGAATTGTCGAAGCTGCAGCTAGTATAGTCAGAGAAGATATCCGCATGACTGTTTACAACACATCAGTTTACCCAAATATAGCAGATTTCACTGAAAACGTTGAATCGATGTTTCCTGAAACGTTGCAGGTTTTTGTAAATAAGGTTATTTTAGAGAATAAAAAAGGTGACAGGGAAGCTATCAAGAAAAAATGCACGGCTATTTCTCATTCAAAAATAGCAGCAACAAGGCCTCGCTCATTTATTTCTCCTTTGCAACTAGGGCTTGCAACATACTTATTTCGCAAAGTGGGTTCCAAAAACATTGTTGATGCTGTTTCAAATATGGGTTTCTGCTCCAGCTACAAAAGTGTAGCTTTACTTGAATCATCTTCTGTACATTCATGGTCTCCAGAAGTTACAAGTGGATCATTTTCACAGTTCCCTTTTGACAATGCTGATTTTAATATTTCCACAATGACCGGAAAGGACACATTCCATTCGATGAGGGGGATACGTTGTGTCACACCAAATACTGCTATAATAGACAGAGAAGTTATCAAACTCTCTAGTATCCCTGTTTCAAAGGAAACTGAGGTGGTCCAAAAAATCGAAACAAAAACATTTATACGATAGAACAGAGCTGATATTGAAGAAGTTACATTACAAAATGTTTACGTAGATGGGGCTTTTAAAGAAGTAACTAAACTTTCCAATCAAGACATTTCTTGGTTGTTTGGGAAGTTTTTGAAGCAATTTTCTATGCCTGCCTGGCAAGGTTTTATGGAAAAGGTTACTATTGACATGCCTTACTCAACATCATGGGTACTAGCTCTTCCATTTGTTAACAGCCCACCAACTGATTATGGCACAATATTGACTGTTTTAGTTTATGCAATCGAGGAAAGCAATAAGAGCAATCAAACAATGACTGATGTAACCTTAGATCAACCCCTTTACATAAAGGCCAGAGATATCGTTGTCCTGGAAAACAGTAGTGAAAATGAAATGTTTTCGAATATCATCATTCGATTGGGAGGCTTCTACTTGCTGATGAGCTACCTTGGATCAATCGGCTTTATATGAAGAATAGTGGAATTTCAGAGCTATGAGAAACTATCTATGCTGAAGCATCAATTCCGCACATGCTATCAGGACATGCTTATTCAAGAGCTATCCAGGCACATTGTACAACTTTGTGCGCTCTTTCAGTAATAATAATGGATGAAATGGAAATCTCAGACTCTGATAAAGCGCACATGACTAGTCTCCTCTCCAACTTTGAAGTCAGTCCACCAACATTTGATTGCCTGGAAGAAGATAAAGTGGTTACAAAGCTGAAAAAACAGTTTTTTGACAAGATTGAAAGACTCAAGCAACGAGGGAGAACATCTCAACTATGGCTGCAGTACTTTGAACTTGTAACCCTAGCACTACACTTTATTCAAGCAGAGAGTATGGGGGACTGGAACCTTCACTTGAGCTGCGTTAAAGCAATGCTTCCAGTGTTTCATGCAATAGGACATTTCCCTTACGCCAAGGCTGGTCAATTGTACCTCCAGGATATGTATGCACTTGAGAGGAACATGCCAAATGAGGAATTCCGTAAATTTACTCGGGACAGCTTATTTACTATTCGCCGTTCAAATAAGAATTGGTCCGGAATTTGGTCGGACATGGTGATAGAGCAAACGTTAATGAAAAACTTGAAAAGTGTTGGAGGCGTTACACACGGGAGAGGTTTTTCTGGTAGCGTTCTTAACAGGTGGATTTGTGGTTTCCCCATAGCCCACCACGTTTGTGAGGCAATTGAAAAATTCTGCAACATGCTCACACTTAGTAGCAATCAAAATGTTGAATTGAGAAGTGGAAGAATACAAACTAGTGAAATACACTGCAAGAAATTCAAAGCATGGTTGCGACAACACTCGCCTTTTATTGATATGCAAGATCTGTTCTCACTGGCATCTAGCTTAGTTGCACAAGATGATGTCAGCTGTTACAAAGCTGTATTTGTAGGAGAACAATCTCTACAAAGAATTGGAACTGACATTACAAAATTTGGCTCTCTCAAGCACGTTTACAGCAACAGATGATGCTGATGTACATATTGTGCGTATCGTAATAGAGACACATGAGAAGAATAACAAGCAAGTTGTTGTAGTTGGCCAAGATGTTGATCTTCTTGTTTTACTTATTGCTCTTACCCCAGGCACAATGGATGTCCTCATGCTGAAAGAGGCTAAAGGTATCGTCAAAGATAGATTCTACAGCTCTAAAGATTTGCAAAGCTCTAATTTTGTGACCGATTGCAAACAATCCATTCTCTTCCTTCATGCGATTAGTGGCTGTGATACAACCTCAGGGTTCTATGGGAAGGGAAAACTGCAGGCAGCACAATTGTTCAACCACAGTGAATACCTGCAAGATATCCCTGAGATATTCAATAACCATAATTCTACTTATGATGACGTCGAACGTGCAGGAGAGAGGTTCATTATCACATTGTACAACAACACGAAAAAAGAAGAAAGCAGCTTGAATAAGATGAGATATAACTGTTTTAATAAACTAGTAGGTCAAGCAAGTGCTGCTGTTGTCCTCTCCAAGCTACCTCCAACCACAGAAGCTGCACATCAACACTCCAGTCGCACATTCCACCAAGTGCAAACATGGCAAGGAGATTGTTTGAACCCATCGGGCTGGGGATGGAAGTTAGTGAACAAATCGTTGACGCCCATATACACTACTAAAGGACCAGCGCCAGCTAAAATAGTGTCTCTAATTACTTGTGGATGCAATAAAGGCTGTGGAAAGAAATGCAAATGTGTGAAAGCTAGCCTGTGTTGCACTATTATGCAACCATTTTACTGTTTGACTGTTTCGAAATTTCAGGGGGGGGGGGGGGGGTTAGGGGTGTTTAGGGTGGAAGCTTCCCTCTCAAGGGAGGGAACTTTTTGGTTTTAATTTCCTGGAGGCCCAAAGAGTATTTAACCAAAGTTTAAAAACTTTATAAATTTTTTCTCCTATTTTACCGAATTTCAATGGACTAGATGTCTTGTCAGAGGTGAAGGAAGGGTTTGGTAATCAGATAAATCTTTGCCGGGACCGAGGATTGAACCCCGGCCGCCAGCATAGAAGTCTGACACCTTACCCTAGACCACCAGGTCACTGACTGGATAGAACTAGCTCAAGATAAAGATAGGGTGTAATGAGGTGGACTGGATAGAACTAGCGTACTTTTGTTAGTGCGGCAATGAACTACAGAGTTCCTAATGCCATAGTGTAAGTAAGTAGGCTAAACTCAAAAGTACACTGAAATGAGTTGTTCGAGTGGCTCCAGGCTATAGTCTTGTTCCTTGTGTGTTTCTTTTTTTTATAATTAATAATTTTTCTTAACTTTTATTACAATTTTATCTGTACTGTTAATAAACTGTGAGTGTGAGGTTTTGTTTGTCTCTTTATTGCTAATATAACTATAACCTAACATTTTTAAAACACTTAGGTTAAAAATAATTCAGGACGATTGAATTGATTAGCAGTGGAAGTTAATCCGTAGGAAAATCTAAATAAATTCACTCACAAGAGTAGTAAGAAAATTCAACAGTTACAATTTTAAAATAAGAATTTAGATTTGATCATATATGTTTTGTATTTGTTATAGTTATTGAGCATAGTTATTTGGACATTAACTACGTGATAGCTTGTGACTACATACTATTTAATATTGGTGATATTTAGAAAAATTTTTTATGGGTTGTCTGTTAACATAACTATACTAGAGTGTAACATATCGGCATAATGTAATCATTCATATATATACAAAATAGATTATATATATAATCTATATTAGCAGATATATATATGTGATAATAGAATAGCAGTGGCCTCATGACAATAGATTAGACTACCGATGAAGGGGAGATAGTGGTTCATATTTGGTCGGGTGTACTAGGGGTGGTTATTCCAAATGGTTTCCCACTCTTTCTCAACATAAATGTGAGTACACTTCCTTTAAATACAAAAATCCCCATCCCTAACCCATTAGAGTAATTTGTCCATGAGCGTGTAACCCGAATTGAGTAATAAAACACGGTGCTAAAATAAATACAGTCATATATACATACATAGCTAATCACGCCATTCTCTTACGGGGTGGACAAGAAACCATGCATATAGCTAAAAAAATCTCTGTACTTGCTCCATCCTCATAAGCTGTCTCTACACTTCCCTCTCCTTGCCTACTTTCCTTGCTCCAACAACAGCCGAGTCATACGAGCTCATTTATTCTTAAAACTATTAATGTTTCTCTTTTTCACTTATGCCTTTACAACATTTTGCCACGTCTTACATAGCTCACCCCTTCCTTTTGATCCATACACTTTACATTCATAAATTTGCTTCGTCGCTCAATCCACACTCATCCTCCCAACATGCCCAAACCATCGTAGTACACTTCTTTCACAATTACCTGTTGGATTCTCTTTCAAACCACACTTTTATAGTACCCATTCATTACTGACTCTGTCCATACGAGTTTTTACACATACATTATTTCTTAGATATCTCATTCCAACCACATTCACCTTGCTCTTATGTTTCTCTTGACAAACCCACGCTTCACATCCATAATGCCTTCTTTGCCTCTTTTGTTACTAGCTCATTCTTTGCAATAGCCCACATACATACAAATACACTCCGAGATGCATTCACCCGTCTGTCGATTCCACCATTCTACCATTTTTACAGAACATTGTGCCCAGATACACAAAATCATTCTTTTGTTCTAACACTTTTACATTTATACTTAATTGACCATCATATCCTGATCCGTCCTTATCAAAAACCAATATCTTGATTTTGAATACATTTATACGAATATCCATTCCGCCAGTCACAACATTCAAACGATTGTATGCATATATCATCACTTTCCTTCTCAGTGATTAATACGGCATCATCTGCATATAACAGCACTCTCACATTCACATTGTACATTTGTACACCAACCGCATCCTCACAAACATCCCTCAAACACTCATTTATGAACATTAAACTATAATAGAAACATATCACAACCCCCTGTTCAATGTCAAAACATTCGCTCAAACTACATCCCAGGGGGGTCCGAGGTAAATTTCATACTAGGGCGAAATTGCGTTTTGGCGCCCCTCTATATAACCGGTGGATAATATTAGCCATTCAGCATAGGAGTGTTGCTAACTGACAGCTAGTATAACTATCAAATATACTCTAATGAATCCATTCGCCAGACCATAATATATTAATTTTATTTGTTGTCACTTTTGGTAGTAAAAACGTTCACAAAAACAATTTTATTTTTAATTTTATTTTGACCTTTCTTACTTTGCTATCTTACAGGTAGAAAAAGTATTGTGATCGTCAAAACAATCAAACACGAGATTTTGATGAATCTCAAAGTTTTATGACCCCCCGAATCCGAAAAAGGTGTTTTTGAATTTCCGTCTATCTCTACTTCAACTAGAGCCTAAACTGTTTTAACGATCAGGCTAAAACTTGGTATCTAGGGTTTTCATAGGGTTGCCCCGATGGGGTTTTGAAATTGGACGTCTAACCCGAAAATTAAGGTTAATTTACTGAAGGGAAAAAGAGAAAAAGTCGATTTTCTCAAAATCGACTCTAACGATTTTTATTAAATTTCATTTCTAAACATTTATAAATATTATAAGCAAAATGGCTACTCTCAATATTTCGTCAAGATGACTTTAAGGGCTCCAGTCTAACGCGTAAATAATCATTTTTTATCATAGCTACGAAATTATTTGATAAATAAAATTACTTATAACTACAAATTTGTAGATATATTTATAATACAAATATTTTATTCGAAGCATTATTTTATAAAACCAATAACTTTCAAGCTATATACAAATATGTATATTTTTTTAACTTTTCGAACACAAAAGGTAAAGTATTGCGACATTAAAAAAAATCTAACCCGAAATGTTGATGGTTGTGACGTATCATGACCTCAGAACCCTAAAAAAGTGTTTTTTTAATGCCGTCTGTCTGTGTGTCTGTTTAAACTTAAAATTAATAGTAGTTTAATAAAGTACGAAAAGAGAAATAATCGATTTTCTCAAAATTGGCTTTAACGATTTTGATTAAGTTTATAAATAAACTGGCTATTTTCATTTTGCCATGGAAATGACTTTTAGGGTACTTTACAGAAGTGAAAATTTCCATATCTCGGCAACTATTTGAGATACTAAATAACTTATTATAGCAAAATTGTAGTACCATTAAAAATAAATAACTTTTATATGAAATATGTTTTTATAAAACCAACATTTCTGAGATATTGGCATATATATTAATATAATTTTGTGAACTTTAGTTGTAAATAGATACAAGTTTTAACTTAACAACTCTCCAATGCCATAGATTAATTAAATATAAGTAAGCCTCTCAAAAAATGTGTTATTTTTCCTTAAGCCTCTTAGGAGAAATGTTTGTACAACAATGATCTATCTCCTTTTTGGACTCAATAGTCAATATTTACATTTTTTATTGGACAAAATTTATAAATGAGGAATTTAATAGTAATGCGATGACATGAATATATGCAGCACCTAATAAAATTTCGAAAATGTTAATCGGAAGTAGAAATTTTAATACGAAATGTTGACTCTTGTGGACCCAATATTGATCTTTTTTATCGGTCCAAACATACAAATGAGGACATTCGTTTTTTTAAAATAAAATTATAAAATCTAAAAACGGTACTCAAAAAACGTTTTACATAAGTATAGTGCAATATATGCTTTGGTTTGCTAGTGTGTATTATTCCGTTTCACAACTATTTCGAGTTTTGAGTAAATAACTTCATTTTTAAACAATAGAGCGAGAAAGCTCGTGCAGAGTTCCGTACCATTTATTTAAACCTTCTGCTAGCTGCTAGCTACCACATTTCCCATGGTGGTTGGATTCTAGAAAAATATGAAAATAATATCCAAACCTGACGTAGCCTGGGCATGATAGGAAAATAATTTGAAAGGAAACTCCACAAATGTAAATATACCCCAAACGTCTCACTGCGCGGTTGTACAGTAACTGCTAGGATTACAATATTTAATTATTAAAACTATAAGAACCTGTTTCGTAGTCAATATTCTCCTCTATTTTTACTTTCTCCCTGTAGAGAAAGTGTTGTATTCGTCAAAATAAATGAACTCGATATTTTGATGAATTTCGACGTTTTATGACCCCACCCCCACCCCGAATCCAAAAAATGCTTTTCGCCTTTCCATTTGTCCGTCTGTCTCTACCTCGGAGTAGAACATAAAATATTTTACCCATCGGGCTAAAACTTCATATCTAGGGTTTTCAAAGGGTTGCCCCGATATTTATATGGAATTGAATATCCAACCTTAAAATTAAGGGTACTTTCCTTAAGGGTGAAAAGAGAAAAAATCGATTTTATCAAAATCTGCTTTATTTTGATTAAATTTCATTTATAAGCATTGATTAATATTACAAACAAAATGGCTACGCTCAGTTTTTCGTCAAATTGACTTTAAGGGTTCCGGTCTGACGCGTAAATTCTATTTTTTTTTTTTCGCATCTCAGTAAAACTTTGAGATATTAACTTACTAATCAATGCAAATATGTAGATCTATTTATAATAAATATCTTTTTTTGGAACATATATTCATAAAACCAATAATTTGCAAGCTATACGCAAATATATATATATATTTTAACTTTTTGGAACACTAAAGGTTTAGACCGCAAAAAGAATCTAATTCGAAATGTTGATTGACGTCGACGTTTCATGAGCCCTGAACCCTAAAAAGTGAATTCTTCAATGCCATCTGTCTGTGTGTCTTTTTAACCCTAAAATTAAGAGTAGTTTAATAAAGGGCAAAGAGAGAAAAAAAAATTTCTCAAAATCGGCATAAATGATTTTAATTTAAAAATGTATCAAGGTGTTAATTAATATTATAAATAAAATGGCTTTTTTCATTTTCCCATGAAAATTAATTTTAGGGTGCCTCATAGAAGCAGAAATTTCCATGTCTCCGAAACTAATTGAAATAATAAATAGCTCATCATTGCAAATTGTAGGACTATTAAAAATAATAAACTTTTATTTGAAATATATTTCTATAAAAACAATATTTTCTGAGATATTGTCAAATATATTAATACTATCGTGTGAGTTTAGTTGTACTGTACATATGTTAATTAAGTTTTAGTCTAACATTTCTCTAATGGCATAGAGTAGTAAATAATTAAGACACTCAAAAATTTGATGTTCTTTTTCCTTTAACCTCTTGGGGAAATTTTTGTACAGCAATGACCTCTATAGAACATTTTAGACTCAATAGTTAATATCTACCTTTTTTATTGGTCTAAATTTATAAATAAGTAATTTAATAGCATTGCGATAAACCAGATGATGTTCAACCTCTAATAAAATGTTGAAAATTTTAACCAAAAGTCGAAATTTTAATAAGAAGTGTTGACCCTTCTGGACTCAATGTCGATCTTTTTTTTTATCGGTCCAAACATACAAATAACTTGAATTTTTTTTAAATGAAATTATAACATTCTAAACCACGAGTCAAAAAGTGATTTACGTAAGTATAGCGTAATTTTTTCTCGGGTTTGAAAGTGTATATTATTTCGTTTCACATATATTACGAGTTTTGAGTAAATATCTCCATTTTTATTATTATTATTATTATTATTATTATTATTATTATTATTATTATTATTATTATTATTATTATTATTATTATTAGCACCGCGTCTTACTACCCGTTCGGGTTATACGCATTTTAAATATTGGAGTGAGAAAGTCTGTGTGGAGTTGCGTATTATTTATCTATTATAAGTTTAACAAACATATTAACATTATGAATGGTTTATGTTATATAAAAAAAGTTTTAGGGTGCCTTTTTTTAAAGCTGGAAAATGTAAAATAACTTTTTAAAAGTGGCATTAAAATATATTTTACTCACCTCAAAATTATACCAATATGTAAATTTTCATGTTATAGTTACGGTTCTTATTTACTACTCTTATTTATAAACTACATCATTACAAAGAATGATTACTTATTAATACGTCTATTAAATACACATGTCTTGAGTTTGTCGCACACGTGCATTACAATGTGAAAACACGCACTCTAGTGTTGACACTCTCAGCCCCATTGCTCGACTGTCTCTTGTCACACCTGTCCGGTTCAACCCTACACTCGGCCCCCACCCCCTTGCTAAGAGGGGTGGCTCGAGCCTGGTGATTGTTCGGGACTGGCTCGAGTCTGGTGATTGTTCGGGACTGGCTCGAGCCTGGTGATTGTTCGGGACTGGCTCGAGCCTGGTGATTGTTCGGGACTGGCTCGAGCCTGGTGATTGTTCGGGGCTGGCTCGAGCCTGGTGATTGTTCGGGGCTGGCTCGAGCCTGGTGATTGTTCGGGACTGGCTCGAGCCTGGTGATTGTTCGGGGCTGGCTCGAGCCTGGTGATTTTTCGGGACTGGCTCGAGCCTGGTGATTGTTCGGGACTGGCTCGAGCCTGGTGATTGTTCGGGACTGGCTCGAGCCTGGTGATTGTTCGGGACTGGCTCGAGCCTGGTGATTGTTCGGGGCTGGCTCGAGCCTGGTGATTGTTCGGGACTGGCTCGAGCCTGGGATTGTTCGGGACTGGCTCGAGCCTGGTGATTGTTCGGGACTGGCTCGAGCCTGGTGATTGTTCGGGGCTGGCTCGAGCCTGGTGATTGTTCGGGACTGGCTCGAGCCTGGTGATTGTTCGGGACTGGCTCGATCCTGGTGATTGTTCGGGGCTGGCTCGAGCCTGGTGATTGTTCGGGACTGGCTCGAGCCTGGTGATTGTTCGGGGCTGGCTCGAGCCTGGTGATTGTTCGGGACTGGCTCGAGCCTGGTGATTGTTCGGGACTGGCTCGAGCCTGGTGATTGTTCGGGGCTGGCTCGAGCCTGGTGATTGTTCGGGACTGGCTCGAGCATGGTCTCACTCGCTACATTAGTATCAAAAAGTGAACGATTGTTATACCTAGCAACTCCACTACTACGCCCAGGCTACGTTAGGTTTGGAGTTGTTAGGTTTTGGGATTATTTTATTGTGATGCCCAGGTTACGTTAGGCTAGGTCTAGCTCTGTTTGGTGCCCGATTCGCACGGTTCTTAAGCCACTCCTGGACACATGGTCTAAGGCAGTGATTTTCATAATTATATAAGCAATTTACAGTAATTAAAACAAGCATCAAATGGCACGCGAGCTTAACTCTATGGTCTTTGGGTTTGGTTTGTCTGCATAGACGGACTTTGTGGGGGGTGGGGGAGGGGGGGGCAATGGCTCTCACCCCAATATTTAGAGGACAGCCAAAAAAAACTAAATTTGAGTCGACAAGCATATTAATTTCTTATGGAAGCCTCCAGTTCATCTGTTATAAATATTGTACCAAATAATGTTATTTCAATTAAGTGAGCAAAATAATTTTAGCGTGTAATTGGTTTAAAACAAAACTTATTGTATCTTACGCTGCGGCCAGTGAGTTTTTATTTTCTTGTTTTTAAATAGTTTTAAAAGCCTCAAAATTAATATAAATAATGAATAATTAAATTAAGTAAGTGATAATATGTTTTGTTTTAATTTGAACTTTCTTTTCAATTTCTAGTGACCTCCGTTTTAAATAAACATACCCCTTCAAATTTCCACTGACCATTATCGCAATTCCTGATAACCTCTTTGGTGTTTGTGTTTTGCTATCCCACAGTAGAGTTAATCACTTGACTGTGGGGTTGCTGCTTTCTGTGTCCTATTGAATACTGTCCTTTGAGACGATGTTTACAAAGTATTTCTAGTTGTAAACTAATTATAATCCAGTCCGCTCCGAAAGAGTGTTTGAACTTAATTCCTTTTTGTTCATAGTTATTTCCACTGGCTTGCTTTTATTGGTATGGAATACCCCTCAAAAAACCCCGCGTGAGTTCCAACCTCCAGGTTCAGTATTTTTTGCGCCCCCTCCCCCCGCTCCCATCAAAATGCTGACATTCCTCCTAAGTTAGTTAGCGGCGGGGATGTCAGGATTGTAATTATAGACAGGTGTACTGAAGGACATATTTCCTAAACGGTCTTTCCCTCTCTCTCCATACAAATAAGGTTGCATTTTCACTCAATTCTACCTACCTCCCTTGTGTGATTAAATGTGAAGAGACCGGACAAGTAGGAATAATCAGTTAAAACATGTCTAAAAAGTGTTATTTAACGCTTGTAAGCTATGAAGGGGTGTCAGTGGTCTCGGGGTGAGACAGAGCCTGCAGAAGGCTCGACACTTGTTCTAATCCGTCACTCTTGCAATGGGCTGGTCTACCAATGACCGAGAGCACGGGTTTCGAATCACAGTCGGTTGTACTGAGATAGATTTCACACAAATGCTTTCCCCACTCTACCTACACGCACATGTGGGTACACTTCCTCTAAATTTAGCCTTCCTCATCCTTAATACGTAAGCGTAATTAGTACATTTGAATACAACCCGAATGGGTAGCAAGACGCGGCGCTAAAACAACTCATATCTAACATAAGAAAAATTTTTTGTAAAGGATAAATATTATTTTTTAATGTTAATGATTTAAATATAGTTTTAAATGGGCTATTTCTGATATTGTGTATTGTTCTAGCTTGACTCTTCGGTTTAAGGTGTGTTTTGCAAACCCAAACTTGTTCACTAGCACTCATTTGAAATTTATTCTATGTATTAGAAAAATTCAAACTTTATGATTTTTATGTGGTTGAGATTTTGTTTGCCTCATTTTCCTTTAAAATCCCATGCCAAATTCCATATCAGCTTTTGAAAATATTCCTAGCTACACGAAAACATTGTGGTAAAATATACATCAAAAGTATTTCTATTATTATTTTATTTACTAAAGTTAACTAAGACTAATTATAGATCTGTACCTTAGAATAGTTACCATTCCTCAAAAATGTCAAGATAGTCTACTAAACAATATACTTAACACAATTTTTTTTTGCTTGAAAGCAATTTTTCAATTTGGTTAATAACTTTCAAATGAACTGATGGGTCTAAGATAATATTGTATTGATCTGCAGGGAAAAAGTCAATGTTTTTTGGTTTCCATTTGTAAAACGCGTGTTTGATTTAGTCATATGCATTCAATATGAAATTATTATTTTTTCGTATTTTTAGTTAATTATGTTTATTGTAAATTTGAAGTATTTTAAAATATTTTAGTTCAGTAAATATACATTTAAAGCGGACAAAGTCTAGACCCTGTTTATATATATATAAATAGTCGGTTTTACCCCACGTTCCAATTGTTAACATACAATTACCTTTACCGGTACAGGTTATAAATTATGTTAGAGGCAAATATGATGACATTTTCCCCGTTAATTTATAATAAATTAATAGAATTATATTACTCACGTTAAGCTCTGTTTTTCGCTATCCATATCAATAAACCGATATTAAACAGTAAAACAGATTTATGTAAATCACAGATGTACACCACTCTGTCTTTAAACAGTATTACATCAACTTGAACGAATCTTTAAAAGTATGTTTTTGTGATGGCGAAATAATTGGTAAAATATATCTTATACTTCACAAGTTTATAAAATATTCTATTAAAATTTAAGAAAAAATCTCTCAAAATAAACAATTCTTAATAGTTAAGACCTAATAAAATGATTTACTTAATTTAATTACTACTTTTAGAATAACAGAGCCCTTGACAAAAAGAATAATGTTAGAATGAACAAACACTAAAAGGCTTTAGTAATTCTGTTCAAAAAATATATACGAATCAAATTCTTCATAAAAAATCTTCATTGGCATGATTTGAAATTGCTTATGATGCCTTTTGTCGATCACACATAAACTACAGAATCCACGCACATTTGAAAATGATAATAACATTCATTATCAGAATAATAATACAAATGAACAGACAAAAAAAAGAGATAAGTTATTTCTTTCTCTTTCTTACAAAACGTTTTCAAACAAATCGTGTTGGAAATAATTATATCTAATCATTCCACAAGATATACTCCAAAGCACAATTTTTAAGTGTTCTGTTATCTTTGTCGTTCATTCAGCCACTTTTATTTATAAAAGATCGTTGTACATCCCTCGGCAACAAATTGTCCCCACTATTCAGGATACACCTTATCAATTGTTTCCTAATCAGCTCCCTAACTCATCTGTTAGTCACCACACACACTGTATGAGGAATCCAAGGTCCAACGCGCCACGCGATAAGTCACGAGTTATTAGCGTCTAGGAATTTCTTCCTGATTGTTTTTGAGATAATCATTCGAGCGCTAGTGAGTCTTAATATAATTTGAGAGACCAATATTCAAATCCAAACGTTTACACTAGTGATACTTTACCTCCAAAGATAAATTTATTTCTCTTCTTAGATAAACACCAAAGCAGTTTTACTTGCCCTCTTCATTCATTCCTCGATATTATTTAATCGACAGCAGAATTTGTGTTTAGATTGTGAAGAAAACATTTAAAAAAACATTAAATTACTTTATTTGAACCCTATTCTTGAGAATATCAGGTGGACAGACAACGGATAGATGATTAAGTCCTAAGGGCTTGTCCATAAGCCACGTAACGCTTTGAGGGGGAGGGGGGGAGCTCTAATTTCTACATGCTGTTACATGGGGGAAGGGTGGGGTACATTCAAATGTTCAAAAATAATCTTATTGTAAATGTGTTCACCTTTGATAAACAAACTTATGGATAATTTCCGAATATCTGTGGCGTAGAAAATTTAAGCTTAGCACTTATTTTTGTTTATTAATATTTTGAATGCGCTAAGGTGTTATTTTATGCCCAAGACTACGAACGCCAAGCACATTTGAAAAGACAAATCTTCATGCGCATGACGGTGACATATTTCTACTCGCCGCACTAGTTTAGATTTGTCCAATCTGACCCCCTCATGTGCTGTAAGTTGGATACCAGCTGTCAGTCGAAGAGGCCCTAAATTATAAGTATAGTTGAGTTTGAGTATAATTTAGATTCATATTCCATATTCTTTTACATAGGCCGTGAATAGTAGCTTTGTTTGTACAAAAATAATTTCTTCAAAAGGAGGAGACTTGTTCATTGCTTGCGTATAAAAAGCGATATCCAGAAAAAAAACCTGTGGAAGAGACTCAAAAAAGATGTTGTAGTGGAATGGAAAGAAGCAAAAGTACAGAATTTATCTCTTGGCAAGTTTGAGGAGTCCATCAATGGTGTTATTTCTTCGTACCAGCAGCATGTTAGGAAAAGTAAAGCTTTAAATATAATTAATTATTTTCAAAAAGTAGGTGTATTTAGTCCTATACCTTTTCCCTGCTGATAAATATAATGTGTACGTATAAAAATGCAACTAAGGTGGCCGCATTGTCTAAATTGTCATTCTCTCAGTAGACTAGACGGCCGATATTGGGGATTTGGGGATCGAATACGAGTCAGGTCTACTGTGGGTTGCTTTTCCTAAATGGTTTCCCACTCTCCCTCCACGCAAATGCTGATATATTTTCTTTAAATTTCTACCTTTTTTAGTATACATTTTGTAGGGTGATATAGTTAAATTGTAGTATTCTAATTATCTTTTGTTTTATTTATCTAATGGATTATAAATGAGGAAGGTAGAATTCTAGAGGTAATTTCCCTCATAAACGTGGAGAGAGATTATAACAGCATTTAGGAAAAACCACTCCCTGAGTACTCCCGACAGGTATTTGAACCCCGATATCTGATTCATTGGCCATCTAGTGTTTTTCAAGAGTGAAGCCAGGATCCAGGATCGATGCTGGAACAAAACATGAGTCTAGGTATTGATAAGTTAACTAAAGTAGAATTGTATATTAATCCAAAATATAATTTAGAAAGTTGTTTGCCTGGAATTGTTTGGATAGCTCTATCTGATGATAACATGACTCATAAAAAGTGCACAATGTTAAGAAAGATTTCTTCGCCACTACATAAAATGGCCCGTCCTAGTCATCACAAAATAGTTCCGTCTTGCTCTTACTAGGATCTCAAACCTGACATCCATGACATCGTGAACCTGAGGAATTTGAATTCAACGTCTTTATGTCTGTACAAATAATAATACTCTCGGAAATAATTTATAACCAGGATTTAATATTGATTTTAAGAAGTATTAAATTTGAATCCCTCCTTTAGAGTCACAAAACCTCCCTATGAAATAATGACATTCATTCTTGGTGAGAAAAGTTACGTAACATGGGGGGAGGGGGGGGGGGCTAGGCTAAATGTCTACATGGTGCTACATGGTGTTATATGGTATTACATGTGGAACTAAGAAGTTAGAAAAAAAAGTTAAGTGGTTTATGGATGACCCCTAAGAATAGTGGATGAGAATAGAACCATTTTGGATCTGATTTTTCGGTACAAAGCAAACTGGATCGGACACATCCTTAGGAGGAACTGTCTTCTGTACGACGTGTTAGTAGGAAAGGATCAGGGTAACAGGAGCAGAGGAAGGAGGAGGATTCAAATATGAGATAACTTGAAGGAAAGAAGAACATTCTGGGAGCTGAAGGAAGCAGAGGACAGGGCGCATTGGCGGTCTAAGTTCACTGACAAGAGGAATGAACCTGTCGTAAGACAGAACATCTAATTAATAATAATAATAATAATAATTATTATTATTTTAATTTAAGAGTTGGGTTTCAAACTAGGGGCATTCGGTAATGGAGAAAAGATTTTTCTCGATTATGCATGGTCTTGATCCGTAAATCCAACGCTAGTGATTTAATACAAAATCATATTTCTATTCTTGCGTTTAGTGTACGTTAAAAAGATCAACAATTCAATCCGTCTAGGTGGTATAGTGATCTAAGACAGGGTTTCTCACACTGTGAGGCGCGCGCCTCACCGGTAAGGCACGAGTAGGTATCGAGTGAAACGGAGCATGGTTCTATCTTTGAAGCTATGGTTCAGTTTCTCCGACTTTCTAAAGTTCTGGTTTAATGTTAATATTATGTTGTAGTCAATGAAGCAATAAAAATGATTATGATGTTTTAATCTGCAACTATGTGTGAGAGTAGATTCTCAACAATGATGGCAATCGAGACTACAAACTCAACCGGCAGTTGAAAAGGGCCTTATCCTGTGTCTCACAATAATACAACCCGACCTGATTCATATCTGTCTGTGGTGGTAAGCAAACCCATTCTTCCCAATGACAAGCAAATATTTTAGTAATTTATTCCACACAGTTTAATAATGTGTTTCCTGAGTAGTATTCATGTCATCAAATGTATAACCAAAACACTGTCAAATTAATATTTTGTGGGAATTTTATAAATCCTTTTATGTGGTTTTGTTTTTATTTAAATGTGAAGATTAACACTTACTTTTAAATTTCAAGTGAAGCTTGAGTGCAACACGTTTCAGATAGCTTGGTCCAACTCATCGCTCTCGCTAAATGTTAAAATGTGTGCCCTAGATCTCTGAGTTTGATGATGTGCTCACATAGACTGCATTTAACCGGTCTTTGATCATGTATTCTCTGGATTTACATTCCACAATAAATTCATTGTTACGTGCTCTGCGTGGTACTACCCTATAAGGTGACATTATTTCAGTTAGTTTAAAAATAAACCAAGAATAAGACAATATATAAATTGTGTATAACTGTTTATTTCAGCCGTTTAATACATAGGTGTATAGTTTCAAATGTAGTGGTGCAGGAGCTTTTAAGTTTTTATGTTGCAAAAAAAATTAGACCAAACATATGCTTGGTTAAGTCTGTCTTTCATTATTTTTGAACATTTAGTTGTTGTAAAAATCATTAATTTAATTAATTTGAAATTACCATTATTTGGAAAGACAAGTTCCGTACATGCACATTTAAAGTAAAACAAGTCTAGTTCCCAGAGAAAATTATATTTTATGCTGATAATAATCCGTAACACTTCTCCATCCTCCAAACCAGTTCTAAGTCGCCACTCCACCCTTAAAACAAGAGCTTGGGCACCACTCCACCCTTAAAACCAGTGCTAGGGCACCACTCCACCCTTAAAACTAGTGCTGGGGCACCACTCCACCCTTAAAATCAGTGCTGGGGCACCACTCCACCCTTAAAACTAGTGCTGGGGCACCGCTCCACCCTTAAAACTAGTGCTGGGGCACCACTCCACCCTTAAAATCAGTGCTGGGGCACCACTCCACCCTTAAAACTAGTGCTGAGGCACCGCTCCACCCTTAAAACTAGTGCTGGGGCACCACTCCACCCTTAAAATCAGTGCTGGGGCACCACTCCACCCTTAAAACTAGTGCTGGGGCACCGCTCCACCCTTAAAACTAGTGCTGGGGCACAGCTCCACCCTTAAAACTAGTGCTGGGGAACCGCTCCACTCTTAAAACTAGTGCTGGGGCACCACTCCACCCTTAAAACTAGTGCTGGGGAACCGCTCCACCCTTAAAACTAGTGCTGGGGAACCGCTCGACCCTTAAAACTAGTGCTGGGGCACCGCTCCACCCTTAAAACTAGTGCTGGGGCACTGCTCCACCCTTAAAACTAGTGCTGGGGAACCGCTCCACCCTTAAAACTAGTGCTGGGGCACCGCTCCACTCTTAAAACTAGTGCTGGGGCACTGCTCCACCCTTAAAACTAGTGCTGGGGAACCGCTCCACCCTTAAAACTATAGCTGGGGCACCGCTCCACCCTTAAAACTAGTGCTGAGGCACCACTCCACCTTAAAACTAGTGCTGGGCACCGTTCCACCCTTAAAACTAGATCTGGGGCACCACTCCACTCTTAAAACTAGTGCTGGAGCACCACTACACCCTAAAACTAGAGCTGGGGCACCACTACACCCTTAAAATCAGTGCTGGGGCACCACTCCACCCTTAAAACTAGTGCTGGGGCACCACTCCACCCTTAAAACTAGTGCTGGGGCACCGCTCCACCCTTAAAACTAGTGCTGGGGCACCACTCCCCTTTTAAAACCAGTGCTGGGGCACTGCTCCACCCTTAAAACTAGTGCTGGGGCACCACTCCACCCTTAAAACTAGTGCTGGGGCACTGCTCCACCTTAAAACTAGTGCTGGGGCACCACTCCACCCTTAAAACTAGTGCTGGGGCACCACTCCACCCTTAAAACCAGTGCCGGGGCACCACTCCACTCTTAAAACTAGTGCTGGGGCACCACTCCACCCTTAAAACTAGTGCTGGGGCACCGCTCCACTCTTAAAACTAGTGTTGGGGCACCACTCCACCCTTAAAACTAGTGCCGGGGCACCACTCCACTCATAAAACTAGTGCTGGGGCACTGCTCCACCCTTAAAACTAGTGCTGGGGCACCACTCCACCCTTAAAACTAGTGCTGGGGCACCACTCCACCCTTAAAACTAGTGCTGGGGCACCACTCCACCCTTAAAACTAGTCCTGGGGCACAGCTCCACCCTTAAAACTAGTGCTGGGGCACCACCCCACCCTTAAAACCAGTGCTGGGGCACTGTTCCACCCTTAAAACTAGTGCTGGGGCACCACTCCACACTTAAAACTAGTGCTGGGGCACCACTCCACCCTTAAAAACCAGTGCTGGGGCACCACTCCACTCTTAACACTAGTTCTGGGGCACTGCTCCACCCTTAAAACTAGTGCTGGGGCACCACTCCACCCTTAAAACTAGTGCTGGGGCACCACTCCACCCTTAAAACTAGTGCTGGGGCACCACTCCACCCTTAAAACCAGTGCCGGGGCACCACTCCACTCTTAAAACTAGTGCTGGGGCACTGCTCCACCCTTAAAACTAGTGCTGGGGAACTGCTCCACCCTTAAAACTAGTGCTGGGGCACCGCTCCACCCTTAAAACTAGTGCTGGGGCACCGCTCCACCCTTAAAACTAGTGCTGGGGCACCGCTCCACTCTTAAAACTAGTGCTGGGGCACTGCTCCTGCCTTAAAACTAGTGCTGAGGAACTGCTCCACCCTTAAAACTAGTGCTCGGGCACCGCTCCACCCTTAAAACTAGTGCTGGAGCACCGCTCCACCCTTAAAACTAGTGCTGGGGCAACCACTCCACCCTTAAAATCAGTGCTGGGGCAACACTCCACCTTAAAACTAGTGCTGGGCACCGCTCCAGCCTTAAAACTAGTGCTGAGGCACCGCTCCACCCTTAAAACTAGTTCTGGGGCACCGCTCCACTCCTAAAACCAGTGCTGGGGCACCGCTCACCCTTAAAACTAGTGCTGGGGCACCACTCAACCCTTAAAACTAGTGCTGGGGCACCACTCCACCCTTACAACCAGTGCCGGGGCACCACTCCACTCTTAAAACTAGTGCTGGGGCACCACTCCACCCTTAAAACTAGTGCTGGGGCACCACTCCACCCTTAAAACTAGTGCTGGGGCACCACTCCACCCTTGAAACCAGTGCCGGGGCACCACTCCACTCTTAAAACTAGTGCTGGGGCACTGCTCCACCCTTAAAACTAGTGCTGGGGAACCGCTCCACCCTTAAAACTAGTGCTGGGGCACCGCTCCACCCTTAAAACTAGTGCTGGGGCACCGCTCCACGCTTAAAACTAGTGCTGGGGCACTGCTTCACCCTTAAAACTAGTGCTGGGGCACCACTCCACCCTTAAAACTAGTGCTGGGGCACCGCTCCACGCTTAAAACTAGTGCTGGGGCACTGCTCCACCCTTAAAACTAGTGCTAGGGAACTGCTCCACCCTTAAAACTAGTGCTGGGGCACCGCTCCACCCTTTAAAACTAGTGCTGGGGCACCGCTCCACACTTAAAACCAGTGCTGGGGCACCGCTCCACCCTTAAAACTAGTTCTGGGGCACCGCTCCACGCTTAAAACTAGTGCTGGGGCACTTCTTCACCTTTAAAACTAGTGCTGGGGCACCACTCCACCCTTAAAACTAGTGCTGGGGCACCACTCCACCCTTTAAAACTAGTGCTGGGGCACCGCTCCACGCTTAAAACTAGTGCTGGGGCACCACTCCACCCTTAAAACTAGTGCTGGGGCACCGCTCCACGCTTAAAACTAGTGCTGGAGCTATACTCTGGCTACACTACACTCATGTTAATATATAGGAAACAAAGTTTATGTAAATCCTGAACCAATTTAACTAGAATGAATCAAGGATGAATACTATCAAAATTAAATAAAATACACTTTTAAATAAAAAAATTTTTTACTCTACAATATAAGATTTAAATAATACCTTAAGTACACATATTCAAAAACAATGCATTTTAAAATTTAATTCAATTTAATTTACAAACTTTTTATTGGCAACACCAAACCAAAGTAGTGTTTGACTTCCAGAGTGGAAAATGTAGAATGTCGGTCAAACTGACAGTTGTTAGTCCATCATCGCTAAGGCTACAGGATTTATGATCAAAATGGAATTGTCTCAAACTAAAGTTACTTGAATCTTGGTGGAGAAGAGTATCACTATAGAGCTATTTAGTAAAAAATACTTTTACTGCCCTCTGCTGGAATTCTAGCCCAAGCCACCTTTTTACCAATATATTCATTGTTAAAACCTAATCTGTCATGTTTAGTATAGGCTATCTTACCAAACTCTAATAAACTCCAAAAACAATATGGTAAATTTTTTTATACAACAATAGAATTATATTGATGGTCCTCAACCATAATTAGGGTCCTAAAACAACAAACTATTAATCCAGTATTAGTACAACAGGAATTAAATAGTTATATAACTTAAAAGAGGAACCAATACTTTTTTTCCTAACCTATACTTAAATTCTCCCTTTCAATGTCATTGGTTATCCTTGAGCATGCGTCGACGCGTCCAAACTGATGTCCAATTTAGTGAATGCAGACACGATAAGAAACGTGCTTCATGGTTCATGGTTCTCAATCACGCTTGCACCCAACTGACTCGGAGTAAAATCTTCCCCTATAATACATTAATTTCAGTCTGATTCCATCCACCTTAGAAAACAGAAATCGTAGGTTTGATTTTTACGACTTAAAATATGTGCAAGAAAATAGTATTCATTCAACCAACATATACTAACACTACCCTATCCTTTGTGTAGCACATATGTGTTGCAATATTTTCTTTTATTTTGATGAAAAAATATAATAGAAATAATTTCGAAAACGAGAGAAGTTAGGTAGCACAACAAGGTGGAAATTTGTCCATATTTAAATCTATAAAAATTGGGTAAATTTCAACCTCATATCAAATAGCTCAAATACTTATAATGCAGTTATTAACATTAGATACATAATGAAGGTAAGTAACTGGATCTCAAAACTTATCATGTATGGTGGGAAAATCATGTCCCGTTTCTTCAGCCTACTCCACTTCATTGATTTGATTAATTTGTACTAATATAAATTCCAAAACATTTGATTTGGACAAGTTCCTAGAAGTACATAAACTACCTTTTTTAAACAACTGGGAAAAGGTGTGATATAGATCGAGCTCCATTATACCAAAGAAGGACTACGGTGTTGGTGAAATGCCAGTATAAATAAAGAAGAATTTTGATGTGTGGTTTGTCCTGCTTGTCAGGGTCCATTAAATCTTTGATTTCAAATGCGAGTCTAAATTGTTTTACGTTAAACATGTTGAAATCCGGTGGACAGGCTGCCTCAAGTTTAAAGAAATGCTCATAGCAAAAACTGGGGTGGATCATTTAAGAGATAAGTATATAATAGTCTTAGTGATTACACTAGTTTGTCATTGGTATCAAAATATAAATTTGTTATTGTTCCTAACGGTAGCTACAAAGGTGCTTATTAGCAGTTGAACGTCACCTCAAAATGATTTATCTGGGAGACCAGCCAATGTTAATTTTCTACCAAGGAATGCTGAAGAGTAAATCCGCCTAAATTTTTGAAAGGAAGTGTGTGTGTGTGTGTGTGTGTGTGAGTAGTCTAGCACGCCCTGGTAAATCAACTTGACCTTTGACCTTTGACCCCTAGTTGTGTGTCGTCGATTTTTACCGTTATTCCGCTCCCGCCCCCACCCCTTTTCCCCTCCTCCTGCCCCACCCCAACAAACCCTGAGCATGTTGGTTCTTGCTGATTAATTATTAATTATCGTTAATTAATTATTGTAAATTGGTAGAATAGAGGTGTTGTAGTTTTTTATTGCTAGCATACGCCGGACATGTTGGTTGTTAATTAATTAATTAATTGGTAGGGAGTTTTAGGGCGTTGTAGTTTATTTATGGGCATACAATCCTTGACGTTGCGGCAGGAGGGTTCGGCACGAAGCTTGCGCTACGGCTGCCAGGCCTAGAATAAACATTGGTTATTCCTCCCTGTCCCGGAACAAGCAGCGTGAACCTTGCGCTATGGTGGTTGGTGGTAGAGTGTGGTAATTGGTTCCCGAGACCCCCTCCTCCTTCGCCACCCTGACGCCAGGCTGCCGGGGTGACAAGTGACCTCGATAACCTTGGGTTTTCCCAATGACGTAATCATTGCGTGTTATGTCGCAACCCTGGCGCCAGGTTGGCGGGCAGATAAGACAAGTTGGGACAAGAATAGATATTGACCCAGGCAGCAGGTTTTCCCTGGTGCCAGGTTGTCGGGGAGACAAGACAAGTTGAGACAAGAATAGATATTGAGGTCATTGAACCCCGGCAGTGGGTTTTCCCTGGCGCCAGGTTGGCGGGCAGACAAGACATATTGAGACAAGAATAGATATTGACCCAGGGCATCGGGTTGTCGGGCAGACAAGACAAGTTGGGACTCGTAAATAAAACACAGATGTTAAAAATATATATTTATTTATTAAACATCACAATTATACATTTTTACAGGAATGACGCATATATTCGTTCATACGTTTTTCTACAGTGTCTCTTAGATGCGTTAGTAAAATTGTTTTTAGTTCACAATCCAACATGTAATAGTCCAAACCGATGACTTAACGTGTATAGTAGGTAGCACTGATAAGATCCAGGTTTTTGATGTGCGTTTCCACCGTAGGTTGTTCTAGGTCGATGACATCCGTCGATTCTGTTAGCGTGTCGCATACATCCACGACGAGTGTGTCGATCAAATTGTTGCAATAGCGGGCGACGGGTGTCGACCACATGCCCCGTCGGTCGACGGCGACGTCGATGAGGTCCCACACCTCACAAAGACGCGCCCAGCTAGGTGCTAGATAGGCGACCCGTTTGATTCCGGCGTCTTGTTTCTCGTTGATGACGACCATACGGTCACCGCACATGCGTCTCAGAGAGATTTCGTGATTGGTCAGACTAATCTTCTGAGGAGGTTGCGTGTTGGTGAAAAACTTTGATATGACCGACTTGTAGGTGCTCAGTTCTTGCCATTCTGTACGGTTAAACACGACGCAGTTCCCTCCACATTTTTCTAGCTGGACATAGGGCGTAAAGTTGTTCTTGACACTCATGCCGACGATGACTCGCTCGTCGTCGACTCCATCCAGCGAGAACAATGTGTTGAAAATACTGGTGACGGCGAGTGGTTTCGCAGGCTTTGCTTTGCTACCGCAAACGTCTTGACCTTCCATGATGTTCGGTGGTTATGGCCTGCAAACCGCCGGGACGCCCCTTTTATAGGGGCACGCCACCTGGACACGGCCTCTTGAAGGGCGACATGCCCCTACAGTCTTGAAAAATCTATTGTAATATCTCACCACCTTAGCGTCGTTGGCTTTATGATTGGTGGGTGAGAATAGGGTTTGGAAAGTTTTCAGCGGAATGTTCTGGGCGCGATAGAGAAGGTACATGAGACAGTAATGGCCACAAACGTCTGATGCGATGCTTTGAAGTTGTAGCTTACTATGGGACGTGCGAATAGTGTTTTTGCGTATAAATGCCAGATGTGTCTTTATACGCGGTGGAAAACCATAACTATCAAAGTATTCTCCCACGCCGTTCTTGTCGATAAAGATGGCGACCCAATGAGTCCCAGGTTTGGTGTGTGGATCGGTGTTGATGACTAGAGTGGCAGGTCGAGCTGTTCTTGCGGGTAGTTGATCAGCAGGGAAAACACCCGACCGTACAGAACGGAACCACGGACATGTTTTCAGCGCACGTCTTATGGTGTGCGTGTCCATCTTCAAACAACCAGTCTCGAAGTCCCCAGACGATAGAGGCAGAGCAGAAATTCCATACAGAACTATGTGCCATGCACATAGTGCACCCCAATTTAAGTGTTTTCAGTGACGAACAACCTCTGTCGTACAGATCTACGATGGGTGTAGACGTGTAATTGACTAGAAACTTTTTCTTTTCTGACCCCTTGACGTAGACGGTTTCTGCACGCGCTGTGGAACGTGAGATGAGGGATTCGAGTAGGCTGTAATCCACATCACCGTAATCCCAGGTGATACTGTGCAGATTGTTGACTATATAGTCGGCTTTCTTTCTGGCATCGCTGGAAAGATTTTCGATAGCGTATGGAGGTTTTAACACCCAATGTTGAAGTTATGTGCCGCATACAGATAAAACACTCAGTTCCTTGACGATAAACTCTTTGTTGTCGTCGATGTAGCTCTGGAAATCCACAATGACGTCCATAGCTTAAATGAAGGGGGTAAGGGGCGGGAAGCCATTTATATTAACTTCCATAATCGGTCACGACGTTTCTGTCCTTTTCAATAGTGATGATGTTGGCAAACTCCCCGTACACGATACAGTTGACGGTTTCGGTGAGAGCTCGGGTGAAGCTCACTTCGATGCTCAGAGAACCGTGTCTCGTCAAATTCCAATGTGATGTCATGTGGGCGGACAGATTAGGTGTGAGATCGAAAGCCATTAGATGGTATACCTTGGGGAAGGCTTCTCGTGTGATGTCACTACCCTCGTTCATGAAATGGATACCTGTTCCAGAAAACAGCGTGTGGTAGGACATGACATAGTGTCCGTTTGAAAAATCGGGCTGTAACGGTTTCGACGGTACTTGTTCCCCGTCCACGTACAGCGAGAAATGGTTCATGCCGTAGGTTTGAGAGTTGAACGGGTTCTTGGTGGCGTCTCCGTTGAACGCTGCGTTTGACACAAATCCCACGATGCACCGTTTGGGTAACTGGCCGGTGAATACGTTGTCCAGCGATTTCCTTTGCACGCCCGTAGGAATAGTGAGTGTTTTTACTTCCACACGGGTGATGGGATACTTTGCGGGACTGACGTTTAATGCTTTGGCGTGTGCCAACAGTATAGGAGGTGCTACTTTGACACGCCTCACTAGAAGGCCAGCTTCAACGATGTGAACCTTAAAGTGAGGGAAATCAGGGACCACCATAAGACTAAACACGTCTCTGGAACGAACCAACCTGACTCTGAGTTCGGCGCCGTTCAAAAGGTATTTATCTTGGTTAAACACGTCACCGTGTAGATACCCCAAAAGATCCACCGTCTTACTTTTTGTGGTGAGACTGCGACGGGCTTCAAATCCCTTGTTGTTGGCGTTAGCCTCCTCAAAGTGTAACGATCTTACAAACGAGTACGAGTTCAACCAATTCAACGCCAAGTAATATAGGTCTAAACTCACCAACTGCCTGTTGAACGGGCCCACTTTCCGCTCGCCTTGGACACGCACGCACTCGAGAAAACCCAACGGACACTGAGAGAGGGGCCGCTCTCTTCACTTCTACTGTGATTAAGGCCCCGCCCACTAAGAAGAAATCGTCGAACTTGACTTGAGCTGTTTCCGGTGCTCCTAAAATTAAAATGCTATCAGCGCTATCTTTAAAACCCCAGAGCTGCCATTTTCTCCCACCTGAGCGCTGCTCGTTTCCTTTCGTTCATTTATTCCTTCCCTCATTTTCCCCCTCTCTGAGGTCAGAATCGACGCTCACAAATCGTATAGAAAGGACTGTATGCTTCTAATCTCTACTAACTATACCACAGGCTCATTAAGGTGAGGGTGTTCTCCGACGTATCTTCTGGGATTACTTATTCTTTGAAATTCTTTTTTGGCATTATTATGGGGGGGAACTGTTTTCTAAATTTACCGTTCCGGGGGTGTCTGCAAACCACAGACCGCAAGTCAAATGCGTTCTTTTGGCTTCGCTGTCGTAATTGAGCAGCGTCTCAATGTACGCTCTATAGGCATACGTGTTGCTGGGCGGTGATACTAGTTTTTGGTTTAAAAACACGTCCACCTGCGTGAATAGAGAATGCAGCCAATTGTTGACGGGGGCGATCTGATCCACCTCTGTGAAAGCGCCACCATCGGGTTTCATTATGGCCGCCCTGATATAGAGCATAGTCTGGGAAAGATCTATATAGAAATCACCTTGTCCAGTAACGGTAAATTCGATGGGTGAATCATCGGTGAGGGAAGAGACAGGTTTGTACTGGAGCCATTGCCCGCTTTCAAGACTGCTTTGAGTGGGTGGCACGGAAAAGAGATCGAGTTCACTGCTGGTGCACTCGCAGGACTGGTGGTGAGAAACGACATTTTAACTGAAAATATCTTTAGCTTCTTTCTTGACCTATTTACGTCGGGTGACGACCTTAGAATGACGTCGTTGCTTCTTACGACGCCCTTTATAGCCTGAGCCGGTCATCAGCGTGTTGATCTTCTGTTCAGCCTTGCGTTTCAGGTTTGTTCCAGCCTCGCTGACACGTTGCCGTAGGGCCTCTTTGAAAGGACGCCTTTGGTTGGCAACGTCGAAGAGCACGTCGATACCCGTATGAAGCGCCTGTTTTCCGATGGCCTTAGCACCGCTTCTCAGCAACGGTACGACGCTTTTGAAAAGACCACTGAAAAAACTTCCTATCCCATGCCCTCTTTGATAGGGAACACCGTGGTAGATCGAAGATATTCCTGTTCCAGCCTGGTTGATGTAGTATCTTTGGTAGGGACAGTTCATGTTGAGCAGCGTCGAAAATGAAGTTTCACGCACACTTTTCCAAACTCGAATGGTACAGGTTCACCGGTGTCGGTTCTTATATTGATTTCAAAGCTTTCAATTTCCCTTCTAAGCACCGGCATGTAGTGCAACGGGTAGTAGCTAATTGTCTTAAGTATGCCGTAGAGATAGTTTACGTTGTTGATGCCGACGATACGTAACAGCGGTGCCACAATGCCACCCAGGGGCTGAGGCTCGACGATATCCGTGTAGATGTACATTTGTGAGGGCAGGCCTAGTAGAATGTTGGCGGCGTACGGAGACTTTGGTACTTTTATCAGATTAGTCTTAGTATCGAAATCGAGCTGTAGACTTAGTTGGCTTGATAGAGTCAACAGCTGTATATTTTGTGAAGAAGATATAACTTAAACTTTTTTGTTGGGGTTTGTGTACTTGAATACAACTCCAGAATCCCCTTTAAAAGCCACTACTTCATTTAGAGCCTTGATCAATTCGTGGATAGTGCTGTAGTTTCCAGCAGGGATATGATCCTTGAATATTTGTTCCAAGCCTTTAGCGTCAACCCAGTTGTACCATACAATATTTTGACCCTCGGGTACGGTGGTGAAAGAACAAGGATATTGAAATTTAGCCAGAGCGACTTCCCACCGCCCCTCGAGTGTAAGACGGTAAGGAAGTTGCGTGGTGAAATTCGTGAGGATATTTTTCGGAAAATATCCCATAGAGCTGTCGCTCGGCAAAGTGATGTAAAATTGGTCCTTCATGGTAGTGCGCTGACGTAACTGGCGGGAATCCAGGAATTAAACTTGGCGGGGTAAACTTTCCACTGCACGTACACTTTCTTTCTGGCGCCTTTACCCTTGACACGTAGTATTTTATCAACTTTAAAAGTTTCAGGGAGACGTACGCGTTGCAACTCAGGTTCGTAAAACGTCCCTCCACTTCTTCGCCGTCAAGATCGGTGAGTCTGTAGACTACAGGTTGTCTCAACACGACACTGCTGACTTTGAAAATCTCTTCGCTCCAATTGCTTTCGTAAACCCTTTCCAAACAGCATTTTGGATTTGCTAATACGCACCGTGTCACCGACTTTTATTTTAGGCATAAAGTTTGGACTCCTTTTGCCGTACAGATTATCTCTGACTTGAAGCACGTTAGTTTCTGAAACGTTAGCGGGCGCCATCTTGATACTGGAATGCTTGTAGCCGTTGTAAGCGTCGACTAGATCTTGGAGGATGTCCACATACCGATACGTGTTATTTTTGGTAAAGTAGCGCCACATGCGTCCTTTCAGAGTTCTATTGAACCGTTCCACGATGCTTGCCTTCACGTCTGGATTATGAGTGGTGTAGTAATGCACGCCTTCTTGCTTGAGAAATTTCCGGACTAGACGTGCCGTGAACTCTGTCCCCTTGTCCGTCTGTATACTTAGAGGTTTACGGCCGCTTTGCTTGAAAATGTCCCGAAAGGCGTCTCTCACGACGCTCCCCGTCTTGGATGGAAGCGTCCTCACCCAGGCCATCTTACTAAAAACGTCGATGACGGTGAGCAAGTACACTTCACCGTCGTTGTATTTTCTGAGACTTCTCATATCATTGAGATCGGCTTGCCAGAGATCGTCAATGTTTGACACCACGTACTTGTTGCGTGGAAATTTTTTTAGCACAGGTTTGTGTAGGGTATAAGCGTCCTGCGCACGAAGCCATTCTCGTACTTTTTCGGGATCTTTTATTGACGCCTTTATGAGCGACACCACCCCTGCAAACCCTGCAGGATGAGAAGGGTCGTAGTAGATGTCGGCTAGACGTTCCATTAAGCTCTGAACGGCAGCCACCGGTTTTCATCCACCCTCTTCAGTTTCTTCTTCTTTGGGCGTTGCGACGGTGTAAGTGGTTGTGGTACGGGCGTCGGATCTCTAATGGGCGCCAAACGTTTCGGGTTCACAATAAATTATTTCGGAACGTTTATATTTTGCAGCGCCGTGAGAAACTCTCGCCACCCTGACGGTTCGCTGTGTCTTCTTGCTCTGACCAGATCGTTGACTAAATCCACAATATTGGATCCACGAAGAGGCGTATCTTGAATACTCACTTCTCCGTTTGAGTCCCAGGAGATGCCGCCTCGGGACTTAATATGTTCTAGTAAAAGTTCAGCTTTTTTACGTGCCTGTGCTGGTACAGTATTAAGTACAGTTGGGATGGGAAGTACAGACACTTCAGGGGTGGTGGTGGTGGTGGTTTCAGATGGCGGAGGGTGTTGACTAAAGTGTAGATAGCGCTGTAGCACTTGTTGGTATAAAGTCCATTTAGACTTGTCGTCAAGTTTTGAAGCGAGGATTTTTTCCATTTCCTTGTCCAACTCGGAGACCACTAGATTTGTTGCCGAAGCCGTTTGTTGGTGGTGTTGCTCGTGACGGTGTAATGTTTCCGGGGACACCAATATAATATTTTTCGTGTGTTTCATTATTTACTTGTTGAATAAGGAACCGAGGCCCCCGCTGATTAAAGGGGCTAAAAGTAAGGGCAAGAACGCTCCTCCTTTCTGAACGAGTAGTCGTCTCTTCTTCTTCCAGCACTCTCCTCGTTTGACCAGCTTGCGCATCACCTGCTTGTGAGCACGTAACTTTGTCTTCTGCGCATTTTTCAGTAGTACCCGCCCTTTTAAAGTGTTGTAGTCACACTCGCAAACAGAGTCAACCAGTTTCTTGTCGGCCGTTTTCATCAAGGCGACTCGTTGTTGCGGGTTCATGAGATACATCGCACGTAGCAGAGGGGCCTGCTTCAGCACTTTAGGACTCATGGTTATGAAATGATCTGTAAGCGGGAAGTGTCGGTGTTTTTATAGCTTTTGCGCGGTAGATACACGCAGCAGCCGACATTTGTGCGGGTTCTATATCTGAACCATTATGGTGTACCTTGTTTGAAATCTAGCAATATATAGGCGTGAAGCGTACTTGTAGCATCGGTGTAAGCCTCTTGTAAAACACGGGGATTTTCAGGACAGACTTGTCGTGCAAAGTGTTGAATCTGTGCTTTATCCCTGGGATTTTTAAAAAGCACGATATAATGTGCGTTTAAGGAAATGTCTCTTTGGCCCTTGCCCTGATGGAATATATTTTGTGTAAGGTACATGACGCTAATATTTTGATGGTGGCATCCTTTGGTGAAAAGATCGACGACCTCTTCGTTGGCTTCACGCATCAGGTCGTCCAGGATAATCAGCTGTGGAGAGTCATTACAGACGTCATCCATTTCCGGCAAACCCTTACAGAATATGACGTGGGGACTTGTCCCGTCTTGTTCGAATCCTGGTTGCCATAAAGCATAATACCATGTGATTTTATCAAATTTAACGTCACACATTGTGTCCAAGTGACGGATAAAGTCTGCTACAAAATGTGACTTTCCACAGCTGGAAGGGCCGCTTATGATGGCCGAAAATGGATGTTTCAACTTGTCCATAATGTTTGAGACAGAGCTTCTAAGCTATATGAGCTTGTATTTATAGGATAGGAGAGAGGTGGGAGGGGTATAGACGTTAAAACACAAACATAACAATTTTTACAATATTTATTTGGTCATGAAAAAAATATACACAGTGTAAAGTATACTGTGAATATTTACAATATATAATTATTAGTATAAACATAACTGGTTTTGTTTACAATATTTATTAACACACAGTGAAAAGTATACTGTGAATATTTACAATATGGTGGGGAATAGTGGCATCGGTACTAAATAAAATAAATATATATACAGTTTATTATATATATTTGAATAGATTTAAAATAAAAAATTTATACAATCAGTTTATTATACTTGACTAGAAAGAAAATAAATATATATACAAACAATTTATTAGATTTAAAATAAAAAAATATATACAAACAATTTATTATAATAAAATATATACAAATAAATAATTGACTAGAAAAAAAATCAGGTGGTGGAGGACTGTACTGGCAAATAAAAAAATATAAAAAAAGTATCCCGGGTGCATAAAAAATAGGCTTGTTTTCATGCAGAAAAACATATAAAAAAATCTCAAATCTTTGAAAAATGGTATGTCAGTGGAACTGTCTATAGTGAAAAAAAAAAAGATGATTATTCTTCCCGTCTAAATAAGCACCTTTTATTCGTGGCGAGCGCGTTTACAAGGACTCTGATACCCAAACGGCAACGTATTAAAATCATTGGTTATCCTGCGTTTGGTGTACACGGGCCGGTAGACTTTAGTCTGCGAAACGCTACATACAGTCGCAAGACCTTTTCTTACAATTTTGTGCGGTATCTGTATGTATCTTTCCGCAGCCTGTTCGGTGACCATCTCTTTCAAAACTTCAAAATTAACATCGTTCCGGTTGCCATAGTTTATGGTGATCCCACGAACCTTGCACACCGTTTTTGTTTTGGCAGGATCGCCGCCAAAGCAAACTCGGTAAGCGTAATTTTTGGGACCGCCAGATACAAAGGCGCTAATGTAGCTTTCCGGACCGTAATCCTGAAGTTCATCAATGAGGTCACCTAAAAAGTCTCCGGTCGGCGGACTCCAATCGCCGGGGCGTTTGGTGAATAGAACGCTATCTGTATCATGATACAAAACGCGGTCCCCCAATTGTTCAAGGATGCTGTATAAGTGCAACCTAGCCATAGCAGTCATGTAGCACGCCACCGCCACACTCGTGTTAGGGTTAGGGCGCAACGCGTCACGCGCATCCTTGTAATTGAGTAACATAACCTCATCATTTACATCAATGACGCTGTCCACGGTGATGTACGGATCCGTCAGGTACTTGTGGACGCCCTGATAGTCGTTGAAAACGGCTACGTGTGGTAAATCGGGTCTTTGCCCAAACTTTCCCCATAGTGAATTTAAAAAAAGTTTAGCCAGAGTGAGGAGACCAGGGTTTTTACAAACAGAGCCGAAATCTAGTTTTACCCCTTCCCTTTACTCATAATTTTGAATGTATAATAACTTTTACTCCTGTGAGGTACACCACTCTGGCCATCCGCTGGCTTCTTGTTTAATTTTCAAAAAAGTATCAATGTACCGTGAAACAGGCCGCCAGAACGCGTCTGACGGTCATAAACAGATACATTGTACTCCCACACTTCGTGCACTGCTTCAACGGTGTAGCCTTTCTCAACGGCTTTCCGGATCTCGTCAATCACCCAGACGCCTGTCAACCAGCGATCTTTTTTGTCGTTGTGCTGACACGTGCCTTGGTTTTTCTCCTCCCCGCATTTCCTGCACAAGATGAACATTAGCTTGTCGTGCATCCATGTAGGCAATACGGGCAGGAATAAATCTCGCGGAGGCGTCAGTGTAACTTTGGCTATGCCTTCTACTTGATCTATAGACGGACAATTTGGTTCCAAGTGAATTTTGGGGTGGCCGACTGGGTATTTTTTGTACTTGTAAACGTATGGATACAATGAACACACATCCAAGTACTTGATCTTCTCCCCACAAGAAAGGTCTGTTTCGTGGAAGAGCTTGATACAATTTGTACGTCCGCCAAAGAATGCATCCCTGGGACTGAGAGGTTCCTTGGTATACACCTCGTGCCGGAGTACAAATTGCTGCAAGTCCTTGTCTGTGCGTTTCATCGCATTAAACATGCACTCCCACATCTCTACGACCGTGTAGCCGGCATTCTTAAACTTTTCCAAACAAGCCATGGTCGCTTCATAACGCGTCTCCATGGTTTCGTGGGGGCTATTTTTGACGGGGGTGGTACTGTCAGGGTAACAGAGAGGGCACCCGTGCCAATAACAGCCCCAGAACTGGAAGACGGTGGTGGTATCTCCAGCTTTAACAACACCGTCTACACGTCGCCCTAACACATATTCCTCACGGCCGTTACCCGCATGAAGAATAGAGACACCGCGTTGATGGGCCTCCCAGCAGAGCCATTGTACAGCGACGTGCGACTGTCGGTCTGCGCACCGATAGCCACCGTTAGGGATAATACCGATAGTATTCTCCTTAAAATGACTTCGGCGGTAAACCAACATGGCCGCTCCAGCTATCGTACACGCCTCTCTGAAAGGATCCACCTTTTCTTTCTCCATGAGCATGTCTCTAAACTTCAGGCAGGCCTTCCGTAGGATCTCTACATCTTTCACACAATACAGTTCCAACTCGCGTTTAAAATCAAAGACATAATTTTCTTTGACCAACGCGTCATACCACTTCTCAAAGTGCTCCTTTCCCTCAACTGACATCTCGCCGATGCCGTAGTCCTCCTTTGGCGGCAAGGGACCCCTATACCCCGCGTTTTCTTTTTTATTGAAAAAATGGGGGAAATGTCCCTTGGCCAAAGACTCGTCCAAGCCGAAAATTTTGGGCAATTTGGACAGCGACATCGGGAGAATGTTCAGTGAGTCAATAAAGTGGAGCGGGCCGTAACGCATGGCCATGATTTTCCCACCGTTCATTATAAGTTCTGGAGTCCATTTTTTTACCTCCATCATGTATCTTAAAATAAAATTACCATCATAGGATTTAGCGTTATGGCCGAAGAGGGTGATATCCTTAAATTTTGAAGCTTTAATTTGTTCTATAAATTCAAAAAATTTGGCCATTGTGGTATCACCCTTGAATATGCGAGTCCTATCGCCCCCACAGTCGGTGCAATGATGGTCATTTGCATCTATATAAACACAAGCCTTACAACACGTTTGCACGACACATAGGTTAGGTTCGTGCAAGTACGTGCCTGCCGCACCTTGAAGAAGCGTTTCTTGTATGCATTCAAAATCATAGAATACAAACATGAAATTGCTCTTTTCCAGTGTTGGCTTGGATGGGGCTTGCTTCATATAACAGAAATGACCAAAAGGACGATATGAATTGCATACTCTACAAAAAGTCTCATAACACCTATGTGAATAATTTGATCTTTCCAAACTGAAAAATTGCCCGCATACCTCGCAAACCTTTTTGACATCACAGACCGATCTGTGACCGCTGTGACCGGGACGTTTATGGTTATCAAAGCACGTCTGATTTGTGAACCAACGCCCGCAGTCTTTACAGACCACAGATCGGCCTCCGCTATAAACCGCTTTAGCGTAGCACTTTTTGCACGCGGATTCACACTTGTGCGCATTCTTATGATCAAATGGCACACGGCATTCGCGGCAAAAGTACGAGCACTTAAATGCGGCTGTCAAGGATGTTATGACGTCAAAATGGTTTTGCTTATCGTCGTGAAAATACAAATCAAGGTGCCCCTTAAAAGAATGTTCGGAGGGAGTAGGCCCCTCATATAGGACCTGTCTCCCCCGACGTTCCCTAAACACCGTGATTTTGTATTCGGAAAGGTATGCTTGAAATTGTTTCAGCTCGGTTATTCCACCACCCTTCAAAAGATTCACATGGGCATCACGGCATAGTTCTTCTGCTTTGTATTCTTGAATATTACGATCCCATTTTATTTGTCTGAAGGTGTTCACGTCCATACATCCTGGCTCTCTTTTATTGTCACATATAGCTTTAGCGACAACCAGTGCACGGGCAAGGCAAAGACTGTCGCCATTTTGAATCGTAATGATCCCTTGGTTTTTGCGGCTATATGTGCTAGCGGGAAAGAGTTTATCACATTTATGATTACCCCTCCCGCGAGGCTCCTTAAAGTGGGAGAGTTTAACGTACAAGGGTGCAGTACTCAAAAACAAACTATTACTCTGCAACACGTGACTTACGTTATCAAGCACTGCTCTAGCGTCTAGCTGGTCTGCTAGCCTAAATGAGACATACACAGGGCTTAACGTTGAGTCAGTGCTACTCAAAAGTAAGCTGACGTGGTCATCGGCGCTAACGCCATGGTCCTGCAACCGATGGAGCAAATTAGTAATTTGTTCTTCAAGCCAGCTTATTGCGTCACGATCGCTTGCAGGTGCACCAAGATGTACGGTAATTTCTCTACCAGTATAAAAAAACGCCTCAATTGTTTAATCCTCTCTTAAACGATACGAAGAGGGACGCCATTTTGCAATGCACCACCTACCTGATTAACAGGGCCACTAATTCCCTGTTGTCCGGCTGAAGAAGGTCCTGCTATTGCTGGCTCGATGGGCCCCATCTCCCTCGCCAGCGGGTCTCGAACCCCGTCTCCCTGGCGCTGGGGCGGTGCGGCTACGTTGGGTTGGAGGGGCCCCATAGCTGGCGGTGGTGTTGTTGGGGTCGTCCCTCCATTTCCAGCCTCCAGAAGCCCTATAACACACACACGTGCGTTAAAATATAACATGTAAGTTAATCTAACGCTATGAAGGGTTAAATCTACAAGGAATCAAGCCCGGACCCTTCGCATGTGTTTATTAAATGCACAGTCTGTGACTGTTAAACATACAGGGAATCAAACCCCCGCATTTCACAAGTTTGAACCCTGGACCCTTTATTGGAACATGTACAAATAGAGGGCAACGCAATTATTTTAAAAACACTGTTCCAAACATGAGGGGTTCTAAAGGCCAAAGGGGGGGGGTAGAGGGATTCTGCTACAATTGGTGTTGTTGGGGTCGTCCCTCCATTTCCAGCCTCCAGAAGCCCTATAACACACACACACGCGCGTTAAAATATAACAGGTAAGTTAATCTAACGCTATGAAGGGTTAAATCTACAAGGAATCGAGCCCGGACCCTTCGCACGTGTTTATTAAATGCACAGTCTGTGACTGTTAAACATACAGGTAATCAAACCCCCGCATTTCACAAGTTTGAACCCTGGACCCTTTATTGGAACATGTACAAAATACAGGGCAACGCAATTATTTTAAAAACACTGTTCCAAACATGAGAGGTTCTAAAGGCCAAGGGGGGGGGATAGAGGGATTCTGCTACAATTATTTATTTTCGTTTTGTAAGACATAAATACTCTCTTTTCTCTAGCTAATGTCAGCTTTGAGGCATCTCGCTAATGACCGAGAGGGAGGAAGGTATTGCTTTGCTACCCTGTTTCTACCTCCATTTAGTGTCTAAACTGCCACCCCAGTGCTATCTACCAGAGAGAGAATCAATTAAATAACGACTGGAAACAAAGCAGCCAGCCCACTCAATCTAGCATCCAAACAGACAACCTTTACCTCCTGCTTATTTACCAAAACAACCTTGTCTGTTTGAATCCTTGTACCAGTGTTAACGACAATAATAATAATAACATTCTCTAAGTTGGAATGTAACTAAATAGCCGATTTGACACGGGTGATTAGTCAAATTTGACTTCATGATGGCTTAGAAAATGTGTTCAGTCCGTTTAAAAAAATCATTTGTTTGGCTATCGTAAGCTACTAGCTGCCACCTATATTTGATGTATCTAGATTCAGATGTATCCGTAACAAGAGATACTTTAGTTTATAAAATAAGTCCAAATTTTAAAATTATGTGTAGCTGGTAAACAAAAAAGACAGTAAAAAAATGGCAGAGGAAATGTACAACCTTTAAATAAAAAACATGAATCGAGTTAAAGCTAGTGAAAAAATACAATTTACTATTCGGTCTGCAATGTGTAAACATAAGAGCAATTAATTTTTTGTACAAGTGGAGTGGAATTAAAATAAGGTACGCGCAATCTTCATTACGAAATTTGTATGGGATTGCCGCACACAAGAAGGATAAACTCTCATTTTCAGCCCCTGTTTGGCTTCGAACAAGTGTCCCTTGACACTGCATACATGTAGGTTTTCTCAGGAAAAAACCCCCCCCTGTAATATCGTTTAATGCAAGAGACTATATTTTGTTGACATAATAATAAATACTGTAACCATTAATTAGAGGAAGTGCACCGTCTTTTGCAACGAGGGAGAATAGAAAACCTAAATACACGCGAGGTGATTGAAGGGGTTATGTTTACAATACATGCACACACATCGAGAGAATCAAATAGGTGACCTAGTTAAATGGTACTCACATATCAGCCGGTCAATTTCCTCTAGATCCCTGTAAGCATCAGGGATCCCGCTTGATGTCGGGCGGGTGACGGACGTGGTGGCAGCCCCAAAGGCGGGGGACGGCGTGCTCCCATCTGCCAATGGAGCCGTAGTCTCCGGGGGCTGCGGCACATCCCCCAAGAGCAACAGCTCGTCACAAAAATCTGAAATTAAAAAATACATATTATTTACTATCACGGGGTGGAAAAAAAAACCAAAAAAACTGTCGTTTCTATTTCTCTAATTTACCTAGCGTCCATTCATTCCCTGCAATACAGTTCCCGTCCTCCGTGAAATAGCTCAAAGGATCGGGGCTGTGGGGTTGTGAAGGCGCGACCAGGGCCACAAACGCTTCAGGGGCGTCTACTTGATAGTCTATAAAAAACAAGAAAATCCCTCTGTACACCAAGAAAAAATAAATCCCGCTGTACCCCTCCAAAGAATAGTCACCTATTAAAACATGCAAGAAGTTTTAAAAATTCACCTGAATTTAAAAAAATGTCCAGCTCGTTGAAACTATTCTTGATCGACGCTAATCGGTGCTTGATGCAAATTGAAATGAACGATTGTAAAGAATTCTGGGCTATTTATACCCTCTTCAAAGAGCCTGCCGCCTGTAATGACCTAATACTCTAATGTGTCTATGCGCATGCGCAACACAGATCTGTCCATAAGTCCCTTTGTAAATCCCGTTATTTCGGTAGTCGGCATCGACCCAGCGAAGTGGACGGAGGTGCCTGCTCGATGCGCTGTTCCACTGCCTTAAATATGAGTGAAGAATGACCCTGAGCACGGAACGAATCCTGGATAGCTCAGTGGTTAGAGCATTGGAGTACTAAGCCAGAGGTCCCGGGTTTGATTTCCGTGTCCAGGTGTCATATTTCAAATTTTCGTAATATGTCACTCGTGTGGTGCTAACCCTCCTAAAATACACCTTAATAGCTTTAGCTATTTATTCACATAGAGATAGAGATAAATTGTTTTGGAAACCAATAAATTAGCACACTAGCCAAATACAATGTGAGATTAATCAAGTCAAATAATAGTAGAATTGTTTTATTAATGTGAGACTTGTGATTATTCAGAGCACATAGTCATCAATCTGTCCTAATTGTTGACAAACTTTGCCTTGGCTTTGAAAAAAATCAACTATTACTTTGCTTCAAAAAAATCTGACAATGTATTATAGCTCTCAATATTTATATATGTCTATGTTCAATTAATGATATTCTGAGCTTTTATATAAGTTAGGACTACAAAAATATCCATTCTTTTTGGCCTATTATTGATTCACATATATATCAAGAGAAAAACTATTTACAACAAGACTTGGAATAACTTAGATGTTAAAGGAGTGAAGAAGAAATGTATAAAGCTCAAGTGATTTAAGTGTATGTTGCGATAATAGCTTTATTTATTGAGAATATTGATTAGTAACTGATAAATATAAGATCCTTTTTAAATAAATATTATATATATATATATATATATATGTAGAGGATGAGTGACTTAGCAAATATATGAAGGTAGACTGTGTGGATCAAAAGGAAGAGGTAGACCATATAAGATGTGGTTAAATGTTGTAGATGAATGTCTGAAAAAAAGAAACATTAAGAGTTTTAAGAATAAAAGTGATGACTCGGTGGTCTAGGGGTAAGGTGTTAGACTTCTCTGCGGTGGGTCCGGGGATTAATCCTCTGTCCCGGCACAGATTTATCTGATTGCAAAACCCTTCCTTCACCTCTGACAAGAAGTGTATTAATCACAACTTGTGAATGTGTGGAATGCCAGGCCTCCACCGTGATTCGGATCCCACGTTAAACTGTAGGTCCTCTATTTCATCTCACAATCACCCTATCATTACGTATTAGCGTAAGTGCGTATAACCTGAACGGTTAGTAAGACGCAGTGATAATAATAATAATAATAATAATAATAATAATAATAATAATAATAATTTAAGGCAGTGAATCTGTGATAGACATATGGAAATTTTCAACTACATTATGTGATTCCAATTATCATAAGCTATCAGATAACCTAGCCATCAGCGACTCGGTAGATGGCCTATTCAGCAGAGTGTGCAGTTATATAATTGCATGAGAAATATGTACATATATATGAATAAATTGCTGAAGCTATTAAGGTGTATTTTAGGAGGATTAACACCACACGAGTGCCCAATGTCCACTTTTCACGGGATGTAAGACCACTCTTGCCATGCAAATGATGGTGCACAGAATGAACAAGCTCACAGCTGCTCTATTAGCGTAATTAGTATAGCAACCGCTTAAAACTCCGACTTCCTCCCATATTTAGTAGTATAGTCTTTTGCTATAGTAGCGCCTTAAACCATGTGGTCATTCTTTATGTTACGTGCAATGTTAAGCTAAATACCCGTTTTCATATTCGTTATACAGATACAATTACAGAGGATTAGCCATTTAATTTATCTGTACTTAGTCCGCTCTTGCAGAGGGCGAGAGACTTATTAACATTGAGTCCGTTGAAGTTGTGCGGTGTTATCGCCTATTAAGGGGTAACTAACTAATCGTGCCGTTGGTGAGGCGCGTAGTAATTTGATGGTCTCTGGTTCGAATCCAATCTAGACACGCAGATTATATCAGCACACGACTTACAAACTAACTTAGCTATAGAACAGTAAATTCACCACCCGTGAAAAGCACCCCCCGCAGTATAGAGAGTTGAGCCCAGTACCCACAACTATTTTTTGAGGAGGGCGATAGTGATTCGAGGATGATTTTCCACTCTCCCTCCAACAAGTTGGATGTGTGTGAGAGAGCTGACTTGGGCGGAGGAGCCTCCCTCAGAGTACCAACAAGTTGGATGTGTGTGCGAGAGAGCTGTTGGGCCAAAACATGTCCACTTTCATGGGATGTAAAAGCGAAACTGCCGTTTAACGGGAGTTTTCCGAGCTGTCTTGCAGGTGTCTATTTTGAGAAACACAATGACTCCTCAAGGTGAATGGAGGTTATTGCTCGGTACGTCACCCCCAGAAGGTAATGACCGGGGGAAGGATGAACAACCCCGGCTCTGGGGGGAGGGGTGGGGAGGGGTGGGGAGGGAATAGTGAAAGGCTGAGTTGGTCATCAGAAGGCAGCGAGCCCCTGCTGGAGAAGCTGGTGTCATTTGCTATCGGTCAGCCGGCGGAGAAAGACTTGGAGCGCGAGGCCCGGGTGGCTCTATGCTTCAACGCCTAACAATCATTAATCAGCAAGAACCAACATGTCCTGGTGAGGGCTCACAGTGTCTCAACCAGTGTCTCGCGTACCCCCTGATACACGCATGCCACAACGATGCTGCTTATTCCGGGTCAGAGCCTTGTGACAGAAGAGCCGATGTTCATTCTAGGCCTGGCAGCCGTAGCGCAAGCTTCGTGCCGTGCCCTCCTGCCGCAACGTCAAGGACTGTATGCCCATAAATAATCTACAACGCCCTAAAACTCCCTACCAATTAATTAATTAATTAACAACCAACATGTCCGGCGTATGCTGGCAATAAAAAACTACAACACCTCTACCCTACCAATTAACAATAATTAATTAACGATAATTAATAATTAATCAGCAAGAACCAACATGTCCAGGGTTTGTTGGGGAGGGGCAGGAGGAGGGGAAAAGGGGTGGGGGCGGGAGCGGAATAACGGTAAAAATCGATGACACACAACTAGGGGTCAAAGGTCAAAGGTCAAGTTGATTTGCCAGGGCGTGCTAGACTACTTGTGTGTGTGTGTGTCTTAATACAACCAAAACAGACTATTTTCTGGTATTTATTTTTACTGTCCTCGAAGGTGTTCTTTAAGTTTTGGAAAGAAAGGAAAATCCAACGAAGCCAAGTCTGGACTGCACCATGGGTGATCCAAAACTGTGAAACCAAGGCGTTGAATCTCCGTGTGTGAGGTCGAGCATTGTCATGTTGAAGGAGAGGCTGTTCTATGTGAGCACGCACTTTTCGAAGTTGTTCTTTAAGTTTTCTCAGCGTTTCATATTAGCTTTCAGATTTTATGGTTGTGCCTCTAGGCATGAATTTTAAATGCACTACACCTCTAAGATTTCAGAAAATCGTGAGCATAACTTTACCCACTGACGCTGCATTCTTGAATTATTTTTGGTGGCAGTACTCCATGAATATTCTTTGTTCTCTGGCTCAAAATGATGCACCCAGCTTTCATATCTCTTGACTATGTTGTCAAGAATTCATCGCCTTCACATCCATGGCACAGCAAAAACTGTTGGCTAATGTCCGCCCACTTCTGTTTCATTTAGGGAGTGAGCATTCGAGGTACCCATCGCGCGCACATCTTTCTAAGACCAGATCTGCAATCAATGCCTGTTATCGCTCATGTGAATTGCCAGTTTTTTCCGCCAGTTGTTGTTGATAAATATGGTGATTTTGTTTAATGAGTTTTATGTGATTCTTATTGGTAGTGGTTCATGGCCTTTCACTCAGGATGAAAGTGGTCCCTTCGAGCTTTCCATCGTGAAGACGTGCATTTTAACGTCCAAACAGTACTGATGTATACACATTCCTCTGCATAAGCAACCGTCATTCGCTGATGAATTTAAATCCGAAGAACGCTTTCTTCAATCTATCATTGCACGCTATTTAATCCTCACTGACATAATCGTTATTAAGATAAGTATAGCGGTGGAGGTTGGAAACGTGGCCTCGTGACACGGGAAATACTATATATATATTTGAACGCATTTTAGGTTTTACGCCTACGTATGTTTATCTGATACAAAGTAAATTGGAGGCATTACTTTTCAGCACTCCCACATACATTATTCATACAGGCACTGAAAGAGAAGAGTTCATATTTTGGAGACGACAAATGGTATTGCTAAAGCTGAAAATACAACACCCATCTACCAGTTTTGAAGATGTGAGACATGTGTGCCTTTCTGCTATCCTGACAGTACTAACCCTATACAATACCATACAGCCCTCATGAGAGTATCTTATAGTGAAGTCACCATATCTACGTGATAAAGTTTAATAATGCTCATTACAAGGTCGTATGAATGTGAAAGTGCATGTTTAGTTATAAGTAACACAAATCCAAGGATTTGCGGCAATTTTTTTATCCTAGCACAAATTATACAATAAATAACCCATTAGACACCAGGATTCATTCTCTGGCAGACGTACAAGTTGTATCACGTTTTCCACAAAGTACTATTTCTAATGAATAAACTTTCAAAGCATTGGTGCGTTACCGTTGCGTTTTCAAATACAAAATAAAGTACCCCATCAATGAACCTAATATACATTTGGATCCAAATGGTCTTGTGATAGACTGAAAAGAATAGCCAAAGTAACGGTGAAATGTCACTAAACTTAATTCATGCCAGTTTAGTCAACACAGATGCAGATTAAATTAAAGTTTATTATGTTATGGAAATGTGGAAAAGGTGAAAATCAAAGCGAGCTTTCAATACAAAAAATATTATTGCTGGCTAACAGGCGTCTGGGTGATTGATGAGATCCGTAAAGTCATCGAAAAGACAGAATCGTTCAAGCCATACACAAGAGGTGGGAGTATGATGTATCAAAATACGATTGTCAGACATGTTATAAGGGCTTATTTAGTAAATATATTGATTTTTAAAGAAATTAAATAAATGCAAATGGATGGCCAGAATTGTGTGTCTTCGTTCTTTTATAAGCTTAAGCTAATTTTCAAAAACCCTAGTCACTGCATTTTGGTTCAACTCTTTCTGAATTTGATATTGGGAAGGTTTGAACAAATGCTCAATTTAAAATATGTAGCCTTTGTTAGTGATTATCGGGGAATACACAAGTACCTGTTGGATCCATACATTGACGTAGACAATGTCATAGGCATCAATACTCCCCTTACAAGGATGAACGTGACACGGGCAACTTATTACTATAACAAGTGTGACGGTTGCTTGCTAAATTACTACTGCGGTTATGTTGCACCTTTGTAGCATCTTTGTAAAATTGGAGTACACCGTTTTGTACTAAGATTAAGTCAGCGACATATCCACGGAATACCCCAATGATTGTAGTCAGCTAAGTGAAGACTTTTTGGGCAGCCTCAACGACAAGATTCAAGATAATGGTCCAGGAAGCTACATCAGTGCCTTCCTATCTAATGATCTCAGGAAATACGCGTACAGAGTTTGTGTTAGTGGGAATACAACAAAAAAATATTTATTTAATATTTGAGAGATTACAATAGAATATGCAACATAAATGACTTTAATTTGGACGTTTTGAAGGAGATGAGTATTAAATAATTTGGATCAAATACCAAAGGGTTTACCACCATTGTATGTCACTGTCCCAGTCAAATCTACTGTGTAATTCTTTTGTTCATTACAGCTCGGGGGCATGGGCGCTTGCAGAAATTATTCCAAGGGGGGGCCAAAATATATATATATCTCCACAAACACATACACGCGTGCCACTGGAAAAAACTTATGCGTGCACTGACTTTATAATTATAATGTAAAGATACTAAATATATAGAAATTGCAAAGAGCATGGTTTTTGATTCAACTTGAATGCAACTAGTAAACTCTTAAAAGTAAAATCTGATACATTTAAAATATGAATAAAAATTTCATTCTATTAATAACTTTAAATAATCTAGTGTCATAGACATGACATTAAATATGGGAATTTGTGACATTATTTAATAATCCCATATCTTATGTCCATACAATGATCTAATAGAGCTTACTTTTTTTATGAAGGAAGCTTTAGGAAGGTAAATATATGGAGAAACTTTTATTATTTTCATGCGAAAAATTTTTTGAAAGAATTTAATTTATTAAAATCTCATTTGCTCATTTGACAGTATTATATAAAAAGAATAACAACTTAAGCTAGTGTTTAAGAAAGAGGATAATAATAGTCAAGAGTGAAGGAGGAATGGTGGAAAGACAGAGCAAGATGGGGGTGTTATACAAGACTGACCCGGTCAAAACTGGAAGACGTAAAGGATCATGATATCTACCTACTTAAATAGAAACTGAAGGCTACAATCATTACCAAATTGATTTATAACTTTTCTACAAAAGCAGCTTTGTTTGAGTTAAATTTCTCACTGTGCACATTCAACATACATAACCCGGATAAGGGCTCATCCGTAATAGTTGATCTCAACCAAGTTTTGACTCCACGCAATATACTAAACGATCTCTCTACAGTAAATGTCGTCGCTGGAAATGTTAATAGTATGAGAATTGCCTGCCGTATTGATGAGAAGAAATTTGTTTTTAAAATCAAATGCAAACATTCTAAATTGTTGTTTTGTATTGCTGATGAGGACCACTTGTCGAACCACATCATTGCTTCAATTTAAAAAAATATATTTTGAATGTAATTTTTTTTCCCTGAAAGTTCACCATCCACATTCACAATTTTTGTCGAATAAATGGAAAACAGGTTAAATTGAGCATCATTAGCTTCAGATAAGTGACTTTTTAGTTAATTAATGATATTATCTAAATATAGCAGAGATATAGTTTGCCAAAAGTAGGCTTCAACACTTGATTTTCCAGAATTACTGCGGTGCATCTGCCTGCCACACTGATAATGAGTTGATAATGAGGCAAAATAGATAAACTGATGAGCTGAATGAACAAAACAACTGATGAGCCATTTATCGAGTAGTTCCACTCGCTATCATTGCCAAGGATTCCAGTTCACTAAATATTTTAATGCCTTTGTATTTCCTCTTCCACCGAATTTCACAAAGTAGAGGTATGTTTGGAAATATGGATCTCCTCATGATACCCTCACGAAAAATACAATGATTAAGTTCCACTAGAATTACGGATTTCAGGAAGTGCATCGAGATCGTTGACTACTAGATTCAATCTGTGAGAGGCACAGCAAACAAAAGCAGCAATAGGATAATTTTTTTAAATTTTGGCTTTAACAATAGTATATTTTCCTGCCTTAGTGGAGCAACCTTCATAACCTTGACCTAATATCTTTTTAAGACCAAGAACAAATATTTACACTTATTCATAATGGAATCAGCAATAGGGAAGCAGACATATATTCTAGCTAGGTAAACCAATAAATTCTTCTCGTATAACACATTTACTAGCAATTTCTATAAATTGCATACCGATTGACATTTGTCTTTTCATAAATTGTCGGCCATTTCATCAGCCAAAATAGAAAACCAATTGAATTATTCACAGCAAAAACAATATATTTTCTAAGTTCTTCTTAAGATATATTGATCAGCTCGTTTTGTATCCGATGGGAGGAGTAAAGAGCATTCATTATCTGTAGAAGTTTCCACGTCAGCTTTTAATAGAATGTCACCAGACTCTACCCGAAAAGTATACAGCTCTTGCACAGTTCCCTTATTACTTTCCTTGCCTCGCAGAGATAAATCATTAGTACCACAAAAAAAATTTGTAGATGAAATAGAAAAAAGTTTCGATAGTTTGCTTCCAAAGTAGTTTTAACAGAAGTATCAAGTTGACAGACAAGATCTTTGGTAGGGTTTTTCTTTAAAGGAAGAGCCTATTTTTTTTTTTCTTGTCAAAGAAATAATAATTCCATGGGTGGAAAAGCCTCCCCCCCTCTTGCCCATTACTGCAGGTGCCCATGCTTGGGGTGATTCAAGGAGAGTTATTTTTCCGCCAAGGTGAAGGCTGACACTTCCCCATGGAGAGAAGGTCCCACCTTCACACACACACACACACACACACACACACACACATTTTGTCTTATGACATTCTTGGAAGAGAGGGTTGTAGGTGACCCCCTGGAGAGAGGTAATTGAATTGAGTTGATACTGGCCTCCCTATAACACCAACCTGTCCCCCTTCCCTAGAAAAGGGTGTTTGACAATATGCGTCAGTTGTCATCATTCACCCTTGCATTCTAAATATTTATTCTGTTTTTGCGAAATCTTATGAAGTTTGGTGAAGTTTATTGATATCTTGTAAAATTGTGTGGTGTTTGGTGAAGAAAAAATTGGGCGAGGCATGCTTACTATCCTACAAGGTAAACGGTGGCTGTTTGTTCATGATCTATCGGCAGATATTTTTACTTGATTACCACTCATTGATCAGAACCATGCATTGTTCATGCTTGATACTTACGCGATATAAGTATTTGATCAGAGTAAGGCACAAAATCATCATTCATCTTTAAGAGTCAGGAATTATATTTTGTTCTTGTACAAGAACATATAAAGAACAAAAGTAACATTTGCATAACAATCCGGAACAAACAAAGAACTAATTATTACAATCGTAAATACATGGATTATAGAATTTGAGGGACTACAATGAAGTTGGCCCTTCAAGAGTAAACAGAGTGTCATAAGTTCACTTCACATTTGTGGGGTAACAAATGCGTAACAAACTAAACATTTTGTAGAGCAATCCATAACAGTGTTTCGCAACCTTAAGAATATCAATTTATTAAAGTTTGGGGAAGTGGGCTTCCATTAAGCTGCCCCGCATCCCCAATGTGAAACATAAATAAAATAAATTAAAACAATAGACCTTCTCTACTGTACAATGAACATTCGCGCAAACACAGACTAATCTCCTGCAACAGCCCCTAACCTACCAACCCTGATGTATCGGAAGGAGTGACAGGTATGACAGTGAAGTACCGTTGTTTACTACTTAGACTATTTTAGAAACATAAACCTTTCCTAAATATGGAAGGCAGAACTACTCACACTTCACTTGAGACAATTATATTCCAAACATTCGCAAAGTAAAATACTGAATACGGACTTATGTTTTCATATTTTTCATATTAATTAGAGATTTGTACGCATAACTAAGTGTATCTAGCAGCAACCGTTTCCATTTGTGAGAAAGTCTGTTATTGGGAAATTGTTTCACCGTGAGAGCAGGGCTGGATATCCTACTAGGCCGACTAGGCTTTGGGCCTAGAGCGACACTATTCTGGGGGAGGATGGGTATTATGACATTTTTTTAAATTGTATTAATTGTATTTCATATTTTAATATTTCATTTGCCACATCAGCTTGTCCCCCCACAACAATACTACTGTGCATCATTCTTTGCCTTCATCTGGTAGGAAAGAGTTTCTTGTTCTTTCATTTATATAAGAAATGCTTCCGGAACAGATATCTTCAACATCAACTGGTGTTAATTTAGGTATCAGTGACAATAAAATACCTTTAGCTCTATATTCCATTGATGGCGTAAAATGTAGGATTGCAATAGGAGGAAGGCCATAAAATGCAATTGTCAATCACAAGGGACGTATTTTCACACCGAGTAAGGACCCGGGCCTGTGGCGGGAAATTAATGGTGAATTAAGAGATTATGTGGCCGTTCACGGTGTTGAACAAAACTTGTACGTAGACTTCAGTGCTTGAAAGCACAAGTATCCTGATAAAGAAAGACATATTACAAGGCATATCAACAATGGGTGAGGACAGTTTATCGGGCATAGCACTGACGAACATTGAGGGAAAGATGCTGAAAGCTATTAATTTTAACTACATTATCAATACCCTTGCCCAATGAAAGGCAAGAAGGAATGCCTTCCCAAAATAGAAAGTGACAGTGAACTGAAAAGTGATAAAGTGAGTTTAATTCACAAATATTAACCTTTGTAAACAAACTTCAGGATTACGGTCCAGAAAGCTACATTAGTGACTTTTAATCTGGTGTCCCTAAGAATTACGTGTATCTAATTTGGATTGGTGGCGATCCTCTCAAAACAAAAACGGTGAGCAAGGTTCGCTGGAGCACCATAAGCTACGGCAACTGGAACGACGTTAATTTTGACGTTATGAAAGCGATGGTCACCGAACAAGCTGCACAAAATTGTAAGAATGGTCTTGCGACTGTTGCGACTTACCATCTAGCAGACTAAAGTCTATCGGCCCGTGTACAACAAACGACGGATAACTGATGATTTTAATACGTTGCCGTTCGGGTATCAGAGTCCTTGTAAACGCGCTCGATACGACTGAAAGTTGATCATTTATACGTGCTAAATAATCTTTTTTTATTGAAGAGAGTTCAACTGACATATGACTTTTCAAAAATTTGAATTTTTTTCATATTTTTTCTGCGTTAAAACAAGCATTATTTTGTTATTGCTTTTTTTAATGCACTCGGGATTCTTTTTTTATATATATTTATCCACCAGTACAAACGTTCACCTACACATTTATTTTTAGTCAAATTTAATTATATATTTGTTTATATATATCTATTAATTTTTCTTATACATATTTTTTAATTGAAACAATTTGTCTCTATATATATTTATTCTTTAAATAGGACTTTGTAACAGCGTTTATATAATTTTTCAAGATTATATAGTACCAAAGCCACTATTTGCGTTACGACCTCAAGAAATTGATTTTCTTTACACCAAAACATGTATATGTCTCAACATGAAAGATATAATTGTAAAAACATATTCTAAAACTATCTTTTTCTGTAAATAAACATTCCAAGAATGCTTTTAATAGTGTTAGCTATATATGCTAAGAATATTCTTAGACACTTATTTGTGTAATTTATGTTTGTAAATAAATATTATAAAACTGTTATGTTTGTGTTTTAACAGCTACAACCCTACCTCCTATCCTATAAATACAAATTTATTTATATTATAAGCTCAGTCTCAAACACTATGGACAAGTTGAAGCATCCATCTTCAGCCATCATCATTGGTCCTTCAGGCTGTGGAAAGACATATTTTGTATCCGAAATTATCCATCACTTAGACACATTGTATGACGTTAAATATTATAAAATCATCTGGTATTATGCTTTTTGGCAACTGGGATTCAAACAGGATGGGCCAGGTCCCAGCATCAAATTCTCTAAGGGCTGACGACTGTAATGACTCTCCACAGATAATTATCCTGGACGACCTGATGCGTGAAGCCAACGAATTGGTCATCGATCTTTTCACCAAAGGATGCCATCATAAAAATATTAGCGTCGTGTACCTTACACAAAAAATATTCCACCAGAGCAAGGGCCATAGAGACATTTAATTAAACGCACAATATATTGAGCTTTTTAAAAACTCCATGGATTAAGCTGAGACATAACAATTTGCACGTCAGGTCTGTCCTGGAAACTCACGTGTTTTACAAGAGGCTTACACTGATGCTACAGGTATTCCCATGGGTATATATATTGTTGGATTTCCAGCATGGTATACATGAATGGTTCAGATTTATAACCCGTAAAAAAGTCGGGTGCTGCATGTACCTACCACGCCAAAGCTATAAAAACACTGACACTTCCCGATTAAAGGTCATTTCATAACCATGACTCCCAAGGTGTTAAGCAAGCCTCCAAGTTGCGTGCACTACATCGGATGAAACCGCAGATGCGTGTCACTTTGCTGAAAACGGAAACCAAAAACTGATTGACTCTGTTTGCGAGTGTGCCAACACTTTGAAAGGGAGGGTGCCGTTGAATAATGCGCAGAAGACAAAGCTACGTGCTCACAAGCAGGTGTTGCGCAAGCTGGTCAAACGAGGAGAGTGCTGGAAGAAGAAGAGATGGCAACTCGTTTAGAAAGTAGGATCGTTTCTGACCTTACTTTTATTCCCATTAATCAGCAGTGTCATGGATTCTTTATTCAACAAGTAGATATGAAAATTGGTAAAATATGATAATGGTGTTACCGAAAACATTACACCGTTACGAGAAACCTCGTTAAAAAGTGGTATCGGCCACAAATCGAGTGGTCTCCGAGCTCGGCAAGGAAATGTAAAAGATTCTCGCTTCAAAAACTTGATTAAAAGTATATTTTGACTTTATGCCAACAAGTACTGCATTGCTATCTTCACTTTAGTCGGGACCTTCCACCACCTGAAAATACCGCCACAACCACCCCTGAAGTTTCTGTACTTCGTACCCCTTTTGTACAAAATACCACGCAACTAACTTAACTTCTTGCATCGATAGACTGTGGGATGTCGCTCTCGCCGAATTCCAATATCAGTGTTCTTTCACCACTGTACCCGAGGGCCAAAATATTGTATGGTACATTTGCGTGGACGCAAACGGTGTTAAGCAAATATTCAACGATTACATCCCATCTGGAAATGACAGAACTATCCATGACTTGGTCAAAGCCCTAAACAAAGTAGAAACTTTTAAGGGGGTTTCCCAAGTTTTATTGAAGTACTCAAACTCTAACACAAAGGTAGACATTGTCACTACTTAAACAAATATACATCTGCTGGCTTTATCTAGTTAATTAAATCTACAGCTCGGTTTCGAACCTAAGACTAATCTGATCAAAGTCCAAAAGTCATCGTACGCCACAAAATTCTAATAGGCTTACCATCCCAAATGTGCATACACATGGATTTCGTTGATACTCAGCCCGTGGGTGACATTGTGACACCGCTTTTACATATCGCAAGTATCAACAACACAAACTATGTCTATGGCATATATAAGACAATTAGCCATACTCCGTTTCACTACGTGTCCGTAATTAGAATGGAAACGTAAAGATTGTAAGTATATATAAAAACAGACACGAGTGAACCTGTACTAATCGTGTTTGGAAAAATGTGCTTCAAACATAATTTTCGACGCTGCAGAACATGAACATTCACTACCACATATACTACTTCAACCAGGCTGAAACAGGAATATCTACGGTCAGTGTTCCCTATCAAGGTGGGCATGGAATAAGAAGTTTTTTCAGTGGCTTGTTCAAGAGAGTCGTACCGTTGCTGAGTAGTGGTGCTAAAGTCATTTTAAAACATGTGCTTCATACTGGTATCGACGTTATCTCCAACGACTCCAATCAGCATCGTCCTTTCAAAAAGGACAGCGTGTCGGTATAGCTGTAAAAATACCTGAAACGCAAGGTGGAGCAAAAGATTGAATCACTGATGTCTGACTCAGGCTATAAAGGGAGTCGTAAGAAGAACCGATGGCAATCTTCTGTCGTTGCACGGCGTAAAATGGTCACGCAGATGAAGATTGATAAATTTCCGAATTAGACGTGCCACGAACATTTTCTCCTTGTTCGTCCATAAACTTAGAGGTTTACAGAGACTATGTTTGAAAATATCCTGAAAGCGTCCCTCACGACCCTCACCTTGAGACGAAAGAAATCATGTTAATAAAGTCTGATTTTTTGGTTTGTTAATGAATATGGGCGTTTCTTGAAACTTGCCGTGGCGATCAGTCTAAACTTGTTCTCAGGTATGCATAGTAGTGTTATTGTTTTCTTCCAACGTGTGGTGCACCGACGCTGGGGGTGGTGAAACGGGGTAAGTAATGCATATTTCTTCTCTTCTTGTAGCCTAACGCTACATTTGGATGCACAAAAATGTTATTTAGAGGGTTAATTTACGGGAGCCGTTAGCGGGAGAGACGGGGAAGGGACATGATCAGCTCAGATTGGTAACTTTTAATAAAGTACTTTTTAAAAAATAGCTGGTTCTCACATTGGGTATGTAAATAATTCAATATCAATATTAAAAATGCTAGTTACACATTTTTTTAAAATAATATAGTATATATTTTGCGGCTTGACTTCTTAGCAATGATTGATACGTTGCTTTCTTGGTTCCGAATTAGACAAGACCACCTTTAATTATGTTTGGCTTGGAAATTGTATCTTTTTCTTCCCAAACACTCCTTTATTCTAGAAAGAGCTATATCCTTTGTGTTTCTTCTATATTTTCAGTGATTAGTTCCAGCCTGTTTTTCCAAGTCAATGGGTTTCTCCTTAAATTTGTTAATTTTCAGAACTGTCACAAAATAAATTTATTCAACTAATCCCATCCTTCAAAACCTCGCACCATGCTGTTTTCAACTACCGACTGTAAGTGCTACTGTACACATCTTAGATAACATAATTTGATTTCAAATGTCGAAACGTTTACTCGTTTAATACTTTTGTCATCAATTTCATCGTGCGAGTCTGAAATAAGTTTTAGTTCAGCGCGTAGACTAAAAACCTACTTAAGATCAATTAGTATGACTCAAAAGCGACTAAATCACGTTGAAGATTGTAATGTGAACAGATACGTATTGGCTAATATCGATATAAAAGAAACAGTGAGAGGTTTTATTCAGAAAAATGAAAAAAGAAGATCCACGAATGGATCATTGCATTCATGTTTAGGCCTAAGGTAGTTTACCTATATGGTTAATGCAATAGCTAACATATCACATATTTGCTATTCAGTTGGTAAACAATGATACATTTTTCTTTGGTGTGGCCGTAACAAAGAAAGAAGATTTCAAAATTATGCATATTAATATTTTTTTCTCGTAAATGTCTAGACTTCTAGCTTATTGGAGTCTATTAAACTAGCTAATAGCTACAAGCTAAATTATGTACTTGAACACTTTAAAATGCTTCATAAAATACTTAAGAAAAAAATTGATAACCCAATTTGAGGAGGTCACAACGAGAGACTGAAAGACTAGGTTAAATCCGTACCCTCCAATAAATAAGAGCTAATGTCGCCTATGGGTTCCTTGCATGATTGTCTAAATTATAGAATTCAATGCCTCTAGAAGCTATTGGATGTGGTCTTGCTCCAAAACATTTTTTTAAATTGGATGCTTTTAGATGATGAGCTACTATCTCTGAAGATTAGATCGCAGAATCGAATTAATACAAATAGTTTCACAAATTGACATCTTTAAAGACTTTTTTGTTATCAACATTAAAAACTTCATCAAATTTAAGTGAAATAGGGGAGGATTGAATTCCATAATCCCCCTTACTACATTCATGCTCTGTCTCCGTCGTAAAGGCTATGCCATAGTTGAAACATGCAAGGAAAACCTGCTACCTTTAAGGGTAAACTAAGTGTATGTATCAATCCTGTCAAGTCTCTTATTGTGGAGGGCAATTTAATAGACCTTTAAACTAGAGTTGATTAAACACTTTGTAATAGCCATGACGTAAGAGGTGTTCGTTTCTTTTAATATTTTAATGTTGTGAATTGTGAGTGACAAAACTGGTTTATCAACGTGTTTGATGAGGGAGTACACAATAGGACACTAGTGCTGACAACTAAATACAGCTTGTCAGCATTCCTCTTGGCAGCCAGGCCAAATTGCAGTATATAATATATAGTGTTATTTTACGAGCTAACAGGGCTTACAATTTAACAACGATTCCAGGGGGTCATTCTTTCCGTTTTTAGGTCTGGGTGGGTTAGGACGCTGGGTCATTGAGTACGTGTGCTGGAGGGCTACAGTCGTGCCCAGGGTACTGGGGCTATTATTCATGTAGAATCACCTAAAGTGTGTCAGACCATTGGTTAAGCATTCCTTACTATATTTCGTTCTGTCGCGATCTTTTAAGTAAAAGTATTTTATATATTTTAGGTACTTCTTAATAACATAAGATTTTGTAGTAATGCAAAGTAGTACAACAAACCCTAAAAACCAAAGTCGTTTATAGATTATGAGCCCGTGCACATACATCCCGTCACCGTCCCCGTCCTTGGTCAAACCATCCTGGCAGTTTAAGGTCCACAAGGAGGGAGGTGACTACTTAGTATTTTTCTTACAAACCATGGATACAGCACAATAAAATACAGTATCACAACAATGTTTAATATCGATTTTAAAATAATAAAATATTTTATTCAATCCACAAAAAGAAAGCCTGTTAATAAATCTAAGCCGCCTTATTTACAAATTTAAATGTGCAATTAAAATATAAAATATTATCTTTTTGTTCTATTGTGTCAGAATTGTCGGTATTACCCCTTGGCTATACTATTCTGGTATTTTTTATTTAAGGCAATCAATAATAGGCCTAATGTTGGTTATTGTAAGATAACTTTCGTGCTAGAAACATATAACTCGCAAAATTATGGTATTTCTGTTTTCTATCAAATTAATAATAAATCTAAATCTTCATTAGTTAAAATTACCAAACTGATGGTAACAGATAAATGTTTAAATACACAAGTATTGAATTTACTTAGGAAATATATTGGAGGCATGGGCTTAAGATAAATAAGCAAAACACATGGCTAAGTCGACTCAGAAAACATCTTGGCTGGGTCAATCCAGAAAACCACTTGGCAGGGTAAAACCAACAAAGAGCTTGGCTGGGTAAAGCCAGCAAACCACTTGGCAGGGTTGATCCAACAAACCAATTGGCTGGGTCATCCCATCAAACCATTTCGCTGGGTTGATATAGCAAACCTCTTGGTTGGGTTGACCCATTACACATCTCGGTTTGATTGACCATTCAAATCACTTGGCTGGGTCAATCTAGCAAACCTCTTGGCTGGGTCAACCTAGCAAATCACTTTCATGGGTCGACACAGTAAACCTCTAGGCTGGGTCAACTAAGCTAACCACTTCACTGGGTCGAAAAAGTTAACCACATGGCTGGGTTGATCTAGCTAAATCATTTGCTGGATTTAACCAGCTAACCCATTGGCTGGGTTAAAACAGAAAACCTCTTGGCTTCAGCTAACCAATTGATTCAAATTACCCAGAAAATCCCTTTGCTGGGTCGACTCAGAAAAGTTTTTGGTTGGGTCAAACCATCAAACTACTTGGCTAGGTTGGCCTAGCAGACCCCTTTAATGGTTGGACCCACAAAATCGCTTGGCTAGGTCTAAACAGGAAAACACTTTGCTGGGTCGATCCGGCAAAACGTTTGGCTGGGTACGGCCAATCATACCTCTTAACTAGGTCGACCCAATAAATATCTTGGCTGGGTTGATCCAGCAAACTTCTTGGCTGGGTCGACTAAGCTAGCTCCTTCATTGGGTCGACCTAGATAACCAGTTTGCTAGGTCCATCCAGGAAACCTCTTGGATGGGGCCAACCAGAAAACCTCTTGGCTGGGGCCAAACAGCAAACCTTTTGGCTGGGTTGACCTAGCAAACCCCTTGGCTGAGTAAACCAAAAAGACCCGTTTACTTGGTAGAACCAGGAAACCATTTGTCTAGGTTGACCTTTTAAACCTATTTGCTTGGTCAACCCAGCAAACCCTTTGGTTGGGTCGAACCAGCAAACTATTTGGCTAGTTTGGCCCAGAAAACCCTTTTGATGGTTTGACCCACTAAATCACTTGGCTAGGCCGACAAAGGAAAACATTTGGCTGGGTCGATCTAGCAAACCTTTAGCTGGGTATGGCCAATCACACCTCTTAACTAGGTCGACCCAATAAATTCCTTGGCTGGGTTGATCCAGAAAACCTCTTGGTTGGGTCGACTAAGATAACTCCTTCATTGTATCGACCAAGCTGAAGCATTCGGCTATAATCCTAGAAGAATCGACGAAGAAAAATGTATACAATCTACCACATTTCACGGCCCTGCTTCTAGAACTACGAGTTGGGAAGAAAACATAAACACCACCAAGCATAAACACGCCGCGAGGAAAACTAGCCGCTACTCTCAAGTTTCGATCAGTGACCACCAGAGAGTGCAACAAAAACTTGAACGATCCAAAGAGTTTAAGATGCGAAGAGATGTTATACTTTTACATTCTCGAAGCGTTGGGATGTTTGGAGTATATGGTAGAGGTTTCTGTTGTCATACGCGTTCCCCCTCTTTGGTGATTTTTTTTTTTTTTTTTTTTTTTTTGGGCATAGATTTATTTTTTATTTATTCGGTGTTTACAGGCCCGGTATCTTACAATCTTTAAATCCGGGCCGTTTTTTCCACAACTTTTACTTAATTTACACAATTTTAATATGAATTTCCTTTTTAACATTACAAACATATTTTGGCTCTTAACTTAAATGAAATTCAACTACCCTTAGCTCAATTTGATCCACCCCGGGTATATTACGCCCCCGGTACCCTCCCCCGCTAGGCCCTTCACAATGCTCGGGATTTCACTCCCGAGTCCGCCAAGCACTCAGCAGAGGTGGGCATCCCCATAATAACCACCTGGGGAGGCGCCCTATCAGAGTTGGTGCCCCGCCTACTTTCTACCCTTGGCAGCTGAATTTCCTAATCTACCCCCTATCTAGTTCCCCCGTCCCTAATTATCTATATTAACTACTAACTAAGCTAAGCTAAAATACTAAACTATTCTATTCCCATTACTGCCGGGGAACACCATCACCCAGAGGGCTGCAGGGCAGCCGCCTTTCTCCATCTTGACTCTGAGGGCCCATCAACCATAACCCACCTCTCTTGTTTCCAAGGTGGTGGGTCATACGGTGCAGGGAACCCCTCAGAGTTCATAATCATTCCACTAACTTTTGTTCATACGACTGGAAAACTGTCTTCTGGATCTCAAGGGCATCCCCCGTGTTCCTTCAGACACTCAGTCGTAATGGAATCCAGTTCCCAGGGCTCGCGCTTGCTCCTCCCAGCACATACACATTTTTTTTTTCCCCCCGGCAAGGATTGTTACCGCTTATCCCCTTTTAACAATCCTTTTTTCCCTACTCAATCCCCGCTGAGACCACACTAGTGTCCGTGTCGGTCCCGCCCTCCGTGTCGCTGTCATCTTCTTCGTCATTGTCAGTGTCAACGTCCCGTCTTATTCGTCCCTGTGCCTCTTTAAGTCTGTCTATGTAGGCTGTCTTTGCTCTATCTGACGCTTCCAGTGCAATCTGGTCTAAGAATTTCCAATAGATTGGGTCCCTCAGTACTTCGCCTACTAATCTTCCCTGGATCTCTCTCTGGTAGTTCCTTCTTGCTTCTAGTGTAATGACACACTCAAGCACCACATGTTAAGGGGTTCCCTCCTCACCACATTGACAATTCCCCGACTCTATCAATCCCAGCTTCCTTAGAGATGCCGGGTACGGTCCCTTCCCCGTGATGAAGTGGACAAGACCCCGAGATGGATGGAGGTGCTTATTCTCTAGTCTCTCAACCACATTTGGGAACAATTGATAAGTCCTCCTACCTGTCCCACTTCTCTCCCAACGTCTCTGCCACTCCTCCAACAGGACTATTTCCGCCTCTCCAAAAGTTCTCACATCGTGTGTGGTGAGGAGTCTCACCTTCTCCAAGTTTCTCTTTTTTAGCCAGTACGCCACAGCTTTCTTCCTTATGAGGAGGTCCAACGGCCATACACCTAGGGCCACACTCAATGCATCCGTTGCTACAGTCCGGTAGGCTCCCGTCAGCCTCAATAAGATGTTCCTCTGCAGACCCTGAATCGCCTTAGCCGGAGCGACATTGGTTAGTCTGTGAGCCCAGATGCACGCCCCATAGCTCACAATGGAGAGAAGGATCATCTGATGGTATGTCCTTATTATCCGCCCCCTCTTTGGTGATTCATATGTTTACCCCCACCTTTAATCCCGTTCTCAAATGTTCTCTGGGGGTTTGTATATATATGTTCGGTGAGGCTATGTATGGCCACTTTTGGATTTAGCTTGGACGAAGGTATTGGAAGCTATGGCTTCGGGATTGTTAAAATGTAAGATCTAAATTATTTTTTTACTTAATGTTTTTCCTGGTTATTAATTTTTATTTACCTTTAAACTTTTCAAAATTCTCTTTCGGTTTCATAATATTAACTTTGTAAAGAGGGACTTATGATATATGTAGATTTTGATCAGTGTTAAACTTTTGCTCAATGAATTTATATGGATCTCGATACTTCATGGAAATCGATAGTTAATTCATTTATGTGGATAACAATACTTTAATTATTTTTGAGGCTATAGATTATTTTGTAGAGATATCTCTCGACCTAATTGTGAGACTGAAGAGATATTATTATGAGGGTTATTATTGGTAATTTTGGGACTAAGTTATCTTTAACGAGGATTTTTGACAGTTTTAAAAAAGAAAACATATAAAAGTTTCACCTGTAGTTAAAGTGTTTACTCTGGGGAATGCCTATTGGTCGTACTATGGTACGATTTTGTAAGATCTTAGTATATAATGTAAATATGTATAAAAGTATAAGGAATAAAGAGAGAACTTTTCGAGAACTCATGTTGTAACTTCTGAAGGTAGATATGAATTTCGTGATGGATATGTTGTTTTGACGAAGATTACGTACCTTTACAAACTGGTTAGGTGCGGAAATAATTGGTTTAGGTATTATTGTTCTCTTTTAATCTAATTTTCTTGAGTTAAAGTCGTATTTAACTATGATATTGTTTCTTGCTTCAAAAATTCTAATTCGTAATGAAAATCTTTTCACCAACTCTACGGCTATCTTAATAATTTTTAAGATCTCTATTTATTGTTCAAACTTATTCAAATGATGATGCTTATACTTATATATTTAATTATGATACTTTTAAATAAATATCAACAAAGCTACTCCAAGTCTTTTCAATGCTAAAAATAGAAATAATACCCTTAGGTTTTGTGTGTTTTGATATATGTTTAGTTTGGGTACATATTTATATATTTGATTTTCTTTGAGGGCAACCGTCATTATATTATTCCCGAAACTCGTGTGAGTTGCGTACTCTGAGTTTTGAAGGTCAATCTCAGATATTAAAAAACAAGAACTTCAACCGCTCACTCCTATTGTATTTTTTAAATTTGTGATTGGGACCTCATATTATGTTATGATGTTGCTAAGGACGGTTCATAGCTAACCAGTTGGCTGGGTCAAACCAGATAACCCAATGCTGGGTCAACCCAGGAAACCTCTTTAATGGGGCCAACCAGCAAACCTCTTGGCTGAGTTGACCTAGCAAACCCCTTGGCTGAGTCAACCCATTGAACCCCTTGTACGTGTCGACCCAACAAACCCCTTTTCTGGGTAAACAAAAAAAAACAGTTTGCTGGGCTGAACCAGGAAACCATTTGGGTTGGTCAACCCAGCAAACCTCTTGGCTGGATCGAACAAGCAAACTATCTGGCTTGGTTTACCCAGCTTACCACTTGGTTTGGTAGAACAAGCAAACCACTTGGATGTGTCAACCCAGTAAACACCTTGGCTGGTTCATCCAGTAAGCCCCTTGATTGGGTCGACTCAGCAAACCCTTTGTCTGGGTTGACCCTGCAAACGCCTTGGCTGGGCCAACACAACAAATCACATTGCTGGTTCGGCCCATCAAACAAATTGGCTGGGTCCACCTCGCAATCCACTTGTATTGTCAACCAAGCAAACACCTCGTTTGGTTCTATCCAGAAAACCCCTTTCCTGGAAGACCCAGCAAACCTCTTGGCTAGGTCGACTCAGTTAACTCCTTGGCTGGGTCGACCCAGCAAATCCCTTGGCTGAGTCAACGAAGCAAACACTTTGTCTGGGTCGACCCAGTAAACCCTTTTCCTGGATGACCCAGAAAACCTCTTGGCTAGGTAGACCCGGAAAACCACTCGGCAACTTCAACCCAGGTAACCACTTTATTGGGTAAACCCAACCCAAATTCCCTGAGATGTCTACGAATATCCCCACCACGTATCTGTCAGCGGCTGATTCTATCAATTCAATTGCTCTACAGATGGCATCCTCTGTCGATTTACCCATTCAAAAGCCATACTCCTGTTGATGCATGCCCACTCCTGTCCTGTTCCTTAATAATATTTCGCACAGTATTTTTCCTGGAGTTTTCCACTCGTTTTTAGCAAGCAGATGGGTCTATATGACTTTGGAAGAAGCGGATCCTTGTCCTCCCCCTTGCTTAGCACGATTACCTTGCTCTGCTTCCAGATATTCGGAATTCTGCCCTGAGCGAGGCATTCGTTTAGCAGGCCTGTAAGGTAAGGGGCTATGAGGTCTGCCGTCTTTTGCAGCCCCTCAATCACTATCCCGTCTGGCCCAGATGCATTCTTCTTCCCCATCTGAACAATAGTCCTGATCACCTCGACCTGACTGAGCGCTTCCACAGGCTCCTCATTGTCATACATGTCCCGAGTCATGGATCCTCTCAACTCCCTCTGTTCTTCCGTATCTGCTTCCTCGTCATCATCCAGTAACAATGTCTCCATCAATAACCCCGCAGACTCCTCCCAGTTCGTCGTGGTGCTGACATCCTCTCTCTTCAGTGTATATAGCATCGTTGGCAGTCTGATTTTCCCAAGGCTATCTTAAAAGGAATTTCCTAAGGTCCTTGATGGAGCGCTTCCTTAACATATTCCTCCCAGATTTTCCTTTTCTCTTCTTTCAGGCCATCCTCAAACTCCTTCTTTCTTTCTCTAAATATTTCCAGAAGCAACTCACGGACAAATGAGTTCCTGCACCTATGATACCTCCTGCGAGTTCTCCTTACCCTTGTACGTATGTCACTGAAGTCTGTCATTCCACGGTATATTCCCGACCCTGGTATCTTCTTTCGTCACCGAGATGGATTTCCTCATCACATCCTGCAGAGCCAACGTCAACTCCTTGGATCTGATGTTGACATTGTCAAAATTTTCTACTTGGTCGGGCAGTACCAGTTACCTTCTCAACTATTCTCAATCAGCCCTTCTCATGTCGTATCTTTTCCTTATCCCTCCCTCATTTCCTTCCACCACCCTCCCCATGGCAATGTCTAACACGATCAGTTTGTTCGCTAATCATCACATTATCGGCCACCCTCCATCCCTCAACCATGGCCACAGACTCGGCGTTGCATAAGGTGACATCGATATTCGTAGCCACCTCAGCCATCCCTTTATACTTGAGGGAGGGGATTACCCGGCTGGTTTACAACTTCCAGTTCATGCCCATAGATTAATTCTTCAAGGGCTCGCCCTCTGCTGCGTGGTCTTCCTGCATCACTTCTCCTGACACCTCTGATCACTACCCGACTATGTCACATGGGAGACTTGGCACTGGTATCAGCAGTAATAATGAGTGTCTCACCTGCGTACATCCTACACAGTACCTTCATCTGGTCCAGGTACGGCTCAATTGGATGCCTAAACTGAAAGTACAGATTCTCCATCACAACCCTGCAAGCGCCAGTTCCAAGCTCCACACACGTTACCCATTGGTTATTCAACTTTGTAATCTTAATCACAGTAATATCCCTTTTAAAAATATCAATGTCAATCATTGGCATCTCTCCGCTTGTTACTATTCTAGTAACCACCATCATGTGCAGAAATTTTCCTCTTAAGTTATAGGGCTCCATTATACATACGACTTCGAGCTTCATTTCATCCACTAGGTTACGAATATCGTGCAGCACGGTCACACTCCTCACCGCATTAATTTGACCTATTTTAATTATACGCCTAACAATTACAGATTTTGTGTGAGTGCATAGCACGCCAGCCATGCCACACTCAGATTAAAGGTTTTACGACCATGAGCTGCTACAAACTGCTGATACGTTTGCTCCATGCTAAACTCTTCCTCTCTCCTCTTGAACACCTGTTCTATGAGATCCACCAAGCTGGCTACCTCTGTTGGCAAGATCAGTGATATCAACTGAATCTTGTCCAACGACTCAGGAGTAAGGAACATGATATTCCCACCTCATTCATGCCCCAATCTTACTACATGTCGGAGCACCATGCGTAAGGTGTTCTTCTTTTCCAACCTGGACAGCCTCAATGTCTTCTCGAAGGTCCCGTACGCTTGAGATGGAACATAATCTATCCCTTTTACCATCCCCTTCCACATCCGTTCAATCTCTCGTTTGACTGCCCTTGCTTACCGACTTACTATTCATCCCTCTATCCTTATTTCCGTAGCCCAGGCCATGTCTCCAGAACTTCAAGTATTTCTTAGACTTAGTGCTAAGCTTGGTCTTATCAACGATCGCCTCCTTGAACTTATCCTATGGCTTTGCATCCATCTTAATTTTGGGCCTTACAAGTATGGCTACCGGAGCAGGGGAGTCTTCACAAATTCCTCAGATGTTGGTCCACACTTGGGGATTTAACGTCGCTATCTGGACCTGCAATATCAGCATCGATGATGCCGCAGCCTAGTCCCCAGTAGAGCTGAACTTCACATTCCAAAATTCGTTACGCGGCCAGTTGTTGCCATCCCACGCATATGTCATGACCAGATACTCTCCTCCAACCACGTATGTCTCGTATGGAGATCTTTGGGTCGACACAATCCGTATATCACTAACCTCCAGCATTTTCTCTCTATCTGCAAATTGTTCCATCACCCCATTCAACAACAGCAGCTCCAATACCACAATGGTACCTATACCCGAACCGTGTTTATCCACCGCAGCGTAGAAACATTCCCTCAGCTCTTGGTAGAATATGGTATCTTGGTGCTCCGACCCACTCCAAACCCCGAGATAGAAACCAACCACCTGGAGGTGGACCCTACATGACCTCTCCCTCGAGATTTTATAGGCCTCAGAGAAGAGAATTTCAAAAATGATTCTCATCCTCCGTCTATGTATCGATGGTAATATCACCTCCCCATCCCTCGACTCAAACGTCCCCTCATTGTACTCTCCACCTCCTTGGAAATATTTCTTGATGTGCTTCATCACCGGATCTTCCTCGGATTCGGGCACATGTAGGTTCTGTCACCTTGGCCAGCATATCTCAAATTTGGGCCCACCAAGCCAATGATTGACCCACCACCGACTACCCCCTCCTTTACAGGGTGACCCATATTTCCCTCTCATCCTTGTTTATAAAGCACGTGGTTGAGGAGACCCCAATCAGCCCCGATAACACTATTTCATAGTCCCTCAGATTCGCCATGTTGTTATCTCTTCCGGCAGTAGCCCCACTGTACCCGCACGACATATAGCTGGTGCGCGTACAGTAGGTTTCGTTTCTTCCATAATAATAACTGCATCTTTGGCTGAGGAGCCTCTTGACAAACCCCTCGACCGACATATTCCTGCAAAAGGGTCTCATCTCAGCAGGCCCATCACTGGCCAGGAATCCTACTAGTGCTACCATGAACTTGTACGTCCACCCGTGGACCAACGTACGCACCGAGAGTATATGATTCTCGGCATCCTCAACACTCATTTTTCCTCTATCAACCATTTTCCTCATATCCACCGTTGGAATTCTACACAAATCTATATTTTGCCAAAACTCCTTGCATTCCCCTTTTTTCATGGCCAGCTCCATCTCGGCTTCCCTCTCTTCGATGAGCTCAGGACTCAGTACTATTTCATTCCCTTCTTTTGATGGTCTCTCTAGCGCATCTCCATCTTGTACTCCGACCTTTTCCTAGCCCGAACTAACCATCTCTTGTATGGGTCCATTAATAGCAGCAATCTTCTCCCTATAGGCTACAGCCCTCTTTTGATTTATGGCACGTTTGGACGGATAATTTTTCACCCTTCTATCCGTACTTTCAGTTTAGATCTTGTCCCAGTCCTGTCCATTTTCACCAGTATCAGTTTTAGTAAGTCCACAATTTCTGTCAAAAGTTTACTTTCCATAATCGGTTCTTTCTATCTGTCTCCTCATCATCACTTGGTGGGTCTGAAAATTCCTCGAGTTCGGCTTTTTACACTTTTCCAACCTCTTCCCTGCTCTTGCAGTCCTTATATTTGTGGCCCTCTTTTCCACATTTCCCGCAGAGATCCTCTTTTCTCGGGCAATCTGCCATGACATGGCCCAGGTCTCTGCACTTGTAGCACCTCGTCACACCGATATAGTCTTTTATGGACACCGTGCTGAATGAGATGTATATTCTGCAGCTCAATAGCATGTTCTTCCCTCTTGGGACTACCTCCACCACATGATTGACTACATGTCTGTCTCTCGGTACCGTCTGAAACTTGGGCCTTAAACCCTCTTCTAACTCCTCTTTGGTCATTTTCCCCTTCAAGTTCTGCTCAAACGTCATGTTAGTGAGTTTCTCCCCAGTTAAGTCCCTGTCCACGTCGAAGATTGTTATCAGCGGTCACCTCTTCCTCGGTTCCTCACAAGTCATTCTCTTTGCCAGTTCCTTGTTCCCTATGATCTTTTTGACATCATCTTTCGACTCCGTCTCCACCACTAGTCTGGTCCCAGCAGGTCGCATAGCTCTGATTTTAATCTGATCTTTTACAGGGTTGATTTTCCCCATTAGAGTCTTTTTCATCTCCTCAAAGGACTTTCCCTACAGCAAAGTCACAAAAACCGCCCTATGACTAGGCCCCACCTGTATTACGTTCCCCACATCTAGCTTCCTCTTTACAGCCCCCGTGGCTGCCACCGAGGCATAGGACATCCCTTGATTCACCTGATTATGAACCCTCCCGCCCTACTCTGCCCCTTCAATCTCATGTTCTCCTCCTTTAGGAGTTATAATTGCCCATCCTTATACACTGACTCCAGGACTAGCAACCTAACCCTTCCTATTATTTCCCCTCGGTCCCCCTTATTTAAACTTCCGTATTTACCATATTTTGACATGATGAAATCCTCTCCCTGCTCTATCTTATTCGGCGCTGCTAGTGGGGTGTCATCCTCTTTCTCTTTCCTCATCTCCTCTTTCTTCTTCGCCACCTCCTTGGGTTCTTCCCTCTTCTTTTCTTTCCCCGTCTTCCTTGGTTGACTTAACACCTTTTTTCTACTCCGACCTCTCCTTCTCCTTCACACTCTCCCTAGCCTCTTTCACTTTCCCTCCCTCACCGCCTTCTCTGTCAGTACTCATTACTGAGCTGACATATCACACTTTTCTACCGAATACAGCCACCCCAGACCACTGAGTCAATGTTCTACTAGGTTACTAGAAGGTTTCTAAGTTGTACCCAGTGGTTACCCTAAAACTTCACAAAATGTTTCCCTACAGTTTACCAAGGTTATCAAGAGTCACAAAAAATTTACTACTACCAGATTTTTCACAAACTTTAACAGAGCTTTTTCCTGTTGAAATTGAAAAATTACCAAGAGTTACTAAAAAGTACCAAAAGTTACCGGAAGTTGGTACCACTGACTTGGACACTGAAAATTTTTAAGTTAAGATGGTTTCCAAAAGTTACTAAAGAGTTACCAGAAGTTATTAAAAGCTGTCATCACTGGAGTTATCACAGAAAAACTTCAAGTTTATATTGTTACCAGGAATTCACTAAAAGTTACTTAAAAGTTTCTAAAAAGTTACTAACAAAAATCACCATGAGATAACTTGCACCGAAGTTGCATCGGGAAGTGACCATGATGACCCTCTTTTCTCTGACCTGGTTATATTAAATTCACTATTTTCTTAATACCTACTATACCTCTGGACCGATTTTCTTCATTTTCACAACAAAATCTTCGGGATCTTAGCTCGCCTCTTCTTCACCTACTGTAGACCCCCAGACCCTCCAGGCTGCTCCAGAAACCGTGAAACACTGCTGTGCCTCCAGCTGGTTTCGAATTCAGACAAATGTAGATTCTTCTTTTAGCCACTAATATTAATCACACTTTGCCTTAGAAATCATTTTTAAATTTCCACTTTTGATCATTTTTAAAACAAAAAAACACGGAGCGACATTAGACACGTACGCTCAGTGTAGCACCGCAACGGGAAGGTGTGAGAGGGATGAGGGAGGTTGATATAGGAAGTGCACCCGCCTTTGTGTGAAGTGAGAATTGATAAAACACCATCAGTGCACCCGGCCGGGATTCAAGCCACGATCTCTTCGTCTTCAACAGGCGAGCCAAGCATGAAAGGGACGCTGTAGTCCATTCGGCCACTGAAGTGGGCTAAGCCTTACAGTGATTTATAATTCTCAGTTAGGGCTACTATACCTCCCCACAAAATTCTACTAAAATTGGTTGTATGGTATCATCCGTCAACATGTCCAGATGTAGGTACCCGCCATATCAACATGGACCACGATTAAGGTATAAATGTTCAAGCGTTTACGTGGAGTGAGGGAGAGGGAAACAATTTAGTGAGAACTAGTGACAGGACACCTCAGCGGGGATTCTAACCCCCAACCTCCACCACAATAACTATACTAGTTACACGCGACTTTTCTGGCTAAACGTCTATATTTTATTTTGATAGGGTGGTAGGGATGATTAAGAAAATGTCTCTGCATTTTACCTAGAGGAAGAACTACCAACAGTTTACCCAACAGGGATTCGATTCCAACCTCCTCCGATAAAATTAAATGAGCCTGACGCGTATACGGCGTGCCCACCGGGATTTGATCCTAGAGATCTTTTGCAGGGCTGTTAGAACTATCATCCAATTAAATGCTTCCTTCCAGTGGTTGGGTGCACCCCGCAACTGCGAGAGGGAAATATAAGGCGAAATCATGTCAGCGTGTATGGTTGTAGGTATCCACCATACGACCATGGATCCTTGGTGGTGGAGTTAGAAGATAATGTGGTAGGGAGAAGTAAGGAAATGTTCCAGCGTCTACGCGTTGGGAGAACTACCAACAGTGTACCTTGGCAGGTCTTCAAATCCCCAACCTTACCCACCATCGAAAGGCCATAACTATATGAGCTTGACATTTAGATTGTGTACCCAACATATATTCGAACCCCTATATCTTTCACCGGGTGGTTCATGTCCTGTAGTGGCCAAACCTTAGAGAAGAATATGGTGTTTCAAACTGCACGCACCCGTTATGTCCTTAGAATATGTTGTTGGAATTTCAAAGACTGAAAGGCGCTGGCAGTATACACGCGATAACTTTGCTAAAATAAAATATTAAATAGCGCAGACGAATAAATATTAAGCTTTATTGATCTCACACATATAGTTAATATAGCTTTAGAAAGTATAATATATCGCTCATTTGTGAGAAGAATGACATAACTCAAAAAAGTGATTTTTCAGGAAAGGGGTTTCAAAGTTTAATATTAATAAAAGTTCTCCCTACTCTCTAAAATATTACTATTTATCATGTGCACTAATAACATTTTATTAAAGGTATCATTAGCTGTTCATTCAATACAAATAATTATCATTTGCTAGTATAACCTACCCCTAAAAGCAACCCTTTTTTACTTATGACATTCTTCCTGCAACATATTGTAACATTAGCCGCTAGCTAATGTTACAATACTGGAAACTTCAAACTTACCCAATTCTACGAAGACGTCCGCGGCCATGCTCATGTAAACACCGCGAGCCACTTGTCACACACCTGGTCATCTCGACCTTCCTTGTAAGACTGAGGCGCGCCCACTGGGATACGTCACGCCGATTCTGCTTGCCCAAAGACCATAAGAAGAAAAGAAGTAACACTCCACCAAGTTTACGAGCGGGCTTCTACTAGCTCCGTGAGGCTCCTAGAACCTTCTCCACCCTGTCTACGTTCTTTGGTCCCCCCCCCCCCCCCCCATGTTCTGCAAGCTGTGTTTTAGTGCGTATAAAAGATCGACCATGTGAATTGTGAGCCACTCTTGGGCTGGCTGTGAAGGTCGCTTGAATAGGCGATAGCGACGAAAATTACAATGTAAGCTAAATTCCTTTTGGGTTAAATGTCTGACTTTTCTAAATTCCTTTTAGGCGCTTCAATTATTTTTACTTAGTAAATATCCAAAAAGTTTTAAACTTGCTTTTATTGACATTTCAAGCTATGTCTACGTATAAACTAAAACTTTACTCTTATCTGAACGCATAACATATCTGGACTTGAGACTTTTGCTCTAACTATTGGAATATTTTTGTGAAAGGTTTACGAATTTTACCGTCGTAATAATATTAAAGATAAATGGGTTGAGATGCCTAACCCTTTGGACTCTATATTTTGGGCGTAACAGATTTAAATTGTGTATAAGTTATAGTTACTGGTTTCCTATTTTTATCTCTATTTATCATGTTAGGTTTAGCGCTTTAATTTTAAATGGACTCGTTCCTAAAAAAACCTTGCTCTGATTAATTGTTCGTCAGAGATAGGTGAATTTGGCATTAGACTATGTTGTCTTATAATATATGTAGATCTCAATTTATTTTTCTCTGGGCTGAATCACTTAAACTATTTTTCTTAGATTAATAGATATTGACTGTAAAAGATATATATATATATTAAAAAAAAAAGGGAAAACAACTTATAAATTATGTCATTCGTAAACATCGCCTGTAGACTTTAACTTAATAAAACTTTGCTAGGTTTATATGTAAATTTCACTGTGTTAGGGTAAGTTTAGTAAGGTTATTATATGGATGTTCGCCTCCGAACATGAATTGCTGGGCGCCTTCAGCGCGTGGTATGTATAGATGGGAAGTTGCCATAGCAACCGAGTCATGATGACTAATGAGAGTTGTTGGTCAATTAAATACAAAGTTGTTGTCTAATATCAACCTCAGCTCACACAAATAGCTAGTTTTAATTGTATATTTTTCCCCATACTTACGGGGCTGGTAAAAATAATGTGAATAATGTATATTGACTAGGTGTTAGTAATTGTTGAAGTTAACGTTTAATTCCTAGGTTGAGATTATAATAGGGTATTAGTTTTCATGCCTAATTGTTATTTCTTGTAGCGAGCGATGAGGGTTGTTCTTAAAGCTGGCGCTAGTGGTATGAAGTCGCCAAAAGAAAATATTGTAAAGAAGTTGCATATAGTATGATTGTTAATATACTTGTATCCATTGTTGCTGACTCCTTTTTTGGGAAATTATAATAAATTACTGTTGATGGTGATATTCGTTCCTTCTTTCTATATAAGTATCATCCTTCGGTATTTTTAAGTTGAGTTAGGTCATGTGAGGTAATCACAAATATGGTATAACGTCTGGGCTGTGTTTATCGGCCGTTGAGGACGGCCGTGAGAACTTGCCCTCATCTATCCCAAATTGCGTGTGCTGGGTGTTATTTAGCTTACCCAGCGGGTATAACAAGTTCACTCACCCAGCCCACTCTATCGATTGTTATTGTATTTTTTTCTTATTTTCCTTTTGTAGTGTTTGAACCCTCTCTTTTGGATGGTAGATCCTAATTATGGTTCAATATTATTTTCAACTGTGAATTATTTGAGGTTATGTCATTGTTTTAAAAAACTTTTTTCAACCCTATCTTTTCAACTTCAAATTATTTGTAATTGTGTCGTTGTAGTAAAAAAAATTTGGCATTTGATAATTTTTAATGATTCATAAGGATGATTCTATTGGTAGTTAGAAATCTGAGTCAATTAAAAATAATGAAAATAGTAAACTGACAATACTTTATTAACATAATCCAATACAAAACGTTTAAACAAACAGTCCTACATTAGTAATTTGTAATCTCATTCATAACTTTTTTAATACAAACATTTATGAAAATTCAATTAACAAACTCAATACATTAGGTTTTCTTATTCTATTACAAAACATTATAAAAGGAACTGTAATATTTTGGGATTAAATTTTTCTTTAGCAATCCAAAAGGTCAGCTTTCTTCCTCTCGGAAATTTCAGGTTTGCGGTCATAGGCCTTCTTTAATTCAACTTCTACACTTTCCTTTTTCTTTTTTTTATAACAATAGCTTCTTTAAACTGTGATTCGGCATACGACGTTTTGTAAAACAGGGCTCGTGGGGAGTCTTTTTGGACTTTCAAAACTTTTATGTCCATCAACTTCACTGCCTCATTCTTTGTACTCGCTGTTATATTGACTCCCATCTGGGTTGTCACATTTTTACAGTCGTAAAAGTCTTCTGAGCACATTTCATACACGTGAAACGGTTCCCCTGTTTCTCTAGCTGTTCTATCAGGAGTATACAAGGGTCCACTCTTCAGTTGTTTCTTCACTTGTCTTTCTATTAGTGAACGTGCTGAGTCACCTTCGTTCTGTGTGTGGCCCTTTATCAAATATTTATGGGTAATGGACATAATTTTATCAAATTTTTGCACTACAACGAAATCATAAACTTGTTTTTCTGTTGGCCAGCACAATTGTCTGAGTAAAAGATTACATTCACCACTTTTTCACCTATTGATTTTTTTTCAAGTACTTGAAAACACAGGTACCCAAATCATTAATACCTCTGTTACTGCAAGATTAATCCCAGACAAAGCAATCAGCGGCATTCTTGTGAAGATCGTGCAACGCCCCCCCTCCCTCCCCCCATCTAAACTAGGGTGAGGATGACTGGAAAATCAGGCGATAATATAGCCTAATTTTAACAACATATCTTTATTTTATAATAAACAATGAAATAGTACAAAATTTTAGCACATCAACAAAAGATAGAGCGTGAAGCGCGTCTTCAATTCTAACATAGAAACAGATCCGTTTAGAGTACGAAGACCTTAACTTAACAATGCTCAACTCCATAGGGAAATGTAACAAAGGTGAACAGCAAATGATAATACGCAAGCGCGATGAACATTATCATACATATCAAACAACAACCCTAAATGACAAATATCAAAGCTAATGGTCCTAAGCTCGAATATTATTTAATCTATCAAAGTGAGCTCTAAAGCTGTACATATTTAAAACTCCCGCGTAACACATTAGCGATCACTGCAGAAGCTAGGCGTTAATGCGCTAACGACCCTCAATAAATATCATAATGTTACTCAAATGTAACAATAATAACAATCAACAGTGGACCTAGTACCAACCTATCATATAAGTGCCCTGCATCTTAAATTATTGTATTTACCAGACGACACCTAATTATAAGCATAATCCTTGAATAGTTTACAAGACGGGTGGTAAGCCCGAGACGCAGAGTTTGACTCTGCACATTCAATTGTGTATAAATATATCAACTAAGCCAATAGGCGCAATTAAATCGGGCTAGAGCCCAAATAAGACGGCAGAAAGGCGACGGCATTTTCAACTACCGCGAGAAGCGTATGGCGTCGCAAAGTTCAATATTCCAATATGAGTTAAGTGCTGAACATTAATTTTGACTGGTTGCCCCCCATTACGCCGAAAGAGAATTTTGGTGCAAAACAATATTCCCAAACCCTACATCGCCGTTCTCACCTTAGGTCAGCTGGTGGTGTAATAAGTAACTATGGACCACCAGCGTATATATATATATATACAAAAATGAATTCACAGAGAGGGGAAGGGACGCAAGGAGAGGGAAGGAAGGAGAAGCGATACACAAGACGACAAGAAGGATCGGGTAGTTAGTCGAACAATCTAGACGCTAAGCGTGGCGGAACCAGGAACTATCTTCTTTTGTTTAGGCCAATCTTGGGTTTGAGCCTTAGTAGTGGCCCGTTGAACGCTCCGCTAGTCTAACGGGTGGTCGGTTGGATTGAGGAGGTCGGTGCTAGTGCTCGTGTGCTGCAGCTCGTCAAGGAAGTTCGGTGAGTGTCCTCCATTCGATTTAGCCATAACTCGTAACTCGTTACATCCAACTTGTAACTTGTTACAATCGTAAATTGTAAAATTAAACACATTCAACTTCGATTTGTAATTTTAAAAAAAGACACATCACCTTTTGGACATTGGAAAACAGCTTGTACACAGCAGGTATAATACCAGACTTCCCTTTATCTTCATCTTTCTCTGAACGAGATAATTCTTTTCAATCAAATGCTGTTTATATTTATCTTACAGGCTTTCTTTTTCCTCGCCTTCCATTATCATAAGCTGTACATACATAACATAAATCTTTTTTTGGTTGGAAAAATGGAATATTATTATTATTATTATTATTATTATTATTATTATTATTATTATTATTATTATTAGCACCGCGTCTTACTACCCGTTCGGGTTATACGCACTTACGCTAATGTGTAATGGTAGGGTGATTGTGAGATGAAATGAAGGACCTACAGTTTAACGTGGAATCCGAACCACGGTGGCGGCCTGGCATTCCCCACATTCAAAAGATGTCTTGTCAGAGGTGAAGGAAGGGTTTGGTAATCAGATAAATCTTTGCCGGGACCGAGGATTGAACCCCGGCCGTCAGCATATAAGTCTGACACCTTATCCCTAGACCACCAGGTCACCAAAAATGGAATATTGAATTCTTCAGTAAGAACTCTGTAGAATGTCACGTAGTTACCAAATGAAACCTTTTTCTCCTTGCAATTTGTAACATAATCTTTATGAATATCTGCAATCGATTTACTACCATCAATAAAATGCTTGGATGTATTAGCGCGTGTGTAATGGCTTTCAATTTGTAGAATTGAACGGATATGCTCTCTAATACCATCCTTGATGGTCTCATCAAGTTTGGGATGCTTTCCATGTTTCCCTCGTTTTTCTTTCTCGAGTAAAGTATTAGCAACCTTATTTTGTTTTTCTAACGCTGTTCTTATTGGCCTATCATTTATATCAAATTTATTCTTAAAGAAAAGCTTACACACTCTAACTTTCCTTTCCTGTAGATGAAAGTAAAACGCATTATTATTTCGGCGTTTATTTCTGGAAACACTTCCACGAACATAACGGTATTTTGGTTGTACCACTTGCATATTATTTTGAATAAAATTCCTCTGTCTCTCAATATCACTTAACTCCCAATAACCAACAAATATTTTCTGGCTTTGTTCCTCAGTTATTTAAAATGAAAACTTAAGTTTACAATTGTCCGTACATGCCAGTTTCATTTGTCTTTCTTTCTTCAACCTTTTATTTGGAGTGTGGGATTCGTATGACTTTCCTGTATTTCTCAACTTTTTAGACAGGTTTTTCTTCCATTTCCTTTCATTCCTGTGGCGCTTTCTACCTTTATTTTAATGGACTCGTCAAAATTGTGTAGCTATTGGTTGAGCTCAAGTTGAACGACAAATCAGTTGAGTTACTTTGAGATGACTTGAATGAAGTATTGGCAACGCTAGGGGAAAAGTTGTTAGAATTGGTACTGAGTTTATTATCATAATCAGAAACGATGATTTTGGCCTCCATCTTGTTACATTCATTATAATCATCTTCACTACTATCTTTTTCATCAACTTTCCCTTCTGTATAGGTTGGATCATTAATCAAATCCTCACAATCTAAAAAAGAAACAAAGAAACTATACACAATAAATCAGTTACTACACAGTAGTCGATAATATTGGTTCAAAAATAATGGAATAATGTCACTTATAATAAAATGAATAAAATAGAATATTAGAAAAATAAACAATCAGTTTACTCTCAGATGATGACTCGGATTCCGAACAAGATCCACTACAGATAGTACTACAGGAGTTGCTACTGATATTATTTTTCTCTACATCAGACTTGTCATTATTTGACTGCATTAGATCTGGTTTTAGTACTGGTTCTGTATTGCATGAATAGGATAGTAAATTTCATCATTATTTCATAATAATAACTAGGAACTATTTCAAATCAAATAGCAAAATTCAAAACGAACAGAGAATAATACAAATAGACTGGATAATTCCATTACATATTTGAGGAAATTATTATAATTAGTAAATTACGTTTGAAAATGGTTTTCTATAATTATCTAGTTTAACAACCCATAATTCTATACTCCCTGTCTGGTTCATTAATAGACAAGCTGGTCACTCATCAATGGTTGACCTTGAGAGCTATCCCTCCCCATTCCCAAGCCACAAAATAAGGTCTTTCACTAGATGAACCTAAATAAATAACAGTTGACAGGATGAGCACGGAAAGTAAGGTAGCTCCCAATGTGTTTGTCTCTCAACCAGCTTAAAATAGTCCCCATCTAAAGTATACATTAAATTTCTAAGCCAAATTTGCATACCATCTTCTCTTAGGAGTTGCTCAGCGGGGGAAACATCTTCGGTTTCTAAAGCTTTCGCGGCTAATTTTACCATAAATCTACCCCGAGAAGCAATAAATACTGTAAAATAAATAATCATGATTAACTAAATAAGTTTGAGTAGAATTAGCATTTGGAATTAGGTAAATAATTATCAAGTCACAACTAAGAAACTGGTATCTAAAATCTATTGAGTTAAAATATTTTTTGTCTATAACGTCATAATCATGAATAATCAAAACCAAATATTAATTAACAGTAATATTTATTCGAAAATAACGTCATCATAGAAAACAATACTGATTTCAATATTACAAAATGAAAATAGTTTTTCAGAATAACGTCATAAAGCGAATTAATACGAAAAAATAACAATGATTTTGTTGGAAGAACGTTACATTACAAAACATTCCCAGCATAAACCGACTAAAATTTATTACGAAGATAGTCACAATTCGAAATAATACATTTTTAATGATAACAGATTAAGTTAAATTTATTCTTGCCTTTGCAACATGGACGACTTATGTGAAAATATGACTTTGTTTCTGAGAACGAAATAGACTTTACACATTAAACACAAAGTGCTAACTGAGATAACATACTATAGAAATAAGGCATGCAACAAAAATGCGCAGCGCAATAACGACATTACTGCTCTCTCTCGACCACTTTTGGAAACTCTCTCAAGTCGTTCTTCCAGTAAAAATTACTCAAGATTCCTTTTCATTTGTTGCCATTAACTAAAAAACTACCATTCTTGAGTTATGTCATTATTCTCGCAAATGAGTGATATAATAATACGTATATAAACAAGAAATAAATACACTATTATTGTAATTATTTCACTGCTTAAATATTTGTTTATAATTTTAACTAGATTTGGTTTAAGGCAAGGTATCTCACACATACACACACACACACACGAACACCCACAATCATTCATTTTCTATTTAGAGGAAGTGAACCCGCATTTGTGTGGATAGAGTGTAAATCCACTTCCTAGTTTACCCGACTGAAATTCGAACCTCGACCTCTCCCGTCCTTGGCAGTCTGGCTCTACACGAAAAAAGCGCGTTAGCCAACTACGCCACCGAGGCTGGTGATTGTAATCGTTGTGACGGTAAATTACTGCCCAAGGAGAAATTAAAAGGATTTAATTATTTTAGTAGCCTTTGTTTTATTCCTTGAGCCACTTAAAACAACAACAAAAAAAGAAATTTTATTTTAAATATCATTTAATGTTCTAATCTATCTTTTGCTGACATAATATGTAACTTTTACATTTATGGATAATTAATATCAAATACAATTATGAGGACCTTGAATCAAAAGTAGTGTAACGTGCTAATCGACTAATCGACTTGTGGCAAATTACCTCTGCTAAAAATAAAGGAATATAATTATGGTTTCCTAATTATATATATTTAT
>JBCFYV010009882.1:20689374-20738804 GCA_039000515.1 Timema cristinae
ATATTATCTTCCTCCAGTCTTCTCCTATTGGTCCTTGATCTTCTTCGTATCTGATTGGTTGGCTCATCCTAATCTATCAGTGAGTGAAATAACCATTCCACCTTTTTAAAGTATTTTAATCTATGTTCACCTTCTTCCAGCATAATGTTTTTTTTCAATCGCTTGGCTCATCTCCATTTATATTTTCTCTCTTGTGTATTTAAGTGCATTCACCCTTATGAAAAATGTTCTTGTCTTAGCCCCTCCAGAAAAGTGAATTTTCCCAGCTACTCCTTGGACAATTTTTGGCACAAGTTTACTAATGAAAAATATAAACACTCAAGATATTTCTGGTCCAGCAGCCTTTAGCTAAAATAATTATTGCTTTCTTGTGATCATTAGAACAATCTAGTTTAGTGCTATTTTACTAGAAGCATTCATCATCTACCCCAAGTCCCCTAAAACAATTTCGCTAACATATTTTTTTCACAATCCTTGGTCTCAAAAGTGACATGCATTGCAGATTTTTATTTTAATTAGATGCCTTTAGAAACAATCGAAAGTGGTCTTTTTCCAACACCCTTTTGAAAATTAAATAATTTTAAAGCTCTTTAAGTCGATCCTTTCCTGGTAAATTTTTGAAAATAGAATACCTTTATAAGTTATTTAAAGTTTGATACAAGGCCATATTTGAGTATGATATTAAAAGGTATGGAAAATCCCGTGGGGAAAAGGAGTTTGAACTCCATAAGCCCCCTCCCTTCGCTTATACCACCATCCCAGCCCATATTCCGTAATCGTCCAGTATTTCTCAGTTAAGGTAATTCAACAATAAACATTTTTGTACAATTATAACAAGTGTGTATAAGCTATAAAATGACTCAATGCTTTCAAATCATAACAGTTCACGAATCAAACTTGCTATTTTACGCTTTTCGTGAGTCATTGTTAAGATATGGTAATTAATGTATGGGGCTGAGATTTATTATAACTATACATGCATATGCGACGTATATAATAAAATATTTATAATAATGTATGTTTAAATCAGTTTTAAATTAATAAAATAATATACAGTTTAATCATATCTTTATACTGTTCTTTTTATACCCTGATAATTAATTGATTTTATCTCAATTTATCTCATCCTTTAGAATTCATTTTATTTTCCAACTCAACTCTACTCTTTAATTTGACTAATGTGTCCAAATTAATAACTGCAGTTATAGGTTTGAAATTTCCTGTTAAATTGTAGCCTTAGAGACTTGTAGAACATAATATGCCAGGCTGAGAAGAGTGTCAGAATATCTCAACTAATAAAACACCCAGGTAAAAATCCCCGTTTTAATTCCGAGCCAAGATGTTACAGACTAAAAGAATCATTGTAAACATTTGTTTCAAATAATATCAGGTGGTCCGATAAATACTTAAAAGCCTAATGCAGGAAGATTATTAGAATTTACAAACTAACAATTTAATTTTTATTTTGATCAAATCAATATGTAAATAATTTTATAGATAATACTTCTGGAAGATAAAATTTATTTTATATAAAAACGAATTTATTCATACTGTTCTAGCTTTTACTAGGCGATGGATAAGAAATTTGTTAGTTAATTATTAGAAAAATGTCATTTATTAATGGATTTTCTACTTAACTATGGTTGTAATTTAAATACTACCTAATACTACCTAATACTACCTAAGGAGGTCTCACAAAAGGTACATGTGCAAATCGTGGGATTTGGTCTTGGAGTTTGGAGTGGTTCGAGACACCAGAACGAGCTATTTTATAAAGAAGTAAGGGAATGCCTACTTGATGCTTATGGGAAGTATGGTGCAGGTGCGGGTGCTGTTGCGGTGTTAGAGCTGCTGTGGATGGATGGGGTTATGGAGCACTTTGAGGATCGGCAGAAGATTCTAGCGGATACGGGTATACAGGTAATATCAACCCGGCGAGCTCCCTATGAGATCTTCGGGGAGGGTGAATATTAACTAGTTACTACATATCCATGGGATGGAAATAGTTGGCCCGGCAACGAATTTTGTAATGGGAGGTTTGCGTCAACTGGGGACTCGGCGGTGGCATCCTCCACCCTGATATCACAACTGCACAATGCGGTAATAAATCCGCAGGTGGTGGAGAACATATGTATCATATGTGAGGGCATGAATAGGGAATGGGTGGAAAGCACCGATGGAGTCAGGTGTGAGGAAAAGGAGGAGGGGACGCCAGAGAGAGCTGGAGCGGGGACTTGCGGAAAAGCAGATCTGGGGGCGAAACATAAACAAAATTGGAAGCTCTGGGGATTTGGATATGGCAAGAAAAAAGAAGAAAAGGGTATGGATCACAACACAAACAGCAGGAGGAGCCAGACAGCAGAAGTGAATATGGAGATGGAGGGGCAGCTGAAAGGAGAGAGGGATGTACCCTCTCAGGCGTACGGAACCCTCGAGGAGACGATGCGGTTATCCAGGCTAGAAGAAGAGAGAGTGCTGCACATGGCGCTGAGGCACGTGGTGAGACTGGGTCATGAAAAGGGGGACAGTATCACTTTTCCCTCTCCCGAGTCGTTGGATAGAATTCAACTAAGATCTATGAATCTACCAACGGACGTGGACAGTTTGCGGGGACTAATTGATAAGGTCTTCAAGAGGAGAGAGGAAACTTTTGATATGGAAAATACTTATAGGCAATTTGTGACGGCACACGGTCGCAAGACGTTTAACCCCAGCGTGGCATGGTCTGCGTGCTACGCGCACACATACTATCCGTAATGGGGGATAGCACCATTAGAATAGGACAAATTAATGGAATGAGGAGCGTGACCGTGTTGCATGAAGTCCGCAAGCTTGCTGAGGAGATGGGACTTGATGTTGTGTGTCTTCAGGAACCCTATACCTTGAGAGGGAAAGTTCCGCATATGCCGGTGGTCACTAGAATTGTTGTTAGTGGAGAAGCTCCAATGAGCGCAATAGTGATGTTTAACAAGGAAATTGCCGTAACTAAGATTGAACAGCTCTGTAACCAGTGGGTAACATGCGTAGAACTGGGAACTAGCTCAGGCAGGTGTATAGTGGCAAACCTATATTTTCAATTTAGGCATCCAATTGAGCCATATCTTGATCAGTTGGAGATAATATGTAGGACATACGCAGGTGTGCCACTCATAATTACCGCTGATGCTAATGCTAAGTCTCCCATGTGGCATAGTAATAGGTGATTGGGAGAGATAGAAGGGGTCGTGCTTTGGAGGAGTTCATCTATGGTCATGGGCTTGAGGTTGCAAACCAACCGAATAATCCCCTACATATCAGGGGAGAGCTGGGACTTCTTCCAACATTGACGTCACTTTGTGTAACGCCGAGTCCATGGACATGGTGGAAGGTTGGAGGGTTGTGGACAACGTCACGGTCAGTGACCATAACCTGATCGTCTTTGAATTTGTCGCGGGGAGGCTGGTGGATGGAAATGGGGAAGGGAAAAGAAGGAGATACAACATGAGCAAAGCTAACTGGGAGAAGCTGAGGGCTGAACTGATACTGCCCAGTCCAGTGGCACAAGGCGACAATGTCAACATGAAGGCCAAACAGCTGACGTGGGCTCTGCAGGATGCAATGAGGAAGTCGATACCTGTGGTGAAAGGTGATACCAAGGTTGGTAATAAGCCATGGAATGACAGACTGCAGAGTCTTCGAGCAAGGGCAAGGAGAACGCGTAGGAGATATCAGAGGTGTCGAGACCCGGCTGGTCGTGTGGTGCTGTTAAATATCTACAGGGAGAGCAAGAGAGAGTTTGAGGATGGGTTGTATCAGGAGAAGAGGAAAAGTTGGGAGAAGTATGTACAGGAGGAGTTACAGAGGGGACCTTGGGGGGTGCCGTTTAAGATAGCCTCCGGGAAATTACGCCCCCCAGCCATGATAACCACGCTATCTAAGGATGATGGGAGTACCACGACCAGCTGGGAAGAGTCTGCGGTTCTTTTAATGGAGACATTGTTGCCAGATGACGACGTGACAGAAGATACTGAAGAGCACCAAATGTTGAGGGAGAGGATGGAGAATGACGAGTATGTAAATGAGGAAGAGGTAGAACCTGTTAGTCGGGCGGAGGTGATCAGGAACATTGCTCTGATGGGTAAGAAAAAGGCGCCTGGTCCGGATGGGATAAAGGTCGAGGTGCTGGAGAAGACGGCTGACCTTATTGCTCCTTTCCTTGCAGGGCTGTTAAACGAATGCCTCGCTCAAGGCAGAATCCCAAACATCTGGAAGCAGAGCGAGGTAATCGTGCTAACCAAGGGGGAGGATAAAAATCCGCTTATTCCGAAGTCATACAGACCCATCTGCCTGTTGAACACAGCAGGGAAGTTGCAGGAGAAGATATTGTGTGAAAGATTACTGAGACACAGGACAGTCATGGGCATGCATCAGCAGCAGTATGGCTTCCGAAGAGGCAGGTCGACAGAGGACGCAATCTGCAGAGCAATGGAACTGATTGACTCGGCAAATGGTAAATACGTCGTAGGAATATTTGTGGACATCTCAGGCGCTTTTGACAACCTCTGGTGGCCGGCGATGTTTGACAGATTAAGAGAGATTCAGTGTCCGGGGCAGCTGTATAGGAGTCTTAAGGACTACTGTCGTAATAGATACTCCACCCTGAGATGTCCAGGAAATAAGGTTCAGAAGCTACTGACGAAGGGATGTCCCCAGGGATCGGTATGTGGCCCTATATTTTGGGATGTCAGCCTGGAACCAGTGTTGTACTTGTTGGAGGGGATGCCAGAGACGCAGGGTGTGGTTGCCTTCGCAGACGACCTTCTAATAGTAATAGAAGGGTACTCGAGAAGGAACTTAGAGGAAAAAAGTAACCAGGTGCTTGAAGAACTTGACACCTGGTGTAAAAGTGTCAAGTTAAAAATGGCACCGGCGAAGACGACCTTCATGCTGTTTAAGGGTAGATTGGCTAGGGATCCGACCATAAAGTTAGGTACGAAATCTATAAGAAGAAGCCATACGGTCAGATACCTGGGAGTTACCCTAGATGAAAAGAGGAACTTCACAGCGCACATGGAGGGAGTGATGGGGAAAACTCTGTCGGTGATGAATAAAATTATAAGCATGGGACAGAGGCGGTTTTATCTGCCTATGCGGATAATAAGGACATACCATCAGATGATCCTTCTCTCCATTGTGAGCTATGGGGCGTGCATCTGGGCTCACAGACTAACCAATGTCGCTCCGGCTAAGGCGATTCAGGGTCTGCAGAGGAACATCTTATTGAGGCTGACGGGAGCCTACCGGACTGTAGCAACGGATGCATTGAGTGTGGCCCTAGGTGTATGGCCGTTGGACCTCCTCATAAGGAAGAAAGCTGTGGCGTACTGGCCAAAAAAGAGAAACTTGGAGAAGGTGAGACTCCTCACCACACACGATGTGAGAACTTTTGGAGAGGCGGAAATAGTCCTGTTGGAGGAGTGGCAGAGACGTTGGGAGAGAAGTGGGACAGGTAGGAGGACTTATCAATTGTTCCCAAATGTGGTTGAGAGACTAGAGAATAAGCACCTCCAGCCATCTCGGGGTCTTGTCCACTTCATCACGGGGAAGGGACCGTACCCGGCATCTCTAAGGAAGCTGGGATTGATAGAGTCGGGGAATTGTCAATGTGGTGAGGAGGGAACCCGTGAACATGTGGTGCTTGAGTGTGTCATTACACTAGAAGCAAGAAGGAACTACCAGAGAGAGATCCAGGGAAGATTAGTAGGCGAAGTACTGAGGGACCCAATCTATTGGAAATTCTTAGACCAGATTGCACTGGAAGCGTCAGATAGAGCAAAGACAGCCTACATAGACAGACTTAAAGAGGCACAGGGACGAATAAGACGGGACGTTGACACTGACAATGACGAAGAAGATGACAGCGACACGGAGGGCGGGACTGACACGGACACTAGTGCGGTCTCAGCGGGGAGTGAGTAGGGAAAAAAGGATTGTTAAAAGGGGATAAGCGGTAACAATCCTTGCCGGGAAAAAAAAAATGTGTATGTGCTGGGAGGAGCAAGCGTGAGCCCTGGGAACTGGATTCCAGTACGACTGAGTGTCTGAAGGAACACGGGGGATGCCCTTGATATCCAGAAGACAGTTTTCAAGTCGTATGAACAAAAGTTAGTGGAATGATTATGAACTCTGAGGGGTTCCCTGCACCGTATGACCCACCACCTTGGAAACAAGAGAGGTGGGTTATGGTTGATGGGCCCTCAGAGTCAAGATGGAGAAAGGCGGCTGCCCTGCAGCCCTCTGGGTGATGGTGTTCCCCGGCAGTAATGGGAATAGAATAGTTTAGTATTTTAGCTTAGCTTAGTTAGTAGTTAATATAGATAATTAGGGACGGGGGAACTAGATAGGGGGTAGATTAGGAAATTCAGCTGCCAAGGGTAGAAAGTAGGCGGGGCACCAACTCTGATAGGGCGCCTCCCCAGGTGGTTATTATGGGGATGCCCACCTCTGCTGAGCGCTTGGCGGACTCGGGAGTGAAATCCCGAGCATTGTGAAGGGCCTAGCGGGGGAGGGTACCGGGGGCGTAATATACCCGGGGTGGATCAAATTGAGCTAAGGGTAGTTGAATTTCATTTAAGTTAAGAGCCAAAATATGTGTTGTAATGTTAAAAAGGAAATTCATACTAAAATTGTGTAAATTAAGTAAAAGTTGTGGAAAAAACGGCCCGGATTTAAAGATTGTAAGATACCGGGCCTGTAAACACTGAATAAATAAATAAAAAAACTACCTAAAGTGTAAAAGTTAATTAACGTTACGGCGCGCCGTACAGATTTTCTTGGTTGGCCTTTTAACTAAAATGAATCCATTTACTTAATTATAATTTTAGAATCCTCTCTTACTACCCGTTCTGGCTATACACATATTAAATAATAAAGCATTGGAGTTAGGGATGAGAACGTGGAATATAGATGAAGTGCACCCCCATTTGAGTGAAGGTAGAATGGAAAACCACTCGGGGAAACCCGTACCTCAACCTTAATCAACAAAAAATAAAAACCAAGATAAAACGAAGAGGGTGAAGACATAAAAAATTGTTATGCTATTGTTTAAATGGCTGGAGGTTGCGTTCACACAGCTATAAAGCAAATCTCAAATCACAGTTTTCGACACAGGAAGTTCGGAATTTTTCACTTATTATGAAATTAGTAGACTAAACACAAATTGCGAGATTTTAAATTCAAGAATTGCTACTTTATGGATATGAAACTGCGAGTTCGAGCTGAGCATGTCGAGATTCGCCGTAGTGAGATAAACTCGCAACATCCCCGGGACAGGCCCGCAGGAGTCAGCAACCAATCGAATGTACGGCAATTTTCAGTCGATCTCGTAAGAAATTACATCGTGATTAAAAGTCTATCTCTGCATCTTTTAAACTTGCGAATATATTAAATAAATATATATGATTTATGAGAGTGGCCAACATAACCTTGATATTTCATAATTGTTAATGTTAGTATATCCCTATTTTAATGGAATGTGTCTAATAACCAAACAAATAGTTAGAAAGATTCAAGTCATAGATATACTAGTGCGATTGTTGACACCGACATCGTAAGCATATGTTTTAAAATATTGTTTCTGTGAACTTGTCCTAGGTATTCTTCAACTTTTAGTGGAGTGGTTTGCTGCTATTGTAGCTTCGTTAAAAGTCTTGCAGGTGACTGGCTAAGAGGATAAAATATTTCACCGATGGTGAGATAAAGAAGGAGGCCTTTAATGAAGTGGCTGTAAAACTATTTTCGGAATTTAAAATAAATAAGAAATATTAACTAATATTTATTCTGTTTATCTATCATCGTGCACTGTTACACGTCTACACGTCGATTTCATGCCCACATTACGTAATCAATAAACCTAAGGCAGATATTTGTTTACAAACAGTTTACCTATGGAAGAATCAAATTATATGGGTGGCACAGCCTAACAAATAAGCATTTTTGTGAAAATGACGAACGATTTTTCCCTTATAGAGGAATGTCTTAAAATCATAATGATAACCAGAAAAACTATAAGAGCAAGTATTTTTGAAAAATTCAAAAACTATGCACTTGAGTAAAATTTGACGATTCAAAAATTAGCAAGCAAAACCATATATGGGCCCTGTGAATTGGCAGGGTTTCTCTCATTATGTCGAAAAGATTAACGATTTTCGTCATTTCTGATGTTTCAGTCTATAATTCCCTCTCAGCTTCTATGCGGAAATGTTTAACTATGTAGAATATCATGAAGGTGGCTCTAAGTTATTGTTAACGGCACCCAAGAATATATTATTATTATTATTATTATTAGCACCGCGTCTTACTACCCGTTCGGGTTATACGCACTTACGCTAATGTGTAATGGTTGGGTGATTGTGAGATGAAATGAAGGACCTCCAGTTTAACGTGGAATCCGAACCACGGTGGCGACCTGGCATTCCCCACATTCACAAGATGTCTTGTCAGAGGTGAAGGAAGGGTTTGGCAATCAAATAAATCTTTGCCGGGACCGAGGATTGAACCCCGGCCGCCAGCATAGAAGTCTGACACCTTACCCCTAGACCACCAGGTCCCCCCAAGAATATAAAATTGAGATTGTTCAGAGAGCTTCTTGAAGAACTGGACTGCCAGTATGGAGCAATACTTCTTCACGAGGATTTCTGTTTGGCTAAATAAAGGCAAAGTCCTTCAGCGAATCAAAGGCCTGTTTCCACAAATAAAATATTTTCTTAAATAAATTGCTATTATCTACTAGCCAGAACTAAAGGATCTGAGATGATTAATATATTGTGCACTCCTTTTTTTATGACAAGTTTGAATGAACTAAATTTAGAACTGCCAGGTAAAGATAAAAATATACTAAACATGATATCTGAGGCTCAACCATTTTATAGAAAAATGACATTTTGAGGAATAAATTTTCACTATCATCATTGGACTTTAGATTTTTTTTTCCTTTTTTCTAAATACATACTAGTCAAGGTTAGTAATGTCTTCTTGTAATGAAAAGTTTTCTTCACTTGTGCTATTTTACTTATGATGTCTTCCTTGATTCTGCTATCTTAAGTTATTTTTGTTTTTAGGTAGAAGAGCTCCATTGCATGTTGTAGCCTAACTTCTTCTAGTTCTGTATTCATTTGACTGGTTCATCCATTACTATATATAATGATATTTGTTGAGTTTTATTTTATATTCAATTTTCAGTATTTCATCCATTCTTTTCAGACGTTCTCTAAGATCCTCTTAACTTTCAGCAAAAACAGCGACGTTATCAGCAAAACGAAGTGTGTTAAAAAGTTCTCCTCGTCTAATTCCAGATATGATTTTTTCTCTTACCTCTGTTAGCATTTCTTATACATAAGCGTTAAGTCCAAATCATCAACCATCTAAAAGCCGAGCTAGACCAATATTTATAAGGTTTGGAATACAAAAATCAGTTGCATGATTTATTTTAAATTACATTTCTCTTTTGATGATGAAGACAAATCTTAGTAAAAGCATTATGTCTCTAGTCATCTTGATTCTACAACATTGACAATGGAAATCCTCACAATTTCAAATGGCACTGTATTGAAAACACCCTGACTTTGGTAACAATCCAATATTCACAAGTAGCGTTTCTTATGTTTAATAATAATTTTATGACTATAATGCCATTTTATAATATTTATAAGAAAATTAAATAGCTTAGTCTGAAATTATACATTTGATTTATTCTGTATCTCTTTCTGAGTAAGACAGGACATTAATATTTGAAGACTAAGTGAATTTAAGAAATAAATACAATAGGTGTGTATGGGGGGGGGGGGAAATAAAAAGTAGAGAAGAGAAACAATGGGCTATTGTGAGACCTTCGATAAGTTTGTAAGTCAATCGGGACCCAAAAAGTGGTCGACCCCTGCGATTTGAACCATGCGACTATCGAAGCAGGTCGTTTGTTTATAACTCTGTAAATATAAGGTATCTTCTATAACCCCATGTAGGAAAATATTATAAACAAAAGATGTAAATATAAAACCAAAGATTAACAATTATAATAATGCCTCTCTCGTAGTCGTCACGAGAAAGTAAAACCAAACTCAAAGGTAACACTGTCGAGGACAAGGCCTTCTTGAGAAGCTAGGAGGACATAGGCCTTCACTTTTTGGGATCCCCCTCACATATGTCTATAATATTTTAAAATTGTTGAATCAACTATTTATGGGTTCGGTGTTTGAGGGTATAGAAAAACTTATGTAAAATTTAAATACTAAATAAATTAAAATATTCTGTAATCTAATTTTATAGAAGTTTGACAGTATATTTTTTCTCTCTTTGTAAAAAGGTTTGAAGACTGAATCTTTGATCAGATAAGTTAAAGGATCTTTAAGCCTAGTAAATTATTTCCCCCAATGACCTGAATCGCTTCTCAGTTGAATGCTTGAAGACTGGTGTCTCATCGTTTCCTCTTTTTCACTGTAAAATGGGATCTTTGGAAAAAAAGTATTGAATCCCAAAAAACTTCAAGTTCCGATGTTTTTATTTCAGATCCCTTGTTTAGAGAGAAGATTTTTTTCTCACAAAATTCGTAGCGTGTGCCTCTGCTTTATTATTAGATTTTATTTCTCTATTCTTATTTAGTATTTATTTCCACAGTACGATTGTGTTCTATATTATCCGCACCCACAGTAGCATTAATAACTTTAACACCTACACATAGGTGTTTCACAAATTTTAGTAAAAGATCAATTTTTTTCTGCAACTCTTCAGATTTGTTTTTTTCTTGTACCACTTTCAAAATTATGTATCATTATTAATCTCAATTTACGAAACAAAAACTAAAAAAGTGTTATGAACTATCATAGAGTTTTTAATAATCACAATTACACAATAAAGTAATTGCAATATTAAGTAGATAACAGCAATAAAATAAACAAGTGAAACATCCGTATTTAGATACATTTTCATAGCTGGTATATTGCATTTCACACTGATATTTTTCTGTAAGTGAAATATTCAGCCCATTGAATGAGAACGGCTGTTTCACTTCAAGCAAGGTTGAGACAAATGTTGGGGGTTCCAAAATGTTCACTTCCTATTTGGTGATATGTAATATCTAGTTTCGTATACACATCCTTGCTATGCAACCCTTTGCCAAGGAGTATTTATAAATCAAACTCGACTTATCTCTGAACTTAAAACTGCTTTTTTTTTGTGTGTGTCTAATAATTAATAAATGTTTCTAGCTTTTAAGTTTAATTTTAAATTTCCTATCCTAAGAAGCCCCCTATAAAATTGGGCCCTGGGCCAGAGCCCATGTTCTTCATCCACCCTCTTAAAGAAGGCTCTGAGCTAAAAAAAACAACTGAAACACAATTAAAATCGAACAACTTCAATTGATGAGATAGCAAATAACAGTAAAAATTAGCTATCAGTATCACTCGTTATTCGTATTTCAATTAAGTACATAAAAATTCCAGTTTACATCATTTGCAATAATAAACAGCTAGCTATGATACTCCCAAAATATATCTGGCAATCAATAAATTAAAATAAATTAAAATAAATGTAACATTTGAAATAAAAACATATCCAGCCCGTGTGTACAACAACAAACTGAGTACACAAATGCACAACATTCATAGACAACGCTATTTCTTCCCGAGATTAGAGATTAAATTAAATGAAATAATATACAGTGTTACATAAACATAATACATTTCACCAAAGAGAGAAAATAAAGTAATATACACTATTACAAAAATGTATATAAATATTTAATATCACAGTTCACGAGAGTACATAAAGTTTCACCGTGCTAATCCAAGCTTTGGTGCTTAATTCATTTGTTTGGTCACCACTAAACACTAGTTTGCTGTCAATTTTTAACCTTGTAATCGCTACTCCAATAAATCCCTTTTTCGATAATTTTGGATTTTGGTGTGTGTTTATTTTTAGTTTTTTTTCATCTCCTAATCAAAACTCTAATTTTCTAGTAGATTTTTTTTATCGTTTTGGCCCTTAGAAAACGAAACTTAGTTTTTTAGGAGTGGATTGACAATTAAAACACTGATGAAACTTATGAAAACCGTTAAATAACAAATTTCAACCTAATTCATAAAATTGTGTCTAATTTTAATTTAATTTTTTTAATTCAGTCTCATATAAATGTAAAAAATAATAATTGAATGTTCAATTTAAAATGAAATTACTTTCTGCAATAATGTCTTTTTTTACCCAAATATGCATTAGGATTAATGAACCCATATTTAGTTTTGAGTCTTTTTTTCAGCGAATAAGTTTAACTATCGATATGAATACAGTTTATAGAATAGAAATATCGTATTTTTACTGATATTAATAAATACCTTTTAAAAATCAATTTCTGGAGTTCTTTGATTCCTATCTACTAGAAATCGCCCTAACTTTCCCATCACCCTGGTCAAGGAATTGTATAGATTGAGTTCTATCAGCTTGTTTCGAGATTCGACCCTGACATCAGCGCTCACCGTGTTTATGACTAAGACTACATTTAAAACCAGTCAAATGGCGGAATATCCTAATTAAAATATGTTTAAAAATTACTGTTATGCTTCGGGTTTATTTTTATTTTTTTATATTTTGTCCAAAATCTATTCGACATCTTCTTGAAATAAAGAATAAATATAACATTATATTCAATTTGATATTTTAATATAAAATTAATAAATATATTAACTGCGTGCATTTTAAATATATTTTTAATGTTTGTTTTTTAATATGGGTTATTAGCTAATTAGTCTAGCGGATATAAATAACCTTAATGTAACTTAGGGAAATTTACCTGCATAAGTATGGCAAGAGATTGGCAAAACAACATTTGGGGAATGTTCTCCGGTTCAACAAACAAGGATTTGAATCTAAAAACGTATCAGTAACGTCACCCAAGGCAATTCTACTTAGAACCAAAGGATTAGCAAGGGGGGTGGAAAGGGGGGGGGGTCGGCTTCATCAGTCAAGAGGTATCATAGAGGTGTCCTTTTGTAAGAAAAAATGGCAAAAGAAATAAAAATAAGATGAAAACATATTTTATAGTATTTAAAAGAATAATAATCTAATAATAATTATCATTACTAAACTATTGAAATCATAAAGTTATTAATTATTGTATTATGAATGTAAAGTATTTGCTGCCTTTTGTTAGGTTAGATATTCACTAATATAGCTGTATTATGTTAGGTTAGAGGTTTACTATTTCAACTGCTTTTTATTAGGTTGAAGTTCGCTACATTGATGCATCTGTAAAGGATTGGTTTTGAAACCTTAATTTTATTTAAGCATTTATACATAGGTCTACATATACATACCTAGATAACCACGCCATTCCCTTACGGGGTAAGCAAGAATACAACTCAGTGCTTATCCATCCTCACTAACTGTCTCTTCTTCTTCCTTGCATACCTCCTTTACTTCAACAACATTAATACACAGAGTCATACGTACTCTTTTATTCTTTAAACGCTAATGTTTCTCTTTTTCACACAGTCGTCTGAAACATTTAACCACGTCTTACAGGACCTAACCCTTCTTTTTGGACCACACACTTTACCTTCATATATTTGCTTTTTTTTAATATCACATTTTTTCTAAACAACATGCAACACAATAGTAAAATGGTGAAAGGGAATTAAATGTAAGATATCAATACCTAAGTATATAACTTACAGATAGTACGTTACATAATAATGCTGTATTTACATTCCTCAACTTAATATTGCAAAACTAATTTTATTTTTTAAATTATATTGTCCTCAGGTACATATTTTCTAGATAGCTTTCAGTTATAGAAAGTATCCTAAATATATCTGTGCATAGAACGATCTGTGACTAAGATAATTGTCGGAGTAGATTTATAAACAGTCAATAGCGCTAACTTAGAAAAGGAAAAGGTCAATAATTTTAAACAAATACTTTTTCAAGCTATGATAGAATAACTATAAATAAACCAGTTTAAACACATTATACAACACAGAGCTGCATTTAGGCCAAGTTAACTTAACGCGTAGTTGTTAAAAGGAATAGAACTAGCATGTAATCGTTTTTGCCTAGGAAGAAAACAGTTTGACTTAGAATATTAATCACAAATTGTGAAATTGTCATTACTTCATAACTTAAGGTTGGAAATAACTATATTCCATTTGGTAAATCAAACTTTATCCTTAGTGAGAAGCCTATATCTCACCTATTTTCAATTTTCACATCATGGCACATATAGATGATTATGTCAACACAACATATATTAACAATTTTATAAACACAGTTACAATTCTATTTAAAGTATTATTTAGCCTAAAAGAAACGCATTAAAAACTAATGCAGTACATTAAAGTGTTAATGATCAATTTTAAAACATAAACAAATATTAGACTGTAAAATAGTGAGGAAAAAACCAAAACAATATCGAAATATCTTCCTACAAGCTAATCATGGTTAGGATACGTACTAAACATAAGGTTCAAAATAATTATCCTAAGTGACGTCCGACCATACCTATAACTCTACTAAAGTTCGTTCACCGTAGGAATTGTTTTCTGAAAGGCCTTTTCCCTACCAGAAATCTAGTATATAGTAGGATATTGGTAGGAAAAAAGACCTTTCAGAGAGTAATTCCTACCGTGAATGAAGTATATCTAGCCAGAACTAAGAGCGTGCAATAACATATTCTCTCTTGTTCCAGGTATATCTTTATTATATACTTGCATCTTGTCATCTCCTCTTCAATCCAAGACAAGAGTGTAATAGTTTTAAGATAGTGACCCACCTTCTCTTAATCCCAAGCCTCCTGAATATTTAGAAGAAATTCCTAAAATTGTCAGTGGCCTGAATATTGAATTAGAGGGTTGCAAAATGGCCACACTGCTAAAAGTTAGAATAAAGGTGGTACACACTATCGAAGTCCCTGGTGGTTAATGTGAAGGATCTCACGATGGCCTGCCTTTTGAATTTAGAAGGAATTTACAACGACTAGTCTAATGAAAGTTAAAGTTTAGAGGTTGCACAACCACCACAATTTTGAACCTTAAACAGAGGTATTCTCAACAGAGAAACTTGTGACATTAAGCTGAACAAAAGAGACGGACCAGCACCAGTCCCTAATAAACGGTAGTAAGAGACATGAATTTAGATTTCACAAGTTCTTACAGCTCATTCGAGCCTACAGTTTATCCGGAACTATCAGTTACTTAGAGAACACCTCCTTTACATCGCACCAAACCAAAGAGTGGGACTGGATTAACAGGAAAAGAATGGTTTAAAAAACAAAACAAAAAAAGCTAAATTCCTTTAAACTTTAATCTAATATAGCCATTGAAACTGTCAGAAATAAAAGGGAAAAAGATTAAACTAGTATTACAACTTTAAAAGTGGGGTTTGGTCATTGACATAGACTAGGGGAAATTTCGTAATAGTGAAATGGTGGTGTGACGAAAGTGAAACTTGTGCTAGTAGCTTACAAGATGCCTTACCATAGTTTGACCCTTGACCCTGTGACCTACTCTTGGCAGTATGGTGGCTCGATGTGTCGAGACATGTATGCACCGTGAATGGTCAGGCAACCCTGGGGGTAATGGAATTTATAGACCTGGGGTTTTCCTCCAGTGACATGTATTGAATATGTTTCTGTACTCATACCTGGTGCCAGAGTGGTTGGTCGACTTGTCGATACAGGATTATACCATGGATTATGATTCGTATCTGGTGCCGGCACTTCCAGACGGTAACAGCTATACATATGAGGGCTCGTATTGAAATCCTTTCATTGTGTAACTTGTCTTCAAGGGTTAAATACGCAAGCCAAGATGAGCGATAAAACTACGCTGACAGTTCTAAATGAATAAATGTACTTTTCAGACAGGCACACTTATTAGTTATTTGTTATCAAATCAAAGTGTATTCATTGAATTAATTTAAAAATTACAATAAACCACTGCAGAGTTGTCTAAGTTTACTAATTTAAAATGTCTATCTGAGAATTACAAATATAAATAATTTAAGAGTGTCCAGGAAAACACATTTTTTCGGATGATATTCTGATAAAGTTACGCCAGAATAAGTGTGTTTTTTAAGGTTTGGGGGGTCATAAGATGTCGAAATCCATCAACATTTCAGGTTAGATTTTCTTTTGCGGTCGTAATACTTTACCTTTTGTGTTCGGAAAGTTTAATATATATATTTACGTATAGCTTGAAAGTAATTGGATTTATAAAAATATGCTTCTTGTAAAATATTTGTATTATAAAGAGACCTACATATTTGTAACGATAAGTAATTTCATATCTCAAATAATTTAGGAGAAATTATAATAAATGATAATTTACGCATCAGACCGGAGCCCTTAAAGTCATTTTGCTGAAATATTGAGAGAAGTAATTTTGTTTGAAATATTTATAAATGTTTATAAATGAAATTTAATCAAAATCGTTAGAGCCAATTTTGAGAAAATCTACTTTTTCTCTTTTTGCCCTTCAGTAAACTACCCTTAATTTTAGAGTTAGATATCCAATTCCAAAAAAATCTTTGGGCAACCCTATGAAACTCCTAGATACCAAATTTTAGCCTGATCGGTAAAATATTTTAGGCTCTAGTTGGAGGTACAGACAGATAGATGGAAAGTCAAAAACCACATTTATGGATTCGGGGGAACATGAAAAATCAAGATTCATCAAAATCTTGAGTTCGATTTTTTTTTACGATCAAAATACTTTCTTTACCTGTAAGATAGCGAGAAATTAAAAATTAAGGTAGACCAAATATCTCGAGAAAAAAGATCATAATTCCTTAATAATTTGTATGCTTTACTTTGATACACATTTTGTGTACTTCTAAAGCAAATACAAACTGTTGTATCGAAATCAAACAATGTAATCAAGAGTCATATTCGTGTGTAGTTTTGGCATCACCATCATCATCATCAATTTACCTAATTACTTTTGATGAAAAAACATCTGAAAATATGTTTGACTTATTTGGAAATAGTCTGTGCATATACATCTGTATGATATTCAAATCGTTAAATTATTTTTCCATTTAAAGTTTTAAACGAAAGCGAACAATGTAACTAAAAACAGTTTTGCTAGTCACATTTTATAATGCTAACAAGTAATTACATTATCAATAGATTTAGATAGAACACAATCCAAAAATATATTTACATGTGTGGAAATAGTATGTAAGAATCACTGTTTCACTTAGTGCACTTTCATATTAAAAGCTTTAAAAGAATACCTACGTTTTCTACTATGAACTAGTAATCTTGCTGATTTATCTAAGAATTTAGATTGTAGCTATGCAGCACTTGTTTAGAGCGTCTTTGTTACAAAGACATGTTCTACTCTAACCACTTGAGGCTGATGGTAATTAGCTCATCAACCCTGGTGATCTATATCTAAGAATAATAGAATGATTAGTAAGAACATTCATCATATCAACGATAATAATAGTACTATAAATAATTATTTAGGTCTTAATTTTTTTTATATTGGAAAGAGTATGAAACCTATCCCTATCATCAGCTAGTTCTATCCAGCTCACCTCATTACACCCTATCCCTATCTTGAGTTAGTTCTATCCAGACCAACTCATTACACCCTATCCCTATCTTGAGTTAGTTCTATCCAGACCAACTCATTACACCCTATCCCTATCTTGAGTTAGTTCTATCCAGACCAACTCATTACACCCTATCCCTATCTTGAGTTAGTTCTATCCAGACCAACTCATTACACCCTATCCCTATCTTGAGTTAGTTCTATCCAGACCAACTCATTCCACCCTAACCCTATCTTGAGTTAGTTCTATCCAGACCAACTCATTACAGCCTATCCGTATCTTGAGTTAGTTCTATCCATGCCACATTATTACACCCTATCCCTATCTTGAGTTAGTTCTATCCAGACCAACTCATTCCACCCTATCCCTATCTTGAGTTAGTTCTATCCAGATCAACTCATTCCACCCTAGATTTTTCAATTCAATTTTAATATTATCCTTTAATCTTCGTATAGTTTTTCCCAATGGTCTCTCCCCATGGGGTATGCCAGTCAATACCCTAATTTAAATATAATATACATTAAAATATATGTAAATATTTAAGAGTTTATTGACGATGTAACAATACAAGGGTTGTATTTTACAATCTAAGCCCCACCCAAACCGATGCTGCACAAACTATCGTCCGATTCATACTACCCACTCCAAGAAACGTCGACATTTATTCAAATCGCCTAAAATAGTATTCTTCACTATTGTAGTTCCATATCACTTCAAGCAATATACAAACAATTTCATTCAATATAATTCACTATCAAGTCTCTACAATGTAAACTGTTCATATACGTACCCCCTGGATAAACTGGCTTGCACAGCCTAGTAGCCTGGCTGACTTCAAAACGTCCTAATTCGAGGAGCGGGGAAACCTTGCCTTGACATAGCTGCCCTCTTTCGGATGGTTTGAACAACCATCACCTGATCTCTGACGTCAGCAGCCAAGCAGTTAAAAAGATTTTTGACAACAAACCCGAGAATCGTCTATAAGGAGCGGGATGACCAATCAGCGACCAACAATCACGATGGCCTACGTGAGAAAAACAGCGTGATCCTCCCAAAAAGTTACGTCACCGACTTAGTTTGAACTATTTCCCCCTATCATAACTACGCAGTAAGACCACTATATATTATGAACGTGTGGAAGAAATAAGCTGACTTTTGAATTCGGCACCATCGAGGATGGACCTCTGTAATATTTATTTATATTGTAATTTAAAACTTGACGCCATAATGGACGGACTGTGGTTATTATTTTATATCGTCAGGAGACGACTTCCAAAAATCTGGACTCTGTGAAGGAAAGTTATAATACTCTGTATATATTTTTTGTTCTTCTTAAAAGTTTGAATTATGGAACTTTAGCTATTTAATTTAATTTTGTTATAGTCGAGATAGGCTGATCTTTGTTTATTAAGTATGGGGATTATTTGATACTATTTTCAAATTAAAAGAAACGTCAGTTTCGTGTCGCCACTAAGGGCTTGTTTCTTAAAGATGTTAGTAAATTCTCAATGTTTGCTGTTTTAACTTTACGAAATGTTAATTGAAATATATTAATATTATTTGTCTTAATAATCTGGATATACTGACTATCCGTATTATCCTAGCTTTTGTTGTTATACATTTAAAATCATTTATATACATTTCAATATTTTGTGTAACGTAAATTTATCTATTCTTCGCATATATTTATATTTGAAATGTGGCAAACTTCTAAATGTTCTTTAACTTAATATCAATTGTTAGACTTTGTCCAGTATTTGCATGATGCCGATTCAAGTAGTCCCGCGTGAGTTTACATTAGGTTAGAGGTGTGAAACTCTCGTGTTAGTTAACGTAATGTTTTTAGTATAAATGTATATTGTAGTAATTGAAGGTACTTTAGTTTTGTGTAAAGTTTGAATACTCTCGTGATATTTAAATTAAAGTATGGAATATAAAGATAAAACTTTTATTGGAAGAGTATATGTTTTCGTAATGTCTGTGGTTGTTCAGACGCTTTTGTAACAGTTTAGAAAGGTTCTTATAGCTGTTTATAATTCATGAATAGATTTGGTTATTTATTGTTTTCATAGCTTTATTAATATGAAGCTAACCTGGTCTAATTGAATTAATCTTTTTTAGCAATAATGTAATCAATTATGTTTTTCTTCGTTCTACTAGATACATTAAGAAATTAAGGCCACTTAACTTACTGTTTGTTATTTTTGAATGAATTAAATTCCTCTTTACATTTAACTCTTGCTGATGCTGTTTTATTTTTATTATTATTATTATGTTAGCTTATTCCCTCTTGTCCTTGTAGTATTTTCCTTAGTGGCCTATTGCTACGCGGTAAAGAAATGAGAGGGTGTTACAACGAATTTAAATATTTTTTGGGATATTAATTTAGCAGCCTTTTTAACATTTTCTTTGAAAGTGGAATTTTAAAATAACCATACATTTATGTTATATTGTACATAATTATCAAAATTGGAATTTTACAATAAAGATAATCAGAATTGAAAACAAAATAAGATATATAGTAGATTTCAATTAATAAAATTACAAAACGTATTTAATACCATTAGTACACAAACAAATATATTTATTTATTTATTTAAATTCATATGGAACAATCCTTTATGGATTTGATCTCTTCATTTTTGAAAAGCATTGCACTAAACCTTTTATATTGTATTTTATATTATTACAAGTTATAACAGTAATTCATCGTCGACTGCCTATTAAAATGAAAAACTGAACAATAAGCAATCGGTTTTAAATTATGCATTGCCCTGACGCAACATGATTGTTATCTCATATTGGAAAATTGAGGTATATGTTTTACAGAACTAAATATCTAAGTGCACCAAACAAATACTCACATACTTTTTCCACACATGTAAATATATTATCAAATTATATTTTATTTTAAAAGTATCGACAATGGAATTACTGGTTATTTTCATGAAGATGTGAACAGCAGCACTGCCTTTAGTTACATTGATTAATTTCATTTAACAACTTTATCTGGAAAAATAATGTATCAGTTTAAATGTCATACAGAAGTTTATGCACAAACTTTTTCCAAATAAGTCTCAAATAGTTTCAGAAGCAGTTTATTCTAAAATATGTTAAATGAAAACTTGCTGGTATTGGGTAAATTTACGGTTCAATATTATTCTTGTTTGGATTGTTTCATTTGACAACTTTCAATTGCATACTAGAATGATGTTACAGTTTGAATGTCCTTTAAGAATATATTAAATGTGTTCCAAAATAAAATACCAATTTTAAGAAGATACGATTTTTTTCTGGGGTATATTAGAAAATATTTTTTACATTTTTAAATGCTTTTTAGGTTGATTAAATTGTAGCCAAAATGAAAACAGCCATAAGACACATTTGCCGAAAAGGTCCGTTATCAGTACTGATGTGAGAACTTAAAGAATGGTTAGTTCCTTTTTTTATAGTACTATGCCTTACTAACTCTTCAGGTGCTACGCACGTGTACTAATTACGCTAATGAGATAGGGCTGAGTAAGCTTTAACATCTAGGACGTGTACCCACAGTTGCGTTGATGTATAGTGGAAAACAAGTTTGTAAAAACCATTATCAATACACCCGACCAAGATTCAAACTCTTATCTCCCTGTCATCAGCAGTCTTGTCTATTGTGAGAGTGATGCCTTAGGCCATGTGGCCACCGTAGCAGCTAAATGGCTTAATGTATGATTTCGGAATAGTAGTATAGGAACAAAGTGTTTAAATATTTTGCTAGAATTATATAGAATAACGATCACAAGTGCCCTAAAATCCAAATACTCGTTCCTACAAACAAATACAGGTTATTTACCACTAAGCCTGCATATTTAGACCTAATATAAATAAGCCTCAAGGATTCTGTTAAAACGAATTTAACTAATAAAAAAGTAAGAAGATGATAAAAGTTTGTTCACTCAAAGCGATCCGAACTAGCAAAGGATAACTAATTGGACATTCTAAACGGGAGAGCATTCTATCTTCTTGTTGACCAGCCAATCATTATTTCTTCTTTTGACACATTTGAACAAACTATAAGAAGTTGGGTTATAAGGTATAACATAACTTGTGCTATGGGTTATGTGGATGTAACCCTGCTGAAGAGATATGTGGGGGCGATAGGTGGCTGGGTTATTTTAATCTCAACTTTTCCAACACACATAGGTAAGGCCATAGCCGGGGGGGGGGGGGGGTCAGCCCCCTTACCCCAAAATTTTATTAACAAAATATATATGGCTTTATTTATGGTTCAAACAATATCAATAATAAGATACAAGTACAAATTAGGGGGCTGTGTTACCATAAAAACACTTCAGATAGTTTCTGGAGGTGTTCAATATTTAGAATTTTTGTCTAGCTTCCGACAATTGGGGGATGTGCCTACCAACCCCCAAGCCCCCTCCCCCCCCCCCCCCCCGAAATTATTGGCTGGCTACGGCCTTGCACATAGGGCTACATTTCAAATATTTACAATTATAATTTTCAAGGGTGTTTTTCGATAATGTGAGGGGTTACACAAGCCAAATGAAAACTAAAAGAAACGAATAAAAATCACCTACTTTTTAGTAATTGAGATTATGCCTACTTTTATTCATAATTTTGGTGAATTATTTTGCTTAATGGCAACAAAAATAGTTTCAAAAGAAGTGATTTTATTTCACGGTAAAGTGATAAAGTTTACAATCAAAACTTTAGTCAAACATATATATTATTTTTAATTCTGTCATCGAATTAATCATTTAATTAGGACTCTATACTGTCATTAAGTGAAATTAATTTTTACAGAAATCAAAATATATAAAGAATGAATACACATATTTTGAAATTGGAAATAGATGAATCTACAGATTACGGTAGAAGGAAGACAACAATAAATATAATTTAAATTTTATAATGTTCTCTTGATGAAGAAAATAGCCCTTTTTTAAAAAATTATCAATACCTAAATCCGATTGATCATCTCATTAAGTTGAAGTCTGTTATCAAATGTATATATGGTTTCAACCAAAAAATGGTGGATTTCACTGGTACCAAGCATAGAAAGGTGTAAGAATATAAATTAGTGGAATGTGAACAAATAAAAAAAATCAAATATGTAGTAATGAGAGTATACGTTATTTTGGAAAAAAAAAATTACTCCAAGAACAACTGGTCCACCATGTGAGTAGTAAGACTCTTAAACATTTAGTTTGATTATGGGATTATAATACATTCAATTTTAAACGCGAATGATTTGAGAATCTATTGTTATAAAAATTATATTTAAATAACGATGAATTAAAATGTTATTAGTGAAAAAATATTGTAATCTACTTGCATATACCGTTAAAATATATTTTTTTAAGCTATACATATAGGCATGCCTACTGGTATTCATTATATCCAATTCAAATGCCGTAAATTATGTTTCATAGAAATATCGACTGAAATTTATATCATAATAATAAAACAAATAAGACAAAGGGAAAACGATTAGGTTATATACTTAAAAATATCATTATGACTAAATAAATATAACTTTAGCGTACTTTTTTTACCCGTAATATACATACAGACATACATTCATACCTAATAATGCCTTTCTCTTACGCGGTAGGCAAGAAACTGTGCATATAGCTAAAAAAAACAATTCCGCACTTAATCCACCCTCACTAACTTTTCCACACTTCCCCGTCCTTGCATACCTCCTTTACTTCAACAACATCCATACACCGAGTCAAACAGACTCTTTATTCTGCAAACGCTTAATGGTTCTCATTTTCACACATCCATCTACAACATTTGGCCACGTCTTACATGGCCTACCCCTTCCTTATGATCCACACACTCTACCTTCATATATTTAACTTGTCACTTGATCCAAACTCATCCTCTCAATATGCCCCAACCAACGTAAGACACTTCTTTCACAATTACCTATTGTATTCCCTTTCAAACCACACTCCTTCAGCACCCATTCATCACTCACTCTGTCCATAAGAGTTTTTCTGCATACATTTGTTAGGTTTTTCAGCAAAAATAACAAACTATTCAGATTTAATGTTCAGTTTTTAGGAACATGATTTAAAGTTTCCAGTATATATTATCTCTTATTTGCACTACTGATATAATAATTCATATAGGCCTACTTTAATTGCGGTTTCGGCAAAGGAAACTTCCAATCGATTTAAGATGTGTAGATATTCGGGATCTTTGCCTAACTATCGTGTACAAATACAACTTATAACTAAGTAAATATCTTAATTTCCAGTAAAGATGAGTATTTTTAAGGCAGTGATTAAATGACTGAAAGATCCAATGGGAAACAAATGTATCCCCTCTTGGTAATAAAACATACAAAAGGACAGTTAAAAAGAGTCAGTTAATAAATTCATAGACCACGAACGCTGAAGCCAAGAAATCTTCATATAAATGACGAAATAATTAAATGATTAGTATTTGTATTATTTCACTTAACTTCATCCAAATGTAAAAAGTTTTCCTAATCATTCTAGTGAACATTTTTTGCAATTATTTATGTTAATGTTTTCGATATTTACAAAATTAAAATAGGGAATTCAAATATGTTAGTTTATTATAAATACCAAGACAATAATGAATCAAAGGAATGTTTTACTCTCTAACAAATTAAATTACTGATAGTAGTTATGACTTTGTTAAGAAACTACACTTATTATTGAATAGAGCTGTTGGTCAGATTTAATTTATGTTGTGATAAGAATGTTTTTAGTGTTGACTTGGACAAAATGTTATTATGAATGAATTCAATAGTTTTTTCTTTGAATTTGTGGGAACGTGTCACTGCCAATATCAACATATAAATATATAATTCTAACAGTGTATAGATTTTGAAAATTTAAATGAAATGATTGTGCATGCAGAATAAAATGATAGGTTTACAGTATTATTTGTAATAGCCAAGTATACACAAGACTAATAAAAATGGGGGCCAATAGTTGGTAAAAGAGGTCGATTCTTGGTAATCAATTGAATGGAATGTATATCAAACTTTTTTCTGTTGATATAGTACATTAAGTTCCATTATAGGAGCTATCCACATTTCGGACAGGTTAATACATTACACATTATATATTTCTCATAATTATGTTGATTTTTCAAATAAATTTTCCTTGACCAATCATCAACAAAAACTTATTAAGTAAGGTACAGTATTTATTAAGTAGGTTCACAGCCTTTTGTTCAATTTCGGAAATTAAAAATCGTTAATAGATTTATATTATTTTCTAAAATAGCTATTATCTACATTGATATTTTTTAATTTTCAGCCCCCTGAATTTTTCTACCCGTTGGGGCTATACGCACATCCACAAAGTTCATCCTAAATAACTACATGTAGTAACATTTTAATTCCACTAGACTGTAATTCCACTTCCACGTGGAATTCCTAATCGATTTGTATTGAAACCGATATAAGCTTACAATTACTTTGTGAACAATCAACTGATATGTTTTCCATTAGAAAAATTAGTTTCTCATAAAAAACTTGTTGCGTGATTTGATGATGGCACAAAATTATTTTTTCGGTTCTATTAAGGTGAGGGCAAAGCTATTAGGCCACAAAAATAAAGTTAATTGTGTTCAAATAAATGAAGAAATAGACCTCAATGTTTTATCTTTATACATTTATTATGGAAGTAGATTTATTCCAGATTGTGTATAGATGTATTCATTATTTAAAAATATTACGAATTAGTGAGCCATTCCCAATACTATTTAACTATTATTATAATTATAATAATAATTAATTATTATTATTATTAGCACCGCGTCTTACTACCCGTTCGGGTTATACGCAAAATTTAACTAATATATACACATTATATTCTAAAGTAATTTTATTTCTGTGTTCAGACACTTCAACATTTCCTAAACTAGAATAAAACAATGCTCGTAAAGGCACATCCCAGTTTTCTTAGACGCTACGGTGCCAGATATTTAGTGATAATTGCCATGATATTTTCGATAAAAATATTACTTCTGAATTGAGTATGATAAAAAAAAAGCCTGTGATAAGGAGACATGTCTTTGTTTAAAATTTCCACCCATTACCAATCACCTATGAAATAAATGGATATTGATTGTTCTCCAAAAACTTGTAAGAGTGGACAAGAGTCCTTTCTAAAATTACCAAAATAACCACAATATAATTTTGAGCGGGGTGCCTAATGTTAACATAATATATTTATAGTAATATTATTACAATATATATTTTTAAGAAAATGTATACTTCGTTGACCCTGAAAATGAGCAAGCTTACCTTGACAGATTACACCATGGTGCAGCTTATAATATAGAGCGTAGTTTGATCGGTGAAGGTAAAACTGCTGCCTTTATTGTTGGTCCTTCTTATAATATATACTACAATGGCGACACGCGAGGTAGTCTTGCTACCATTTAAAGTAAATTAAGGTTATATAAACGTTTGTTTGTTTTAGTGCAGCTTTGTAAATATATCTATTATAAGAATAACTTTACTTCTGTTTTATATAAACTTAAAATAATTAAAACAAATTAAAAATAAAACATACTATATAAAAAAATAGATCTTTAATTATGGATTTGCCAAATAGATTAAGTTTATATTATTTCAACATAAAGAACGCACTTTTTTAAACCACGCGTAGTTCTTGATTTCATTTAAATTACAGATGAAGTACAAACCCGTTATTTTAAAACCCAACTATTTTCATACCATTGGTGTGCAATGCTTTTGCAACATGATAAAAATATATGTACCTGAGACTTTATGATCCCAATCCATTTCTGAACCATAACGTCTATTCAAGATGACAGATTAGTCTTTTAGACATTATGATGGAGACTGCTGGAGGCAACATGAAATATGTGTTCAAAATAGCTTGCAGTAATTATCAATGCAGTGTTGGTCACGTGTCAAAACTCTTGAAATGGTGAGACTACCACCGTCTGGGAAGTAGCTGAACCTGTCTCATTGGTACTGACAGTTTTTTTAGGAGGCCAAATACATATTTCCTAACAATCTGAAACATAAAGAAAATTGGTTTTATTATGTGTTTTAGTGGTTGAGTTATTTTTCAAGCTATTATACCCTGTACCAAGCATTTCAGCCAAAACCCTTAGCATTATGCAAAGCATATCACATGTTTTTAAAAATGATGCAATTTCCCAATGTTACAATGTTTGTCTATCCAGGAATCTAACCTGTTGTATATATATATATATATATATATATATATATATATATATAATTGAGTCAGCTATAATGACAAACCATGTCCTATAGTCACGGGTATTCATAAAAATGCTTAGTATTTTTAAAATTAATACAAATTTCTAGAATTGTTTTTCCCTGAACACACCAAACACTTGGTAGGTCGTTTCAAAAACAAATGTGTCACATGGTTACTAAACACAACATTTAGTATATAGACATTCCGCTAATGATATTTTGAGATCAGGGTCTATTCTCAATGTCGATCCTTGCTAGGCTATCGGTAAACCAAATGTCCAGAAATATGTACGCTTCTGCTGGCGGGCGGTAGCGTGCGTCCATGTGTTATGCGTTGTACAGCCTCGGCACCGGATAGCCGCCAAGCCGGTCAGCAGAGCACTGGGATATTGTTAGAGTTTTAGGTGTATTTAAATATGTTTCTAACTAAACTGGCTTGTCAATTAAGATCTTATTTATTTAATTTCTATATTTAAATTGGTATAATAAATAATTGTTGTGACATTAATCAAAATTACATTTTATATCATTTCCAGTATTGCTTTAATTATTCATGAACCGTCATGATCTGTCACTCTACGGTCAAGGAATACTATATTATATACAAATTAAACATAACTCTATGCCTCTACATGTGTGACAACATAATATTATTAATTTATAATTTTGGTTTGGACGTTCAATTTATTTCATTTTAGTTGACAAGCATTCATAGTAGTGTAACACTCCTTCGAATATAGGTATTTATACTCTTAGAAAAAAGTATATTAAAGCAATTTTAATATAATGTATAATGTATAGTATATTAAATAGTGGGGCAGTAAGGGGGTGTACAGTTAATTCGTAAGCAAATTTTTAGCCTTTTTAAATAACCTCCTCCCCATTGTAAGCAAAAAAGAGAAAACGTCGGATCCCCCAAACCTTATTCTCTTGCTTACGTTATATTTGTTGACTTTTTTGTAATTTGTTCACAGGAATAACCATTATTTTTATGCCATTTATAAATTTCTGATAATTACTAACGTAGAGTGTAAATTAATTATGCAAAATAATTCACAATAAATACTGCTTTAGAATTATTTAAACGTATTGTACCAAACTCCTCAAAAATATCAAAGACAATAAAGACAAACATGACGGGAGCTTTCAAAATATTTTTCATAAAAGACAGACTCAAAATCCACACTTCAACCCTCGAGGACTTCAAGGCTCTCCAAGCCTTTCTCAAGAAAGCCGGACAAGAACACTATCCATTCACGCTCCCAAGAGACAAGCCCCTAAAAATTGTCATCAAGGGCTCCCACCCAACATTCCCACTGATGAAATCAAAGAGGAGCTACATGCAATGATCTATACAACATCTGACGTTAGGCAATATAAATCAAGAACACAGACAGAAAATAACATACAAGATAACATCAAACTACTAACAGTATTCATTTGCACTCTTGCAAGAACTGACGAAAACTACAAATTCTTCCAGGAAAACTACATTAACAACACCAGAGATAAAAAAACATAACGTATATGACAAAACTACATTCTACAATGCCATAGGTACCAGAAATTCGTTCATTCAAAAACCAACTGTGCCAACAATCCGAGGTGTGTCAAATGCCTGACACCGCATTTAACCTCGGATTGCCAGAAAAAAGACGCCTCAATTCTTAGTAAATGAATGAACTGTGGAGAAAACCACACCACAAACTATTCCAAACGCCCTGAGTACAGAAAAATAATACAGAAAAAAATCGACCAAAGAAAAAAAAAACTACCTTCACACAAAAGATGACACCAACAAAACACGATTTCTCTCCACTACCAAGCAAAACTAGGCCACAAACCAAAATTCTAACACGTCACCACGATCATACAGAGACACCCTACTTAAAAGATGGAACGACTCACAACAACTGAAGGAACAAGAACAAACGACCCCATTTGATATTAAAGAAATATTAACAATCTTTAAAGAGATGAAAATATGCGGACTACTTAAACATCTCAAAACATATCTAACAAAAATTAAACAGGCAGAACATAAAATGTCCAAACTTATGATAATAATTAAAGCAGCCACTGACTTTTACTTTGGTACCAATAAGGATTAAAGCACAAACTATAGACAAAAATCAACTCAGAATTCTTATATGCAATGCAAATGGAATAATGCAGCAGAAATACGAACTCGAAGAACTTTTAAGAACCCATGGAATTGACCTGGCTCTCATGTGAAACGCACCTACAGACAAACAAAAGACTGAACATCACAGGATACAGTATTTACAGAACGGACAGAGAACACGGAAGGGGAGACGGTATAGCTGTCCTTATAAAAGACCATCTACAATACTATAGGGCAGACATCTACGATACAGAAAATCTTGAGGCCACAGCAGTAGCAGTAAATACAAAAACCGGACACATCTTCTTTATTGTTGCCTACAATCCTCCGTCCAAGGTTCTACTAAAACACGAATTGGACAATATTACGTTATCCGACAACTATCTCATAGGCGGCGACTTAAATAGTAAAAATACACTATGGAATGGTCGGATGACTAACAGAAACGGACGGATACTGGAGGAGTACTCGAACGAAATAGATTACCACGTAATAGCGCCAGATACACCCACCTTCTATACCAGAAACCATCTCAATAACCGGACATGTTAGACATTGGTTCCAACAAACTTAAAAATATTACTAGACACCCTAATAGTACTTCAAGAACTCGACTCAGACCATAACCCACTACTATGCGAATGGAAAGTCAATCTAGAGCACCAAACCAACTGGCGCAAACCAACAATAACCACGACCTACTGGAAGAAATACAGATCGGACCTACAAGAAGTCCTACCAAGAAACATAGAGATACATACAGAACAAGACATCAACGCGGCTATAGACCTATTTAATACAACACTACAAGAAACATAAAAGCTTCACACTACAACCTTACAGAAACACCAAGACTGACCATCCGGATCTAAAGTACTTGCTAGCCCTAAAAAGGGAGGCGCGTAGGGACTCGCAGAGGCTAAGAACTCCACACGAAAGCACCAGATACAATAGACTCAAAGCATTAGTAAAAAGAACCGTCAATCAAATCAGGAAAACCAACTTTAATACATTCGTTACTAACACAGTCACCAACCTGCAGAAAACCTGGACCCTTACCAAAGTACTCAAAGGGACTTCGAAAATATCAAACACGCCTGCCATTCACGGGCAACAAAGGATGGCCTACACCAGCGTGGACAAAGCTAAAGCCATAGCGCTAAAATTAGAGGATAAACTGAAACCCAATCTTATACAAGATTAAATTTTCAATCAGGAACGTCACCAGTTCAGTTAACGACCTCATCCAAAGACCCATAGAAGAGACTCCAGCCCCCATCACAGAACAAGAACTCTAAACCACTATCAAACATCTTAAACAGAACAAGGCAACAGAACTAGATGGAGTCAAAAACAAGATGATAAAAACATGCCTGAAATAGCAATAGCCCACCTTACACATATATTCAAAGCAGCCCTCAGAATGGCCTATTTCTCAAATAACTGGAAAGAGGTCAAGGTGGTAACCAAACCAAAGCCAGGCAAAAATGGCATCTTTCCCCAAAATAGGCTTCCTCTAAGTTTACTTAACACGACAGCCAAATTATTTGGAACACTGATCCTAAAAAGACTAAAACGCCAGTCAGAAGAACACAAGATAATACCGGACCTTCAATTTGACTTCAAAAGACACCACTAAACCATTCACCCACTATTAAACTTCATTGAAGACGCTACGGACAGTTTAAATAATCGAGAATATCTAATAGACATATTCCTTGATGTGGAAAAGCGTTCGACAAGGTGTGGGATCTCGGCCTCATTCAAAAAATGATAATCTTCACAAGGTGTAATTCAACTAATCTACAGCTACCTGCATGATAGACAATTCTAAGTCTCTGTTGAGGGCACACTGTCAGGAGTACCGCAGGGGTCGGTGCTGGCTCCCTTCCTTTATAACATCTACGTGGCAGACGTCCCGACCAAGCCTAAAATGACAATAAGACGTTTTTATGACGATATCTTGAACTATACCAGGGAAACGAACATATTCTACGCGTCATTAGCAATCCAAAGATACCTAAAGACATTTGAATCCTGGCTGTCTAAATGTAGAATCAGAGTAACCGCAAAAAAATCTACTGCATCGTATCAAAAGAAACCAGGTACCGCCGGACAAATTTACAATATATGAAGAAGATATACCATTCAAAACTGACACAAAATACTTAGGAATACACAAAGACAAGAAGTTAACATGGGCAAAACATATCACCGAAACCAGCAAGAAAGCGAAGGCGGTATTCATCCAACTTTACCCCCAACTAAGTCTACTACAAAACTTACCATTTTCAAATGTGTAATAAAGACAATCAAATGGGGCTATGCAGCCAAGACTCATCTCAACAAACTCCACACAATCCAAAACCAAATACTCAGGACGATAACTGGAGTAGACATACGGACAAGGACTGAGCATCTACACGCCATGACCCAAAACAAGACACTCAAAGAGCTCTTCCAGGAAAAAAGAAATAGGTTTTATGAACAAGCAGCAAATCATGAGAATCCCATTAAAAGATCATTAGGGAACTACGACCCGCAAGAAGAAAGAACTTACAAACGACAAAGACGAGAGTAGGAATGTAAACGATAAAACGGTAACATGGTAAAACGGTAACACGGTAAAAGGTAAAACGAAAAAATGATCAATGGTAAAATTGTATAACGGTAAAATTGTAATAAGGTAAAACGGTAACACGTTAAATACACCCACTCTTTTCACACACATTCCATGAGGATAAGGGCTAGCGACTGCTGCCGGTAACTCACAAAACAAATCAGCCCTTTCTCAGGTGACCTAGTTTGGCGTATCTGTCAAGGTGGATATTCAGAGTCGGGCAACAGCTAACGATAACCATGTATTTTGTACATTTAATTCAAAGGTAACAAGTCATGCAATGTTAAAGTTCTTGCATTGTTAAAGTTCATGCAACGAGGATAAGGGTCTGTGAAAACAACCTGTAACTCGCATATCAAATCAGCCAAAGCTTCCTCTACTTGTCGTTGGCTCTATTGATAAGTGGGGAATTATAGGCAACAGGGGAAACCTATTTCTGTGACATGCTCTCTCAGAGAAGCCACACTCTGTGCGATATGTCTCATGGTCAATTCCCACCGTCCTACCATTCTATGGCGAACTGTACGTAGCGAATGGGCCAGTCTAAGAGAGCCCATTACGAGATAAAGGTGGTTTATGTTTTTTGTTTTCGTTTATGTGTATATGTTTTAGTACATGCTAAAACCCAAGAAGTAAGGTGACGAGTTATAGTGATTCATAAAAATGAATAAATTGGATTCTTAAATAAATACTCCATTTTATTCATCAACGCTGCAAGAAAAGCTTATAATTAAATGAGTAGGAGCTTATCAGCCTAATGACTTTACATTTATGCTAGTGGATGGTAATAAAAAAAAGACCTTAGTTATAATAATTGGTTTGGTAAAAAAAAAATCGTGGTTAACTGCAAGTGATTAAAAACAGAGCTTATTTTGTTTGCATTATTTCATATTTGTTGGTGAGGGTTTGTGGACAACGGTAGGCTGTGAGGTTGTTAAAACATATAAGTGAAAGGATTAAAAAAAGCACGAGAAATGTGCAGTTAATTTTGGAAATGCATTTAAGTTTAAAACATTTAGAACAGTAAATATTGAATCACATATCATTTCCGTGGTCATAATTTCAGTTTTAAAACACAATAAACAGGTGTAAACAAATGTATATATTAGGTGGATTTATAGAATGCCTAAAATACTGTGGTACTCGTGAACTGGCATTAAAATGCCACAATGAAAATTAAGACTTGTTGATCTTTTAATTCTAGTGATATTTAGAAATTAGAAAAACTCAAATTAATTAAATTTAATATTTTAAAACATGTTAAGAAAAAATAATTACCGGTAAGCTTTGATTTGACCCAGCAAAAAGCAAGATCATGCTCCACCACTTTAAATAAATAAAGGTATATGGGTTCATTTTAGTGAAGTTATAAAATAAGCTATTGAGCAAACCTTAAGCAAAAAAGTTATAATTATAAAGCGGAAGGTAGATTGGACAAATAAAAAGAGTGAAGTATTTGGAATTAATCAAATCAAATGGTGGCCTTGACAATGGAGCTCTTCATTATACACAGTTTAATAAAAAGCAGATTTTAAATATGAAGGGTGTTAATATTCCAAAGATATTTCACAAGCGAGATTAGGTGAACAGCAGTTCGTCAATCAAGGTTTACTCAGCAGTGCATTGACACGACTATACTTGGGAAAGCAACACCTTAGGGATGAATACGCCTGGAGCAACTACGTCTGAGACAATCAAGACAAGAACATTATTATTATTATTATTATTATTATTATCAGCACCTAGTCTTACTACCCGTTCGAGTTATACGCACATACGCTAATGTGTAATGGTAGGGTGATCGTGAAATGAAATGAAGGACCTACAGTTTAACGTGGAATCCGAACCACCGTGGAGGCCTGGCATTCCCCACATTCACAAGTTGTGATTAGAAAACATCTTGTCAGAGGTGAAGGAAGGGTTCGGCAATCTGATAAATCTGTGCTGGAGCGAGGATTGAACCTGGACCCCCAGCACAAAGCCACGAATAGTAACACCAATAACAAAAGGTACCAAACGCCAGCAGGGTTTGTATAACACAAGGGCCTGGTGAATTGTTTATTGGCAAATTATGTAGAGTGTTTTCAATACCCAGAAACCAAGACGGTAAGTGGTTAGCAACACTACAGAACGGTTGGTTTTGGCAGTAGAAGGTTGGAGTGAAACCCATCGTATAAGAACCATCACAGACAACTTGAGAAATTGGAGGAGATCAGGTAGGGGCAAGATAGAACTGATGAAGCCATGCCCAAACTGGTAAGTGGGCAGATGAAGCTCAAACAGAATTTTAAAAATGTTGAAGAGGAACTCATTGCTATGAAGCAGGAGGTGGGCTTTTGACGTCAGGACTATCAGAGGGAAGAGAAGAGTGGGCATATACCAACTGTCAGAAATGAATCCATATGGAAGGACAAGGTGGTGATAGGCTAAGATTTTCTGGGCGATATAAGGGGTTTATTTAATACGTACAGTGGGTAGTCTCTTTCACGGATGAAGAAAAAAGAGTGGGGGTACTAGTCATCCATGAAATTTTGATTGCTGGTATATTCGTGGGGCATTGACAACTATGAGACGGGGTATATTGGAATAAAGGCACCAACAAGTTAATAATAGCCCATGGGGTTCAGACTTTTAAGAGACAGATGAATACCTGTTATGTAAATCAAGGTGTCACTCTGATGTATTTATCCACTATGGGAAGGAGAAATGTATCCATACTGAACTAGTAATTAACTCGTTAAAAGAGAACAGAATAGTGGGACAAGAGTATCTGAATTTGAAACCCATCTCCCCATACCAAGAAGGAGTAAACACCCTTCAGGATGGTGTTATGTGGAACATGCCAATACAATCTGATTCAGCGGATATGGAATCCACCATCATCTTGACTGAAGGCTTAGCTACTGAGAGATATCACGCCAGCAATAACCCATCACACAGAAATCAACCAGAATATTCAACCAACACCACTATCTAGCCTTTCCCAACATATTCAAGACAGGCACTACAGATATATATCAGCATTTACTTACAGCAGCTATCATAAAACTTGTTAGTATTAATTCAATAATCATAGCATGGGGACGAATTCATCCCCCAAATGGTGAACATCCAGGCCAAGAGAAGGCAGGAAGATATGAACAAGAGAATGGAGATCACCTATCAATACCAAGCAAAGAGGGAATGATGAATCATTGAACTTACTTACAGAGGCAAAGAAGGAAATTGCATCTGTTGAAGGAGGTACACACAAAAAAAGAGAAATTACATGGGAATATAACCTGGAAAAAGCCGGTGCAAATTTAGATCAATTGACACGGTACAAAAGAAACAAAGATCTAAAGATCAATAAATGTCATCTTGTTACGCTTGTTGATTTCATGATGAGAAGAACTTATCCTCTGCCCTTGAGAGGGAAACATGAAATTTTTTCTTTCTATATACGAGTCAAAACCGTGTATGTGCCTTTAAGGGGGTAATGCCAAAGTTGTGTTCAAACTAGGTTCCAATATAGTTCTGGGTATATACAATGCAATTCACCTTAAATAATACCACACTAGTGAACAATTAACATACCAGCTCCAGTTGTGGGTGTGTTTGTTTATTTTGCTTTCTGTATGACTAAAGGAAGACATTCCTAGAGAATGGGATTCATTACCAGATAATTACAATGGTATTAATTTAATAAATTTGTACATGTGGAGTGTCCAAATAATTAGATGAGGCTACTCAAGACAAGGATAGCCTTTGTTTTTTTAACTATATTTCAGTGAAATTTTAATTAGGACCAGTGATTTGAATAATATTTTCTATGCATAATTGTAGAATTCCGCAGCAAGACTGCCAGTTGTGAGGTAAATCCTACATTAAAAAAATTAAATAGATTTACGTTTAAGTGTTATTGGGTTATTTGTGACGTGAAAGATAAAGAAAATACCTGCAGAAAGAAAGAGAATACGAGCTTAAGATGGTGAGTGAAAGGAGATTTATTTTAAAAGAAGACTAAGGATTCTCCTCCTGTCAAGGTGTTGTGTGGAATGCTCAATGAACCGTACTTGTTTTAAAGTTGTATTCCATAACTGTATAGTGTATATTGTATTCTGCTTTCCAAGTAGCTGAGGACCATGCCAGTACTTTCAAAAGGTATTGGATTTAGATAATATTCTCAGCTGCAGTGGGCCTCAGTATTAAAAATATTTGTACTTATATTACTGAATTATTGAATAACTGATAGGTAATTGCTACGCGCAAAAACGGACCTCCGCTAACACACCTTCGTGGCCAGCCTGTAGATGACCGTACCGGCTTCGCAAATATAATGAGAGATACACGGACTGAATGTTTATCTTCTTTCAATATAAAACCTTGTAGTGATCGTATAGTGGGTTAAATTAATTAAATAAATCATATATTTTAGTTTATTTTAGCAATGCACTCGATACACGTCACGCGTCTTATTTAGTGTGAGAGTGGCCGTCAACAGATTTAAGGAGAATTACCATATCCCCTGGTTAGCCGTAATATAATATAAATACTACGCGCTATCACGCCTGATTATTATCTTTTTTATTCTAATTATATCCGCGGCGACTAACCTAGCGACTAACGCGAGGTGTCGTTTAAAGGTTCACAAAAATATGACACCCCAGAATTCACCTGGGAGCGTCCTTGGCCGTAGCCCGGTGAGACCAGAGTAATGAGTCTCCTACTCGACTCAACAGATACTATATTTTAAAATTTGGAAAAAATACTCCCATTGGTCCAGAAGATCCAACATGGACGAACCTAACTGTCTCCCGGACCGTTAGCGCGGTCCAAGACAAGGGAAGAAAGCCACCCCTCCTTAATAGCTTTTAGGACTCTATTGTTTGTTGGCGGCGACTCTCACAATTTCCTGGTTAACAGGTTATTGACCATCCAATACCCCGTTACTGCCTACAGGGTTGCTAATACATCTTATTTTCTAACGTACATAAATAATTGCATCAATACCCCCTTTGTCTACAAGCTGACCTTCCCAATAGGAATTCAGCGAAGTAGACACCCATCTATTTTTTTTTTTCATTAACCCTAAATATATCTGCTACAACATATTAATACTTAACCTTAACCTTACCAATTCCCAAAGTTTAAGTCTTAAAACATAGTCAATTTTACATTTTTCACAAATTAGATAACAATCATACAATACCGTTTACATAATAATTAAAATTTCCCTTTTCACTGCCAGTCTTCCAATAATATACAAATGAGTTCAACCACATAGTTGCATAAATCATAGACAAATATACCCAAGTCACATCAAAACTTTTCTTCCTTGGCACCATTTCTCTCACCAATACTTGTTCATTTGAGTGTACCTTCAATCCACTGTTTCACTGGTATCCAACTTCCTGGGGGAAGGGGTTAATCCTTCCCACCCCACATACTAGTAGTTCATATCTTAAGTACTAAACCAAACAATGTATTTCCAAGGTTCCTTATCTTACAACTAATCAGCTAACTGTTGCTACCTTTTTTGCGCTAATTGCAAAACTATTCCTGAGCTATTATAAGAAAAAACCTCCCTGTACTATTTTTTTCAACACGTGTATTACCCTATTACACAATTTATAAGATTACACACACAATAAAACTATATATATATATTTTTTTTTAACCATATTTTCCCCTTTCACCAAATTCACACGTACACTTCACAGGGTTCCACTGTTTATTCTTCGGTTAATTTTGGAAGTACTTTTTTAAATGCACTGCGTTGTAAGTTCCAATTAGTTCCTTGGACCTTGGACAGCAAATAACATATGCATTCTCGCCCTTAATACCCGTGATAAGACCCGGTCCAGAATACAACAGGAATAATTTGCTCGTTTCCTAGGAGAGAGACGAAGACATTTTGTGTGTCCTTATTAATACCAGATCTCCTATACGGTATTTCGCTGGTTTTTTATTCATCTTCGCATCGTGTTCCCTTCTTTTATTTGCGATGTTCACCATTCTCTGCCCCGCTAGCTCCAACTTTTCCTCCCTAGACAATTCTTCACGAGGTGGGAACAGAAATATCTGCTCCAATTGCCTGTTGGGTCGATGGTCGTGAATTAATTCATGGGGTGTAAACCCTGTCACTGAGTGGGTTGTTTGATTAGCACTCTGCTCTATTTTTGAGATATACTTGGGCCAGGATCGATGGTTGTGGTGACAATACATCCGCAGCATTCTCCCAATGTCCCGATGGACGCGTCCTAAAGGGTTGGACCCTGGATGATAGACGGCCGTATAACCATGTGATATCCCACAATCCTTGAGTCTATTTATCCAGTGGCGGCTGGTAAATTGGGGTCCGTGATCTGATACGACTATCCTTGGCCTTCCTACCTCATTCACATAATCCTTCGTGATCCTTCTAACTACCACCGGTGCCGTGGTCCTTCTTATTACGTAGAGCTTGACATACTTAGTATAGAGATCCATCACTCCAAAAATGTGTTGGGCACCCCTAATTCCCTTTGGGAATGGGCCCATTATATCAACAAATACCTTCTCCAGAGGCCGGTGGGACGATACTATCTGGAGAGTTACTTCTGTCCGTGTGTTGGGAGGTTTGGTCTTCTGGCATATGTCACACCCCCTCTAAACTTGCCTTACCTTTCTGCGCATGGCTGGAAAGGTACAATCCTCTCTTAGCACTTGCACCATTTTGTGAGCTCCATAATGCCCATAGTACTCATGGTGTTCCTTAATTAATTCCCTAGTCATACTCTCTGGGATACATAGTTTCTAAACCCGTGGTTTCCCTGTTCTCTTAAATAGCAATCCCTGGTAGATCTGATATTTAATGCTGAGTTTTGCAGTTCCGGACACCCTTAATTGATTCTCAATCTTAGCTAAAATTGGATCTTTCCCTTGTTCCTGACGCATGTGCTCAACTCTCTTCCTCTCCTTACCCTTGGGTTGTCCCTTCACTGTTACTAACTTCATTAATCGGAATTCCCCTTCCTCAGCCAGACTTGTACTGGCATTAGGGGGATATCTGGAGAGAGTGTCAGGTACTATTTGCTCTCGACCCGGCACATACTGTATCTCTAGTTGATACTCTTGCAGTAGCAGAACCCACCATGGAGCAGCCGGCATCTTTGAAGGAATGAAAGTGCCTTGTGATCGGTCATTAACGTTGTTGGACGTCCATAGATATATACTCTGAACTTGTGACACGCAAAGGTGATCGCTAAAAGTTCACGCTCTGTAACCGTGTAGCACGTTTCAGCACTGCTCAGCGTTCGACTCGCAAAGGATATCGGCCTTTGTTGCCCCAGATTGTATAATTGATACAATACGGCCCCCAGTGCGCAAGCAGAAGCGTCAGCGGCTATATACATGCGTTCACTAAATTTAGGATGCACTAGCATAACCGTATTCACAAAACTCGCCTTTATTTGAGAAAAAATAACTTCTTCGGCCTCACTCCACACCCATCGAGCTCCCTTTTTAGTTAATGGAAGAAGGGGAGCAATTAGCTCTGCATGCTCCTTATTAAACCGTCTATAAAAGTTGATTAAACCCAAGAACGCTTGTAGATGTTTTTTATTTATTGGTCTAGGAAAATTCAAAATGGCGTCGGTTTTTTCTGGGGATGATCGTATTCCCTCTGGCGTTATTTGGTGGCCTAAGAAAGTCAATTGTTTGGACAAAAATATTGATTTTTCCAAGTTTACGGTGATCCCTCCTTCCTTCAGACGACTCAACACCATATGAAGTTTGGTGCAGTGCTCCTCAAAGTCTGGCGTTGCCACCAACAGATCGTCAACATAAACTGTTGCCCAGGATAATATATCTGGGCCAAGCACCACCTCTAACCCACGGATTAACTGACTCACAGATACCGAGAGACCAAAAGGTAACCGTTTGAACCAATACGTACTCCCATTAAACATGAACGCGGTATACCTCTTGGACGCCTCTGTCAAAGGTGTTTGCCAGTACGAAGCAGTCAGATACCGGCACCCTTCAAATCGTTGGAGTAACTCTTCCATCGGCGCCGGGGATTCATGATCTGGCACCAGAATTTGATTCACGCGCCGCGCATCCAGGCAGAGTCGGACCCCCCCATTTTTCTTTTTCACTACCACCACTGGATTTATTATATCCAACCGGGCTCGCTCTATGGCGTCCCACTCTATCATATGTTCCAGGGCCTCCTTAACCGCTTCCCGCTGACTATAGGGAATCGGGTACGACTTGCAGTAAAATGGTGCCGGGTTCGACACTGCCAGATGACATATATATTTTTTATTTAATCTGGGCTTGTCGGAGAACACATCGTCACATTTATACAATATTTCTCCAAGGTGTTCTCGTTGCTCTGAAGATATTCCTTCAATTTCTTCTAGTCTCTTCGTTAATTCTTCACGAGGGGTGGTGGCTTCTATCTCTCTTCTTAACCTTGCTAGCCCACCACCTACTCTGGGCTGTACCCACTGCTTCCCCTTACGCAGATTACCATTTTCAAGTTTTACGCTGGCTACCCCTACCTCTCTATTAAAGGGTACTTCAATGTCATCCTACCCCTCCACCAATTTGACCTTACTTGAAACATAATCGATGATGCCGCTCTTCAACCCCAGACAATCAGATCCAATTATGGCAGCAATATTTAAATTAGGCACTACCAAAAATACTATTTCCATAAACACATTTTTAAATTGCACTTCTAACATCACCTGTTGTCGGGACTTAAGGTTTCGGACCCCGTTCGCACATAATAAGCTGACTCCGTTTACAGGAAGAACAGGTATTTCTAATTCGGGGTTTTTCATAACTATTTCCTCGTAGCATGCTTGTGATAAGGCACTTATGTCCGACCCACTGTCCACAAGAAAGTTCAAAGTGGTCCTGCCTAATCTACCTCTTATCTCCGGGCACGACAACCTACAGACCGTTTCTTTAGTTGCTCTTCATATTATATATCTGGTTTGGGATCATTTAGTAATATTGACTTAACCCCCTTATCTCTGGAAGACCTACTAGCCCTGTCTATTCCACAACTGCTCGCACCCGGGCTGTGATGCGATGACCTCAATAGTTTTTTTGAATTGCTCTGTCCCTTACCGGTTCTTCCAAGGGATTCGGAGTCACTGGGGCACTGTGCAATTACGTTAAGATCCCTGGCTGTGTGGTGTACTTCTGCCGTGATTTGCCGCACATTCCTCTGCCCATTAGTTGACACTTGTGTCCTTGTTCCAAGTAATGGTCGGCTTGGCCGCTGGTGCCAATCTTCGGTCCGTGGTTGTGTTTTCGACCCTACAGTTGGGGGTTCTTGGTTCCCCCTCCGGTCATTCCTCCAATTTACAGGTTTGACCAAATTGTTGACATTTTGTTGATGTGGGGCTATGATCTGTTCCCTGTATTTTCTGGGCTGCTGTCCTGGAATTAATCTCGGTGACCCTTGACCTTGGGAATCATATTGTAGCCCTTTATTCCGTATTGGCATATTCTGTGCTCCCTCCCGGTTATTGCGTAAGTCCAGCCTCTCTGTGACTTGGAGTAACTGCGCCATATTGGCTACCCCTGCCGCTATCAAGATATCTTTAGTATTCCAGTCAAAGTGTTGTATCAGATGGGATACGAACCTCTCTTCTCTTATTGGGTCGTCCAGGTAGTCAGCTTGGTTCTTTAAGCGCTGTATATATTCCATCATCGTTTCACGACGCGAGTCGTATGTCCCATTAAAAAGCTTTTGTAGGAACATGTCTTGTTGGTGCGTCGACCACCCTTTTCCCAGGAAGGTTTTTCTTGCCGTTGCATAATTGGCCCACTCCCATTCATAATTTTCAGACCAACGGGCCGCCTCGTCTCTCAAACCACTCGTTAGTAGGTGTACTTTCAATCGTTCGTTATCAATTATTGAACTTACCACACAGTCAATCCTGGTGATGTATTGGACTGCAGATAAGTTTGATTTACACCAACTATATTTAGGTATTCGCGCCTTAATTAGATCTAAGGGCACTTCACCTTGTATGTGACTAGAACCAGCCTGCCCTGGTGACGTCCTCCGAGTACTACTTGCTGACAACAGCGGCTCATATGCTGAGGTAGTGTTCCTTACATAACCATTCTCAAGTCGCTGGACCCTGCCTAGCTGCTCACTATAGTCATTTTCATCTGTCCCAACCCGAGTGGTCAGCGTAGCTATCTCTTGACTAATTTGTCCCTGGGTCTCAATTATGGCTTCCTGTTTTGATTTGATTTCCGCAGACTCGTTCTTTTGCCGATACTGTGTCCCTCTTAATACCTCATGCTACACTTTAATTGATCGTAGTTCTTCGTCAACCGTCTGCCGATCTTGATGAAACTGGACCATTTCTATCCTCATTGTCTTCATTTCATCTTGAACTCCCCTTCAGTCCTCGTTCTAGTGTTTTTTGGGTTGTTACTATCTGAACTAACACCGCCTCTGTTTTATCCTGACCCTTCCTGAGCTCCTCAATTTTATCATTTTGTTTGGAAGTCATTACTTCTAATTTTTCGGCCTGTTGAGCTATCTCAGCCCTAAGGTTTTTTTCCAATTTGTCCATCTGTTTATTTTGATTTACTTGATTGGATTCTATAACCCTTAATAATTCATCAAACCTGGACATTATATCGGCCGGATTGCCGCTACAATCAGAATTTGTCTCCTCCACCCCCTTAGCACCTACTGGCACGTCTGTCATTGTGATGATTGCGTCCTTTGAATTGTAGGTAAGCGTCTTAGTTAACTTCCGTGGTTCTGTCACATCCTTGACCCCCAAATGGTTCCCCAGTCCATCATTGGGTTCAATTTCCTCAAGCATACCTCTTCTAGTATTTTTCTTCCAAGTTTCTTGGAAATGTCCTTGAGACGTAAAAACTCCTTCCTCCCCTATTCATTCAACTCAACCTCTAATTCCTGGTCATAACCAGCTGATCGTTGGCTCTTGTTCCTAATCACGCTGTCACAATCGTTTTGTCTTGTTATTCGACAGGTACTACGTGTATTTTGCATATTAACTCTCTCCAAGGAATCTACAAATCCCTTCCCAGCATTATCAAGGCCCAAGTCAAACACGCGATTATGAGAATTAGAATCCATATCCTATTTACTTACCGTATTCTGCTTCACGGTTCCAAGACCTGTAAATAATCGTCCTTATAACGTCAAATTCACTCACCAATCTGCTAATTAAATTACCCTCTATATGCTGAGTTGTTCTTCACTTGAAGGCAGCTGTCGGTAGATGAGTGACTTGGTCCTCCGTAGATCAGTGGCTCGGTCCTCGGTTGATGAGTGACTTGGTCTTCCGTAGATCAGTGGCTCAATGTTCACTCCGTCATCACCTCAAATTTCGTTAGAATGAATAATTGTTCTTTATCTCGTTATTTTACACACCGGTACGTGGGCACTAAAACTGTTCACTTAGCTACTGTCTGCCCTTGCCGAAATATTTTCTCTTGCACCCGATTATTATCTTAATTAACGAGATCAGAGTTCACTTACATTAATTCTTTGCCATAATATCCGGTTATTTACTGTAATTAACGAGATTCTGGTCACGGCACCAAATATTTGCTACGCGCAAAAACGGACCTCCGCTAACACACCTTCGTGGCCAGCCTGTAGATGACCGTACCGGCTTCGCAAATATAATGAGGGATACACGGACTGAATGTTTATCTTCTTTCAATATAAAACCTTGTAGTGATCGTATAGTGGGTTAAATTAATTAAATAAATCATATATTTTAGTTTATTTTAGCAATGCACTCGATACACGTCACGCGTCTTATTTAGTGTGAGAGTGGCCGTCAACAGATTTAAGGAGAATTACCATATCCCCTGGTTAGCCGTAATATAATATAAATACTACGCGCTATCACACCTGATTATTATCTTTTTTATTCTAATTATATCCGCGGCGACTAACCTAGCGACTAACGCGAGGTTTCGTTTAAATGTTAACAAAATATGACACCCCAGAATTCACCTGGGAGCGTCCTTGGCCGTAGCCCGGTGAGACCAGAGTAATGAGTCTCCTACTCGACTCAACAGATACTATATTTTAAGATTTGGAAAAATACTCCCATTGGTCCAGAAGATCCAACATGGACGAACCTAACTGTCCCCCGGACCTTTAGCGTGGTCCAAGACAAGGGAAGAAAGCCACCCCTCCTTAATAGCTTTTAGGACTCTATTGTTTGTTGGCGGCGACTCTCACAATTTCCTGGTTAACAGGTTATTGACCCTCCAATACCCCGTTACTGCCTACAGGGTTGCTAATACATCTTATTTTCTAACGTACATAAATAATTGCATCATAATCATTTATAGGTTTTACTCGTAAATACTAATCCTGACGCAATATCTTAGTTCAATATGACTATATCAATTGATATTATGTGCTTTCTAGGGCGATTAGGGTCATTCCCTATAATTGTGTAGTTAACATAACTATAGTGCTGCTTCACAATTTAAACACCTCAAAGCAAGATAGATGCACTGATCAATTAGCTGGATTAACGAACCATGTTGACTAATTGTAAATGATTGGTCCAGGCTGTATTAGATGGCCTATATTTTTGTAAGTTTTGTTTATTTTATGTAGTAATAGTGATAGGCTGATTTATGATAAGATATGTTTGTTTAAATTAAGCTGTGTGTTGAGGTGCTTATTGTGTATGCTTATATTTGGGTTGTATAGTAAAATTGGGTCTTTGAGAAGTTAAGGGGGTATTACGGGGTTGATGTCATAGGATGTATGAGATGTGGATCAAGTATTCCTGAAGGCCCGAATTTAATCTCCAACAGGATATTGAGACAGCCAAACCAAATACTTTTATATAATGAGTGAAATTGACTATATTATAGCAATGTATTGTGAGGGTGTTTGGGGCAAACTTCGTGTACGCAAACCTCTGGTAGGTAGAATATAGCGTTTACAGTTATACCTGCTTTGTAAGGCTAGGGGTAGAGAAGTTAGCCCCCACTAGGTTTTGTACCGGGTTTTATTGAAAAATATATTTTGTGAAGAGCTTGCTTGGCCCTCTTGACTCGGCTGAGAAATAAAGAATACGTTTGGGATGCTGTTTCAGCCCATTCCCGAGTTTGTGTTGACGCTTACATGTCCGTGTAGCTGTTATAATAATCAACCGGTTCTATTAAAGTAAATAAATAATATAATAATAAAAGTCCATAGGTTTATTTTATTGTGGCATTAAAATAAATCATTTGACAACACTTAAACAAATAAATAGCAAAGGTAAATTGGACCAATAAAATAAAATATGTGAACTATTTGAAATTAATCATATCAATTTATTTAACGTTTGTAGCCTATACTAATCTCTTCTTTTTCAGGAATATTAAAAAAGATACTACAGACCTATCTTTAATGTTCGGTCAAAACAATGGTGTGATCCCTAGTGTCTGTACATGATTCGATTTGTTCTCGTGTTTCCCTTCTGGAACTATCAGAACATACATTCAGAACGCACCCTCAAGCTGCACAGCACTCCTATCAAGGTATATATATATATATATATATATATATATATATATATATATATATACAGTGAGCATTATCTAGACCTTCTAACTCATGTCTGACCCCCTTGGTAACCCACCGATTTTCCTTCCTCGCACCTGTTCTTTCTAAACTCCCTCCCTATTACCTGCTAGCTATGGAAACAAACCGATTCTCCTTCTTCCTCCCTGATCAACACAGTAAATCCCCAAGCCTCCTCACTTCTGCCTCCATGGAACGACCACACACCAAGGCTACTCAGTTCACACGGCTCAACCAAGGCTACCACTGCTTTGACTAAATACACTCTCCGTTATCACCTAAAGAAAAAAAAAGAGTGTCCGGAGACTTGTGATTAGGATATATCTACTCACTCCCAAACTCCGGGTACTAAACAACATTGTATTATGAGCAGTGGGTGTAGTTCTAGGGAAAAAAGTACCTACCTAAGAGGGGGGGTCCATTCTCAAAATCTAAAGTAACTTTATATTCAAACGTGATAAATATATTATATAGGCCTTTATACATATAATTTTCTAGCGCCACTTCTTACTACCTTTTCAAGCTATATGCAGTATATAAATTAAATTAGTATTTAAACGTTCAACACTTAAGAATATGTTTTAATGCTTTTATATATACAGATCTAAGATATAAAAACAGTAATGTAGCTCAATCTGTCTTGGGGGTTGAAGATTAAATAAGTATTTAATTTTGCGAGAGATTAAGATACGTGACTATTACCTGAAAATGGTGAATCTGGAGACGAATTTGTCCCAGTAGGCTTACCTGGGATGCTCACGAGATGTTATTGATGAAACTTCACACTATTAATATTAGCGTCACACACAAAATTACTAAGAAATGATTTAGAGTGTAATTAATCAAAACAATTGCGAGTGCAGAAAAAAGAGTTATGGTGAAGTTGAGCTGAAGTATTTAGAAACGTCTACCACTGGGCCAAATACTTAGCGAACTGGTCACGCGACAGCATAATCTAGCACATTTTTCTCAAAAATAAAAATAAAAATTCAAAATGACGGTAAATGGAAAATACGTGAACTTTATATAATAATAATAATAATAATAATAATAATAATAATAATAATAAAATTAATACAAAAAAAAATAGAAAATAAAAAATATGTAATAAATACCATATATTCATTTTATGGGAACTTTTAAAGCAAATACAAGAGTTCATTTTTGTTGTGTTCAGGAACAGCTTCGACATTGACATGACGCGATTTTGTCCCCGTAGCTGATCGGTGATGCAGCAATCAGGTTTTAACGTATGCTAGTGGGTCCCATTGCTTTAAAGGTGGACCATTTAGTTTTATGAACATTAATGATCCAACGTGGTTAATCCGCAAAGAGCAGCGTAGTGGAGTAATTATTAAGTTAGTTACACTAAAACCACGTTCACGTTAATCAAAACTACAAGGAATTGATTTTAAGCAGTCTGATAGGGGTTTAAGAGATTCTGGAATGCGTATCTTTCCACAGTTAACGTATTCCTGAAATCCAGTTACAACATTTTTTTAAATTTTCTTTAATGGGTGCCAAGGTTGTTTATATTGTCATTGCCCTAATATGTAACTTCCATATTATTCGACCCCAAGTCAGAGCTTTTTACATTCAAACTTTGATAAATGGAACGTATATATTTCGAATTCGTGTTTAATTCGAACTTTTCCCTTGGTCCTCTCAACCTTCCATCAAAACAATGTTAAAATACTATGTTATTCGAACTTATTTTGTTTAATTCAAAGTAAAATTACCTTTAAGATGACGAAAAAAATGCTGAAATCTTGCGTAGGCAACACGTTTACTACTCGACTGTTGCTGCGGGGATAGGTGGCTCTCTGCGTGCAGGGGCACTAAAATTTACAAACAAAACCGAACAATCGTATTGTTTGTTAGCAACTGCACCGCACATAACACCATTACTCTAATGTAAAATGGAAAAGTTTTTCCATCCACAAATATGACGTAAGCAGTCTAATATATGGATCAAGGCATAATAAAAACTTTCAAGAACTTCTACCGACGCCTTGTTGTCCAGACCATTCTCTCAGGTGCTTACATTGGTAAGAATGGCAAGGTTAAAACTGACATTCTTCAAGCTGCCTGAATTTGTAACAGTGCATGGGAGCAAGTGACTTAAAACACTATCGCCAACTGCCTTAGAAAAGGAGGTTTTTTCCACAACGATAGTGAAGATCAAAATGAATTGAGGAGATCGTACCTGCTGTGGATAACTGATAAGATGTCTGACATGACGAAGGCGTTTCTTATGAAGATTTTGTGAACTTGGATACTAACTTTGCAATTTTTGGTGAACAGATAAATGAAAGAATGTTGGCAGATATTATGAACAATAGAAATAACCGTGCATCTTCAGATAAAGAATGAGAACAGACATAACTTCCAGAGAAGCTAATCCCAACATCTACACAGGTTATGGACAACACCGAGAAGTTGAGACGGTTTATTGAGGGGCAACATAATGTAAGCCCCTCTATTCTTTAGGTGCTGAATAAGCTAGAAGAGTTTACTACAATTCGGAGTAGTAATTCCAAAATGGAATAAACAGATTTTGGATTTATTTTAAACTATAAATACTATACATATTGCTATGGAAAATCTAAGAATGAAATGAAACGCATACACTACTGTATTCTACTTCACTGAATTGATGTTGAAGTTATTTTTCTAGCTCAAATAAAAATTTATCTTCTTCGAATTTTTTTATATTTTGAATTTTCCTAGTGGTCTCTTTAGCTTTTAATTAGCCAGGTTCGACTGTTTTTCAAACTTATTCAGAGTTTGGAATACTCCTCTTGATAAATATCACTAGCTTTCATTCCATGGCTTGAAATGGTTGTGAAACATCTAGTTCTTAAATTTTCCATAATGCTGCTCAAGAATTGCAACCGATTTAATGATTGGTGTCGCGACTTCTCAGTAATTTCCACACCACGGAATTCCCCACTCTCAGCTGTTTTTAAATTTTCTCTTATTTTTTCCTCTGGTCAGGATTTATTGACTCAATAATTCGTACTGTACCATGTACCAGCTTATCAGCCCTAGTCTGTGTACACGATCTCCCTTCCAATTCTTCTGATAAGTTTGCCAGTTCTTCAAGTACGTCATGCACTAAACCCAAATCACACAGAAACCGTTTTAAGCTAATTTGATTAAACATTACCGAACATTTTGATTTTTCAGTAACAGTTCATTTTAGATCGTTGGACGCATCCTTAAAGTAACGGATTAATGCTTGGTAGAAGTTCCAAACGGACTAAACTGTTCGAAAACTGCTAGACAGCCACCTAACATCGAGTATTCTGCAAATTTTATTTAACTGAACTCCAAGTGTTGATGAAACAGCCATCAAGTCTCTTGTGTTCTTAGGAGACTGACTAAATAACGCATATAATATGTCCATAAATGCTTTGGAATGATTGATGGCTTTGATATTGTCAATGGTGTCTTTGACACAATAACAATAATGAAATACCAAATGGGAAAGACTTAGAACACTGAAATACTAAAAGCCACCAAAGATAATTCTGCGGACCCGGGATATAAGCTCCTGATTAAACACATTAAATATAGAGAGTGTGTGCTACAAACGAGACGGTTAATTAGTTGGATCTTTATGAGGGTCCACCTATATCTTTCAAACTCGAATAGTGAGAAACAGTTTGAAGTCCCATCCAAGCAAGCAATATTAAGATTGGCAAGAAGTTCCAACTTATCTATAGGGGTGAAGCCCCAAGCAATAGCTTTAAGGCATAGAAGTGGCAATAGGCCCTTTTGAGGTTCAACCTCATGTAACAATTTATAAGTAACAAACAAATGCATGGTGTTACACTCACCCTCCATCCCATTCGGTCTCGTACTTCCACACGCCAGCCGCCACCTCCCCCCGCATAGACTGACAAGAGGTTTCCATCCAACGTTCAGCAAGTAAAGAAGACCACAACCAAAAACATTACGTGACGGCCGCTATGTGAACTTCCCCCGTCGTTCGTTGTTTCTGTTCCATACCACCACTCCTTGCAACCTTCTACTCCTTTCCACGTTCTAGTAATCACTCTAGTATTCTCTACGTCTCTAGCATTCTCACTCCCTTTTCCCCATTCTCTCTCTGAACATATGATTAGGTGTTTGTACTATATAAGTCTGTGTTTAGCAAATAAGGTTACTCAGTGTATCATTCATTACCTTTGGACGGGGTAAGCGAAACTTCCTTCTAGGGTCTAGATATATTTCTTTTTTCTAAATTATTTTCCGGCGTAATTAATATCAT
>JBCFYV010009882.1:20738904-20809042 GCA_039000515.1 Timema cristinae
GGTCTTGTGGTGTTCTTAGTCTTTGCCAGTCTCTAGGCGCTTCCCTTTTTAGGGCTATCATATAGTTTAGTTCTAAGTGGTCAATCCTTAGGTCTAGAAGTTTCTGGTAAGTAGTGGTGTGAAGTTTGTATGTTTCCTGTAATGTCGTGAATAGTAATATGGCTGAATCAACATCTTCCCCTGTTTCTATAGCTACATTTCTGGGGAGTACTTTTTGTAGGTCAAATTTGTAATTTGTCCAGTCGGTTGTCCTTATCGTCGGTTTGTGCCAGTTGGATTGGTACTCTATGTTGACATCCCATTCACAAAGTAATGGATTGTGATCGAGTCGAGTACTTGGAGTACTGAAAAGTGTTCTGGCTTTATTTTCAAGCTGGCTATAACTATGTCGAGGACGTCTGCTCTATGGAGTTAATCTCCGGGATAGAATGTTGGTGTTTCTGGCGCTATCACATTGTAGTCCACCTCAGTGGAGTGATCTTCTAGTATTCGCCCGTTTCTGTTTGTTATGCTACTGTTCCATGGTGTATTCTTGCTGTTTAAGTCTCCACCTAATATATAGTTTGTAGTTTCCATAACTTTGTCAAGGTCACATTTTAGAAGATTCTTTTTTGGAGGGTTGTAAACAGCTACAAATATAATAGGGCCTTTTTTGTATTATTGCCTACCGCTGTGACCTCGGGGTTTTCGGTGTCCTGGATATCGGCTCTATATTGCGGAAGATAGTTCTTGACTAGGACAGTTGTCCCATCTCCGCTGTCATGATCTCTGTCAGTTCTGTTGATAATGTAAGCTAAAATGCGTAGTCAATTGTTTGCCTGTAGATGTGTTTCACAGATTAAAGCTAAGTCAATCCCATAACTATGTAGTAAGTCCTCAAATTCATGCGCCTGCTGTAATATCCCATTGGAATTCCATTAATAGAATCCTGAGCTGATTTTTTTTCTGTCATTAGATTTTTATTCGACATCGCCACTAAAGTAAAAGTCAGTGGCTGCATCTAGAATTATCATTAATTTTGTAGTATTGTCTTCTGCCTGTCTGAATTTGGTTAAATACGGTCTGAGATGTTTGAGAAGTCCACAAATGTCCATTTATTTGAATATATTTACTATTTCTTTGAAATCTAATGAAGTGGTTTTGTCCTGTTCCTTCGGTTGATGTGAAACTTCTCTTCTGTTCAGTAGGGTGTATATGTAGGGGCGTGGTGTTGTGTTAGTGTTGGTAGGTATCATTGTTATTTGGTGTAGTGGAGGGAAGTGCTTATTGATTAAAGTCGCCTTTTGTATGAAGGTAAAAGGTTTATCTTTCTTCTTCTGCCTCTGATAAATTTTCTTCTCTGTCAGTTTTTGATATTCTGGGCATTTTGTATAGTAGTCTGTGTGTTTGCCTTCGCAATTCACACAACTTGCTTGAGTGGTGGTGTATTTCCGCTGACATTCCGAGGTCAAGTGAGGTGTTAGGCATTTGACGCATCTCGGATTGTTAGAGCAATTGTTTTTGGAATGTCCAAATTTCTGGCATTTGTTGCATTGTAGTATGTAGTTCTGTGTCTGTATATAATGTTCAATCTTTACTCTTGTGTTGTTAATGAAAGACTTTTGAAACAGTTTAAAGTTGTCGGTTCTTGCGAGAGTACAGAAAAAGATTGAGAGTAGTTTGAAGTTGTCTTGTGGATTGTTTTCTAACTGTGTCCGTGAAGAGAATAGTCGCACGTCAGTTGCTGTGTATCCCAATGATTGTAGTTCTTTTTTTATGTCCCCTACTGGCATGTTTGGTGGGAGGCCTTTGTTAACGATTTTGAGGGGTTTGTCCCTCGGCAATGTATAAGTATGGAATTCCTAGTCAAGCTTTTTGAATAGGGCTTGTAGAGCCTTTATGTCCTCCAACGTCGTTGTATGTATTTTCAAGCAATCTTTTATGTAGAAGACCTTGAATGTCCCTACCATAACTACTTTCGTCGCTTTGACAATGTTTTAATATTTGGCCGTACCTGAGATAACTATTGGCGGCATCTTAGTTTTGGCTTTCTGTGTTTCTGTGGTGTTTCCCTAGGATCTTGTACTAGGTACGTCTGTAGTTTCCATTGACTGTTCATTGATAATGTTTCAAATTGATTTGTCACCCTGATTGACTTGGGATGTTTGTCCTCCTTGGCTTTAAATAATAGTTTCTTCCTGAGAATAGTTGCTGCAACGAATTCGTCGTTTGTGCTCATATCTTCGTCCGTAAGTTCAGCCTCAACGTCTAGATCCCTAGAGCAGTCTTGAGTTAACTGTCTCTTCTGGTGCACTCGAACATTGTCAGAATGTTTGTCAATTTTTTTTTCTGTTGTTGGCCCCTAAATAGGCCGACAACAATTGACGTAATTTTTGTTAAATATGTAGAATTTGTTTGTCACTTTGTCTCAAAGGTATAGTTAGTCAAATTTAAGTCCACTTTGTAGAATGCTCACCGTATCTACAGCCGTTGTCCAATGAGATCTGATGTAGAAGTTCACCATATTCACCGTCTGATCGGAATAGGCCCGAGCCTCTGCTGAGTTGCCCGATTGGACGTCGATTGTAAGCCCGTCCTAGAGCTCTGAATCAACGTATTGCGCACAATATCATACTATCACTGTCGAAACTCGACTCAAAAGTGAAAAAAGTCAAAAATAAAAAAGGCAAAAGTTTCAAATGGGTTGCCCCTGTTGCCCCAACCTCCCCACTTGCCAATAGTGACATTGACAAGCATTGGGAAGTTTTGGCTGATTTGATATGCGAGTTACAGGTTGTTTTCACAGACCCTTATCCTCGTTGCATGAACTTAATATTAAATGACTTGGTACCTATGATTTAATTGTACAAAGTACACGGTTTGAGTTGGTTTGTAGCCCGACACAAGATATCCACCTTGGCAGAAGCGCCAAGCTAGGTCACCTGTGAAAGGGCTGTATTGCTTTGTGAGTTACAGGCAGCATACGCTGGCCCTTATCCTCATGGAATGATAGTGAGAGATGGGTGATTTGGTATGATGAGTGATGGAATGAATATGAAGTTGTGGATGTTACATTTTACCGTTACCTTTTTACCTTGATACCGTTTACCTTGTTACCGTTTACCTTGTTACCGTTTACCTTATTACCTTTTACCAAAGTTTTGCAACCATTTTATTCCAGTCTTGGCCGTTTGTATGGTCTTTCTTCCTGTGTGTCGTAGTCACCTAGTGCTCTTATTATTGTGTTTTCGTGGTTTGCTGCTTGGTCGTAAAATCTGCCTCTTCTTTCACGGAAGATTTCGTCGAGTGTCTTGCTTTTAGTCATTTCGTGAAGTTGGTCGATTCTTGTCCTTATGTCCACGCCCGTTATCGTCCTAAGTATTTTATTTTGTGTTATTTGGAGTTTTCTGAGGTGGGTCTTGGCTGCATAGCCCCATACAACGCAGCCGTAAAGTAATATCGGTTGAATAACGCTTTTGTATATCGTCAGTTTCGTTTGTTGAGTTATCCGGTTACCTTTGAGCAAAGGGTAGAGTTGAACGAATATCGCCTTTGCCTTCTTGTTGGTTTCAGTAGTGTGTTTTGTCCATGTTAGTTTTTTGTCAATATGAATCCCTAGGTACTTTGTGTCCGTCTTGAAGGGTATCTCTTCCTGGTATAACGTAAAGTTTTCTGGTGGTGTCTGTCTTCTTCTTGATACGACGATTGCTGCTGATTTGGCTGCATTCACCTTGATTCTCCATTTGGAGAGCCAGGTTTCAAAAGTCTTTAAGTAACGTTGCAGTGCTAGGGAGGCATAATAAATGTTCCTTTCTCTTGTGTATATTAAAGTATCGTCGGCGAAGAGTCTTGTAGTCATTCTCGGTCTAGTCGGGACGTCTGACACATAGATATTGTATAAGAAGGGAGCCAGCACCGACCCCTGCGGTACACCCGCCTCCGCTTGTACTTTTTCAGATAGGGTGCCTTCGATGGATACTTGAAGTTGTCTGTGATTGAGGTAGTTGTATATCAGGTGTATGATGCCACTTGGGAAGTTATGGTTAATCAGTTTTTGGGTTAGTCCGATATGCCATACCTTATCGAACGCTTTCTCCACGTCTAGAAAGATGGCTATTAGGTATTCGTGGTTGTTGAAAGCGTCCGTGGCGTCTTCAGCGAAATTTAGTAATGGGTGGATGGTTGAATGCTGTTTCTTGAAACCAAATTGGATGTCTGGAATGATCTTGTGGTCCTGTGTTGTGTCTCTGTAGTCTTTCTAGTATCAGTATTTCAAAAAGTTTTCCCGTTGTGTTTAAAAGGCTTATAGGGCGCCTATTTTGAGGGAATATTGAGTTTTTCCCAGGTTTAGGAATGGATATCACCTTGGCCTCTTTCCAGGTTTTAGGGAAATATGAAATTTTTAGGGCTGCGTTGAAAATCCTTTCGAGGTGGTCTATTGCTGTCTCGGGTAAGTTCCTTAGCATTTCGTTCTTTACTCCGTCCAGTCCTGTGGCCTTGTTCTGTTTTAGTTTTTTGATAGTCTCTTGGATCTCTTGTGTTGTTACGGGGGCTGGTGTCTCAGTTATGGGTCGGTGTAAGAAGTTGTTGACTGCTCTGTTGACTTCTCTGTTAAAGTTTTCGTCTAGTGTGGGATTTGGCTTGAGTTGGTCTTCTAAAGTTAGTGCAATGGCCTTTGCTTTGTCTTCACTGTTGTACGCCATTCCCAGTTGGCCGTGGATGGCTGGTGTGTTGGTTTTTTTAGTAGTCCCTTTGAGCACTTTGGTTATTGCCCATGTTTTCTGTAGGTTAGTGGCTGTATTGGTAACAAATGTATTGAAGCTGTTGTTCCTGATTTGTTTGATTGTTCTTCTCACTATAGCCCTAAGTCTGTTATACCTGGTGCGCTCGTTCGGGGTTCTCAGCCTCTGCCAATCCCTACGGGCTTCCCTCTTAAGGGCTAGCAAATAATTTAATTCCGGGTGATCCATTTTGAATTCTTGTTGCTTTGGTGTTGTCTTAGTGTTGTGCTTGTAAGATTCCTGTAGTGTTGTTGTAAACAAGTCTATAGCTGCGTCAATATCCTGTTCAGTACGTATGTCAATGTCCCTTGGTAGTGCTTCTTGTAGTTCCAGATTATACTTGTTCCAGTCAGTCGTGCTTATTTTTTGCTTTCGCCAGTTGGTTTGGTGTTCAAGGTCTATTTCCCATTCGCATAGAAGAGGGTTGTGATCCGAATCCAACTCTTGCAATACTGTTAGTGTGTCTGGTGCTATTTTTAGGCTTGTCAGGATTATGTCTATTATGTCTGGTCTGTGTAGATAGTTTCCAGGGTAGTGGGTGGGTGTATCTGGCGCCAGTATGTTGTAGTCTGATTCGTTTGAGTGTTCCTCTAGTATACGTCCGTTGGCGTTCGTCAATCGACTATTCCATATCGTATTCTTGCTGTTGAAGTCGCCGCCTATGAAGAAGTTGTCAGCTGTTGTGACTATATCAAGGTCTGGTTTTAGAATCCTCTTGGACGGCGGGTTATAGGCAGCCACGAAATTGATATGTCCGGATTTTGTGTTTACTGTAACCGTTGTGGCCTCAAGGCTTTGTAGGTCGTGGTTATCTGTCCGGTAGTGTGGTAAATGGTGCTTTATCAGGACGGCTGTACCCCTCCCCTCCCGTGTTCTCTGTCTGACCGGTATATGGCGTATCCTGGGATGTTCAGTCTTTTATCCGCTTGTAGGTGGGTTTCACATATTAGGGCCAGATCAATACCATATGTACTTAATAGTTGTTCTAGTTCGTGTTTCTGGGTTAGGATACCATTTGCGTTCCAGGTTAGGATCCTTAGCTGATTTTTTTCATTAATCATGTCTCTATTCGTCATCTTCCTTGAGGAAATAATTTGTGGCTGCTTCCAGTAGAATCATTATTTTTGAAGTTTTGTCTTCAGCCTGTTTAATCTTTGTGAGGTATGGTCTGAAGTAATTGATAAGTCCGCATATGTTGATATCTTTTAGGGTGTTTATTATATCTTTGAAGTCAAATGGGGTAGTTTTCTCTTGTTCCTTTGTTTGCTGTTTAGCGTCATTTCTATTGATTAGAGTATCCCTGTAGCTGCGTGGTGTCGTGTTGGACCAGGTTGGTGTCACTGGTTTTTCGTGTAGTGTCGGAAAGTCTTTGTCGTTTGTAGCCAGAATTTTCGTATGAGTGAAGGGTTTCGGTTGTCTCTGTTCTATTTTTTTTCAACTAGTTTTTGATATTCTGGGCACTTGGAGTAGTTTGCCGTGTGTTTTCCTCCGCAGTTTACACAGCTTGCTGGGGTAGTTGCGTCTTTCCTAGGGCATTCGGCAGTCAAGTGGGGTACCAGGCACTTGACGCACCGAGGCTTGTTAGAACAGTTATTTTTTGAGTGGCCAAACTTTTGGCACCTGTGGCACTGGAGGATGTAGTTCTGTGATTGGATGTAATGCTCAATTTTTACTCGTGTGTTGTTTATATATGTCTCTTGGAACAATTGGAAGTTCTTGTCGGTTCTTGTCATAGTACATACAAAGATGGGTAATAGCTTGACCTGATCGTGTGGGGTGTTTTCCTGTTGTGTGCGTGTTGTAAACTGCCGCACGTCTGTTGATGTGTACCCCAATAGTTGGAGTTCCTCTTTAATTTCATCTGTTGACATGTTTGGGGGAAGTCCTTTTATTACAATTTTGAGTGGTTTGTCTCTCGGAAGGGTGTAGGTGTGGTATTCCTGACCTGTCTTTTTTAGCATGATTTGTAGGGCTTTGAAATCTTCTAGGGTGTTGGTGTGTACCTTTAAGCCATCTTTGATGTAAAAAATTTTGAACGTCCCTACCATGGTTGTTTTCATGGTTCTAACGATGTTAGAGTAGTTTGCCGTTCCTGATATAACTATTGGGGGCAATTTTTGTTTGAGTTCTTGGGTGGTTGTTGTGCTTGTCTGGGAGTTGGTGTTTGTTATTTCCGGTGTGACTATATTTACCTCCTTGTCTGCAAGTGTCTGAAATTTGTTGGTCACCCTGATGGATTTTGGTGGCTTGTCTTCCACGGCTTTGAAAAGGAGTTTTATTTTGAGTGCAGTTGCTGCGATAAACTCACTGTCATCTCCCATCTCTTCGTCCGATAATACTGATTCTACGTCAATTTCAATATCTCTAACAGAGTCTTGTGTTAACTGTCTTTTTTGTTGAGCTCTTGTGAGGTCAGGGGTTTCGTCCATTTTAGTTTTTGTTGTTGGCCCTGAATGGGCCGACAACACTTTGAGTAATTTTTGTTATATTTATGGTTTTTATTTGTTTCTTCGTCTCTATAAGTTGTTTGTCAGGTTAAGTCAAGTTTGTTGAATATTTACCTTTCAAACGTTGAATTTGGCCGCCTATTCCGGTTAGGTCGGAACCTCAGACGTCAATCGACCTTCTAACTCCGCTATCACTTTTGTTGAACACGAGGAGTGAAGTCAACCTTCCAACTCCGAATATTCAATTCCATTAAGTAAAACGTGCAAAAGTTTCAAAAATGTTCCGGAGCTTAAATAGTTTTAAACGGTTCTGAAAAATGTTTACCCTAACCACTCACTATCCAGGAATCATCTGATTGGTGGTTTCTAGTATACCAATTGTAGACGACATTTTCGATGGTGGCGTGACTGGTTGGTTTAGACCAGGTGAGCCTCTCTTAGCACGACTTGTTCATGAGTTCGGGCGATCTATCAACCCCGGCTTCCAAAGCTGGCCAGCTGCAAGAGGACGTTAAGAAGAGCACGCCAGTTCACGGACGAAAAGGTGTTATTAAATCCTTGCTGCGTTCCCAACGTAACAAAAGTTTTGTTTGAACTAAAATTAGATTAATTGTATTGAAGTCTTAACTCCAATTTATACACAATATTTATTTAAAATGCATAAAATGACACAGACTACACAAGAATTCACTGCTTTAATATATAACGGTTTTCAGACTAGTAAGCATAAAAAAAATCATATTGTTTTTACTAAATGAGGACTGTCAAATTATAATAAATTCATCTAGATTAGGCTCGTCGCCACTCTGTTACAAGAGGGTAGAGGAAGGGCTGGGTTAGGCTGAGTGGAGGTTTGTTCAAACTGTGGAAAGTGGCAACTAGCCATTCTAAAAAATAGCTACAATAGAGCACGTAATCTACTTCCTTACCTTAGGCCCATTGTCCAGGACAAGAATTTTCTCCGGAACGGTAAATCAACTGGCCGGTTGAAAAAGTGTGTGGGTTTATGGAGACGGCAGTCTGGCCAAGTCTATGCTCAGTTGCATACATAAATATTTCAAGGATGGATACGGAAGATGTATGTAATATTATTGCATTATATTATTTTTATAAAAAGAAAGCAGCGTTGACGTAGTAGATATTGAGTGCATCCATTGCTGCAAGAAAGATTTGAATTTGATGCATTTAACACAATGTTCAAAAAACTAGGAGAAGACAATGCTAATCATTTTAATTATTTTAGAATGTCAAAAGAAACATTTTACAAGTTATTAAGAATGTTATACAAAATTTAAAACATGAAGATACTTATATGTGAAACTGCATATCTACTGCTGAAAGGCTGGCGGTGACACTAAGGTGAGTACCTATTTATAAAAGTTATTTGCTTGGACATATTTATTTGTCTTATAATAATGAACCTCGTGGTGACCTGGTGGTCTAGGGGTAAGGTGTCAGACTTCTATGCTGGCGGCCGGGGTTCAATCCGCGGTCCCGGCACAGATTTATCTGATTCCCAAACCCTTCCTTCACCTCTGACAAGATATCTTGTGAATGTGGGGAATGCCAGGCCTCCACCGGTGTTCGGATTCCACGTTAAACTGTAGGTCCTTCATTTCATCTCACAATCACCCTACCATTACACATTAGCGGGTGAACTGGTGGTCTAGGGGTAAGGTGTCAGACTTCTAAGCTGGCGGCCGGGGTTCAATCCTCGGTCCCGGCAAAGATTTATCGGATTACCAAACCCTTCCTTCACCTCTGACAAGACATCTTGTGAATGTGGGGAATGCCAGGCCTCCACCGTGGTTCGGATTCCACGTTAAACTGTAGGTCCTTCATTTCATCTCACAATCACCCTACCATTACACATTAGCGTAAGTGCGTATAACCCGAATGGGTAGTAAAACGCGGCGCTAATAATAATAATAATAATAATAATAATAATAATAATAATAATAATAATAATAATAATACACATTAGCGTAAATGCGTATAACCCGAACGGGTAGTAAGACGCGGTGCTAATAATAATAATAATAATAATAATAATAATAATAATGAACCTCATAATACATCAAATGTGAAATCAATCTTAGTTAATAATTACTAAACTTTTTTGTTCAGTCGCATTTAAAAAAGTGATATAGCACATACAAAACACAGTTTTTTATTATTCTTTGTAATAATCAAAATTCTCCGAAACATTGGATAAGGTAGACCCAGGAATATTATAAGATTCAATACACAACTCTTCATTGTACGCAGCACTGGTACTAGTAAAGGCTTGTAAGTGTTCGACAGTGGAATAAACTGGCAGGCGATGCTCTTGATTTATCTTTGATGTTTGTGGTGATAATGGACCTCCAACTGTTTTCTATCCACGTGGTGTATGATACTGGCACCAGGAAAGTTGAGAGTATTGTGGATGAGTTTGATTATTATGATTTTCTGACTTAATAGTCTTAATCAATTTCATCATTTCGTACTAAAAATCAAAAGATATCTTCGTCATTAAATTTGTCTACAGTTGGCGCAATGCCCTTTAAAAAAGGCATTCTGCTTTGGCCATGTTCATCTAAAGTGTCTATGAGGGTCATCTTTTTTTTTGTCTAATTCGAAAGTTGTTTTTTTTTTGACAGTTTTTCATATTTTTATTATTAATTTTTCCCTCTTGTGTCTCGTTTTGGGTGTCAGCAATGGCAGCATTATCGTAAATATTTGAAGAAGTCGGTCAATGAGTTGCTATTTTTTGAAGAAATAGTAGTTCCTTATAAAACATGTATTTGCGTATTTTCTTTGCTCCAGCCACGGATTTTTGTTCCTAATTTAATTTCTTGTGACATTTCATCCAGTTGTCCCTAATGTTCACCCATTTTTTCATTACCAATTTACCTGAAAAATAATAAAAAACTTTCTTTTTTCTCAGATGCTTAGCAACATGAAATACTTTTCCAGACCTCCATTATAGCTTCAAACTGGGAATAAAAACAATTAGTAGAATAGTACGTGAGATTTGCATGAACATATGGTTATTATTACATGAAGAATACATGCCAACTCCAACTGTCAATAAATAGGTAATTATAGTACGTCATTTTGAAAGTATGGCAAATTTTCTAAATTGTATGGGGGCCGTTGACGGCAAGCACATCAGAATTATAAAACCAGAAGAGAGTGGTTCAATGTTTTTAATTATAAAGCTTACTATTCGTTCGTTCTAATGGCGGTAGTTGATGCAAATTATAATTTCATTTTTGTGGATGTTGGTGCTTACGGGAAAGATTGCGACTCATGTTTGTTTAAAGAAACTTCGTTATGGAAATAAGTGAATAAAACACACTAAACATTCTACCTCCAAGGGCACCATCAGGCATTGAAGAGGAATTGCCATATGTATTAGTAGGTGTGAAGCTTTTGCATTGCATAATAATTTACTTCGTCCCTATGGTGGTAGAGAACTTGACCCAACTAAGCGAATTTTCAACTATTGCTTGAGCAGGGCAAGACGTTTTGTAGAGTGTGCTTTTGTAATAATGAATAATAGCTGGAGGATTTTTCACCTGCCATTAAATGTCTCCATAGATTTTGAGACTGACAGAGTGAAGGCATGTTGTGTTTTTTAAAATTGCATCCATAAAGAAGGACTTAATAAAATTGTAGCCCATATGATCATAGATTTGGACTCAGAACTAAGAGAACTTCCTTGCTCACAAGCAGTAAGAGGATGTTTGTCAGTGAATGATAGCAGAAAAAAATTTGCTAAATAGTTCGTTTCTGAATCTGGAGAAATTCCATGGCAGAATCGGTTTGTATAGTATCTTATATAACTAACTAAAAAAACTTAATATGAAAACTACATACCTGTGTCGATTTTTCCTTGTCCGATAGTGTCTCAAAATCTTCTTTTATCTGTCTACATACTTCCTTATAGGCTTCAAAAGTCAGCCGTTTGTCTTCGTACTGATCAATTGTTTATCCCACAGGACTGGTCTTTCCTCAAACAACGTTATTAATAATTCTGAGTCAATATTAAATTCTGCACTCATTTTTACAAAACATAAATATATCTGAAAAATACGAGAAAACACTATCCTGTATTCAAAACCCAACAATTGACTGACGGTGATATTGCCGGTTCTTGGACACGTAGACTGGTTGATACATGTCTCTGTAAACACGACACACTGTCCCGCTGCCCTCTCTACAGTGGGAATCCGGCACTACAAACGGCACCGTGTCCGGAGAATTAGCCGTGCAGGCTCGTGGACATACACGTATATATAATAATGTATTACTGTTAATCCAGTAAATATGCCGGGACGGTGGACGCCAGAAATTCTTGTCGTGAACAAGGGGCCTTAATATGTGTGGTCTGAAATACCTTGACTGTGTGACTCATCTAGAGGACCGTGTATCTTATACGAACTGTGAGGTTCTATTGCAACCTTGTTTGGTTAAAAGTTTTTGTTTCAAAACTGCGTTTTTAATCTTTTAAAGCACCTCAGATATTTAAAAAGTGCCAGGGCATTTTCATAAGAATCCCTTTTTTGTGCGCAATAGACCTTGTATCTAAGTCCCTCACTTTATCTCTGCTTAGAAACCACCCAATATCCACCTTATTTTAGACAATATTATTCCTAAGACTAATTTTTGAAATATTGATATTTGAAAACCTACAATGAGTTAATAGAACAAAATTCCTATTTTTTCACTACACGTGTGATATAATATATATAATTTTAGTCATATATACAACTATAAACATACTAAAATTAGATTTAAATTATAAAATTAGTAAAGGGTAATTTTACAGTATAATAAATATATTAAATAATGAAAACCTAAGTGATTATTAATTATGTGAAATGGAATAAAAATTTGAAGATTTAAAAACTACACCATCTTGACGGTATTATTAATTTATGAAATAAATATTTAATTATGGTTAATTTAAAGCTTGTGAATTTTTAGGATTTTTGAATTTGTTTTTTGCTGTACGCCTCGTCTTCTTCTTTTAATTGTGGTTCCTTAGACATATTAAATAATATCATGTATATCAGATCGACAGAAAATTACATTAAATACTTCGACAAATCTTTCAATGATCTATATTTAAAACAAGAAGGGAAGGTGTAGGCCTTTAAAATAGGAAACATTCAACAATCCTAACAACACACAAGCTCTAAATGATATATAATTAAATCATTAATTTCACCAATCTATATTACCACCAAGAATGTGTCTTTAAAATATCTAATTTTTTTATTCTACAACACAATCGCGATACAAAGTTTTGTTATGATAAATTAACGTATTCGTTCCACTATAAAATCCACCCCTTACCATATTTATAATTGTCATCCAATTGAGCCGGTTCTTCACTCTTTTAATGACTAAATTTAATAAGTGTTGTTCATGCCTAGTGATAAAAACAGTGAATTTGTTCTATTAGTCTATTTTACAGTATATATTAGTGGCCTCTTGGTCTACTGGTCAGCGCCCTTGGCAACTGATTTAGAGTCCCTGGGTTCTATTTCAACTGGTTATATAGGTATTTTTCCCGAAAGGGGATCCATTCCTATGGTAACCATGGTCTTCTTTCATAGGCTTAGGTTATTTTGAAGATTTTCAGTGACTCTACACCTTCAAAATAACTGTCATCATGCCATCTTATTGCGAGTATGACGTGTAGACAACCTCCAAGTAGCACCCTGAGCAACGTTCTGCTATCACAGAGCGGCTAAAAGTCTACATACATGGCGATGTGATATAACTAGACACTGCATCTCTCAAAAGGACGTAACTCGATCTATTTCACTTTTTCTCCACTATTTCTCTTCACCTCCACGGGATTACCCAATAAACTAAACCAGATCCCTAAATGCTCTCGACCAATGCTACTCAACCTTTTTAGTTCGCATACCTCCAAATATAATTTCTGTTCAACTTTTTACCCCCCAATATTATTCTTGCATAATGCAATCTAATTTTTTTCTATAATCTACACCTAAAATAAATAAAACAAATTACATCCAACATAATGTCTTACATAATATCTAGTTATATATTTGATTTTACGTATTCCCAAAGATTTCTTCATGTACTTCAAGGTGTAGGGTGAATACCATTGGTATAGCTCTACACCCTAATAATCTTTCTGCAACACCCATTTCCATTCTGCACTAGCACCCAGAACTCCCGGGTAAAAAACTGTGTCACGTTCCCCTGGTCCTTCCCGAACAAATACCTGAGGTCATTTGGAAGTTCACTGAGCTCTTCTGAGCACATACACCAAGTCTCTCATCCACGATCCTATTCGTGAAGAATAAGAATAACCTAAGTTTTATTCAACTCTTGCTCTAAGGGCATTGTTTGTTTCCAAAACAACGCCAAGATAAGTATTATTTTGTGATTCGACAACGATAATGTTTCAGTGTACAGAAAAAGAAAGCGTGAAGATAATTTCCGTGACCATTTAAGGAATGAAAAAGACATGTATTAAAATATACAATATACAAAAATAATAAAATCGTTGCTCTGTCAATGGTAAAAGTTCAACTCGACTTCAATGATATCGTATATCAAAACAAAATTTTGAATGAAAATCAATAAAAATGTCATTGTCCCTGGGAACTTTGCATGTGAATAGATGGTATTAACATTGCGAATATAATTAATTATTTCTTAATTAATAAATTAATAACTACTAACATGAATATAATTTATAATCACTAAAACATCTTATTTTCAGATAATGTGTTAGATATAAATACTGGAGTACACAAAATCACTTCAAACATAGGCGCCGACTCTAGGGGGCCTGAGTGTTTTACCCCCTCCTACCCCCAATAATTGTCGAAAGGGGACTGGGCCCCCTTAAAATTTGAATTGTAAAATTGTTATATATTTTTGGCTATGCATGCTTAATTTATGTCTATTACAATATGAAGCCATCACTTACAGAAGAGAACCTACTAAATATATCCCTTACAAATGATATGAATAAAACCATGTGATGCTTGGCAGGGTGGAGGTAGAAAGGGGTTTCTAGGGTGGTATTCCTGTCACTCCACAGGCTAGGTTACTACTTTCTAGAACTATATTTTACTATAATTTTATTCCAATACATGAAGTAAACATTATATTACTTGTGAATGTAAAGATTTAAACCTAATTGAACACTTAGTTTCTGAGAATTACTTAGAAGCATATTTGCTAGAAATCTGCTCCTACCATGTTTAACATTGCAGTAGCCTAGTCATTAGCAATAAAGAAGTTACCTTTTTTTATACAAATAAATATTCAGTTTTAATATTAATGGATTTTCTGCTAACCCTAAGGGGGGGGGGGGTGATAAACTTTGATCAGGATTTTAAGTATATTATTGCGACTTTTGTTATGAATTTTTTTAAACAACTTTATATGATCTTGCAGAATCGTTTCCTAGAATCCCACATCGTTAAATTTTACTTTGTGAATCATGTCCATAATAAAATATGAGTTCAAATTATATAAAATATATCGATTTTTTGATTTTTATATTTATTTATTATGAATAAGTTTGTGTAATAAAATGTATGTTACTGCCGAATGTTAGGTGACATTATTATGTTAGCGTATATTTAAAAATAACTCAATAAAAAGCTTTAAAATATAGGTAAGTATGTATATCACTCATGACGACTAAAATGCAATCTTTTTTACATAAAATTGAAAACATTGCTCCCCCCTCCCCCATAATTAACTTAAGTCGAGGCTAATGACATAAAATATATCATAAGTTGTATCTTATAAAATATAATTATTTTAAAATAGCATCGTATCCATGTAAGTTATAAATAGTGACAAAGAAGCTGCCGGTAATTGGTTTTAACAGATAGCCATCAGCCTTTGAGTTGAAAAGAAAATAAGTTAAATGCTTCTTAAAACTAGCTCCTATTTTGTGGCATTGATTAAATATTTGGTGACCTGGTGGTCTAGGGGTAAGGTGTCAGACCTCTGTGCTGGCGGCCGGGGTTCAATCCTCGGTCCCGGCACAGATTTATCTGATTACCAAACCCTTCCTTCACCTCTGACAAGACATCTTGTGAATGTGGAGAATGCCAAGCCCCAACCGTGGTTCGGATTCCACGTTAAACTGTAGGTCCTACATTTCATCTCACAATAACCCTACCATTACACATTAGCGTAAGTGCGTATAACCCGAACGGGTAGTAAGACGCGGTGCTAATAATAATAATTAAATATTTAACGGTAGAAACACTTATTACAAATCTTCTGTTAAACTTTATTCATTTTTAAAATGGATGATTGATATAACACAACCCACACATCTAACAGATGCTCAAAGTGATTAAGTTTACCGATTGTCAACATTAATTTATCAATAATTTCAAGGCAAATGACATACCATTCGAAGTTATATACAAGAATAAGACCTCCCTCTGGTCTTTGGATAGTTATGAAACGTCCCAAAAATCATTCAAACAATGTTCACAGGTTTTGGATACATCATGTATCATTTGTAAGTTGGTAGATGTTAAAATGAAACTGCTAATGATGATTAGCGGACCACTTACGAGTTCTCATGACGAAATATAGAAACAGTAGGATTTTGTATTTCCCAATTTGCTAAAGAAAGATACATTGTTACACTCTCAATCGACAAACTGGATGTTCAAGAAATTACTACACATTTTCAAAATTATTTCTACCTAGATCTATGAATTAAAACCAAGAGGAAACCTAAGATAATGTGCCAAATAAACAAGTCTCTAACTATCAAATTTAACCCTCACATAAAAATTTCATGATGTATAAGACTTTTCCTTGGATTTCAATGGTTGCAATAACTTTAAACTAAATTAGTTTACTCAACTATGCCAATTTTATAAACTCCGTCAAGTATATTTTCTGGGAAGAGTATTATTGCCTGTTTGTCGTCACCCCAAATATTATAATATTTTGACAGGTAATGAAGGTCATTCCGGTGTGTTGCAACTAATCAAACAAATGTATATGAAATAGCTGAAGTCACACATTACAAAATACTGAAATACTTTATGTATATTACACTTCAGCTTAGAGATAATATTAATAAAAAATAATAAAACTAACAATTCTGCAGGGGCTTGATTAATGAGATGTATTCCAAAGCATTTATATCTACTTCAAGCATTTATCTGCATGTCAAAAGAAATGGCCATATTAGTTAATGGACCATCAATGTGAATATATATTAAATATTAGGCCTATTATTCTGACACTTAGGGATTTGTTTTAAGGTCTACCCAGTCTCCTTGTAAGAATGCCCCTGGTGTCACACAATACTTTAAAATAAATGGTGATAGTATAAAATTGATATATTTTTAGATAATGGTCTCACTATTGATGTTTCCCACACATTATAATTTGCTAATAGAGAGATGGTAATAGTTAATACCGAATATAAAATTTGAATTCCTATTTGTTTTCATTCTCATTACTTGTCGAAGAGACACGATTTAACATTTGGTCTAAATTATAGTAGGTATTACGTTGTACATGATTTGTTTTATTGAGCAAGATCAACTCGCTTATATATTTCACAAAGACAGGACCTAAAAATCACACAACACAATACACATGAAATGTTTAAATTTTGAAAGTTTACCATGAACCAATCAACGGAACCATGTAAACACTATTTGAAAATCCGAACTTGAATACAAGTTAAAATAATTGTTATAACCATTGAATTAGTTAAATATATATTTAACATATAAACTAGATATAACTAACATATTTATGAGCTTTGAAAATCATTTCTGGGATAATATTAGACCAAAAATTCCAATCAATTCTATCAATTTGGTACATTAAGTCAGTTCGAGTTTCCCAAACTTATCCATTATAGGAGATATATAATTTTTGTTATCGTTGTAGGGAAAGCCCAATATGTTATAACATTTATTATGTCAATAACCACATCATAAACGAAAGCTTAAAAATTAATAAAGAATTAAATTCTGAACCATAATCAGAAAAGGTAATTAAAATTCATAACTTTTTTACATCAAACTTGTCAGTTATACTTCTATGTTGAAAATCTGGTGTGTGTTTTTATAACAAGAAGGTTAAAGTCATTCAGCATGTGTAAACATTGGCCATAATTTTAGATTATTAGTAACTGTATTAAACTAAAAGGATTTTTTTTACATGAATAAATTAAAATATTATATCCAGCTTATAGTTAATATGCATTCGTATTTTCAACAGGTAAAAGTACATTTTGGAGTCACAAAAAAGTTTTTTTTTCCTTTAAAATGAAGTCCAGAGGCTGTTTAATGCAACCGCAGAGGAAGAAAGTGTGTATTATCGATGAAATGTATTTTACAATCTATATATAAAGGTTTTATGAATACTAGTGCACACTTTGTAAATACCTTTATCATTGAAATAAAATAATAAACAAATTGATACATTATGGACAGAAATCATTGAAAGATTCAATGAGGAATCATTGAAGAAGGAAGCTCAGTAAAAATAATTGGTACAAAACCTCTCTGCTCGTTTGCGGTTTCCATCACAACAAATGTGAATTTAGTTTCCATGATTTTTTTTTCTCGCAGTGAAAATAAAGAACAATTGTCAGAGTAGCTTTGCATACATGGATTAAAACATGGTGCAAATAGTGAGGAGGAAATTGTGATTATATATGGAAATAGATCGTACATTAAAATGCGAGATGTGTTTGATATTTATATTTTTGAAAAGGAACCAATAAAACTAAAATGATGTATTCCTGATCTCATGTCAAAACACGATACATATCTAATTAAATAAATGTATGTTTTCTTCAGGCATAAACATTTTATTATTGTTGATTGTCTTGATCGTGAGATACTTACTAAAATATCAAGTTAATTTAACATAGAGTTAAGTAAATAGTCTACAAAATTAATTTTTAGCTTCACGAGAAATGATATATTTTAGTACACCAATAAATCAACTAGAATGTTAAAAAAAATTACTTGTAAAGTATTTATGTACAATACAAACACAGACAAAATGCCAAAAACAAAATATGAAAAATTGATTTTACGTATTTGGAAATATGTATGTATAACTTTAATTTGATTACTATACAGAAAAAAATTAAATCACATTTCTTAAGCGTAGAATTTTATTTTTAACACTTCAATCTTGTAGCATAAAACCCGAGATTAACACTTTCATGTGCAGTTGAATCTGATCCTTACAAAAGTAAAATAATTATTTTTACCAACCGAGAAAAGTGAAGTGTGTAGGTCAGTAAGTTACTAGAAGAAGAGATTAAGAACTCATTTAAGAAATTAAGTGTAAGAAACAAATATTGGTGGAAATAGTAGTTTGACCGGTGCCATGATTGGTAATATACAAAATTACTTTGTTTAATCTCTAGTTGCTAGCACCAGAAACAATTAATGAATGCCAATGACGATATCGGCAATATTTTTCTTCACCTCATCAGCAAGAGACGATTAACTTCTACACGAGAAGTATCCACAAGAAAATAAGAGTCGACATTCCTACCCAAGAAAAAAAGCTAATTGCAAGCTAGAATATGGCATAAATGATAGACCTAAAGTATTTGACACCCAGGGTGGGTCCTTTCTTTGGTACCCACCATAAATAAGTTAGAAATAAGAAAAATTCAAGAAATTGAAAATCCAGTTAACAAGTAATACTTCATTTTATTGCATTAAAAAATTCTGTCTCAATCCTTAGCTTGTTCTCCAAATATTCACGGTTTCTTTTGACACTTAATTTCTGTAAGACAATGAATTACTTCATCAAAATTCACCTTCCTTGCAAATTAATGTTCAATTGAAGGTAAGTGTTTAGAACAAACTGGTAGTAAGACCCGGTGCTAAAAATACTGAAAGTAAAGCAAGATTGGTCGATATTTTCTGGCTCACGCTGGAGCATATAAATTCTTTATCAATTTCAATTTGGAAAAAATTCTTTCCCATGAATAAATAGACACACAGAGAGTAAAAATATCTTAAACACAGTGACCATCTTGGCAGAGATTGCATGTGATATTTTGATTTATCTGTTGATTTTTCATATAATATTATAGATGAGAACAATTTTATTTGGTTTATTATTTAAATCTAACCATAGAATGTCGTAATTATTATTGCATTTCTGTTATATTAGGCCTACTACAGTTCACAAGTACTAAACAAAATCAGTATCGTTATAAGTTATATAGGGAATATACAACACAAAGGAGATTTTTTTTAGCCTATATACCTAATATATGTATATATGTATACACACACACATAATCATTCCATTTCCTTACAGGGTATGCAAGAAACTGTGAATATATCTTAAAAAACAACATAGTACTTATCATCCTCACTAACTTTCTCCACGCTTCCCTATCATTGCCTACTTTCTTTGTTTCAACAACATCCTAGATGCATTCACCCGTCTCTCGATTTCACCATTTATCCTTCCATTTTTATACAACCTTATCAAAAACCAATACCTTAGTTTTGGAGACATTTATACGAAGATCCATTTTGTCTGTCCCCACACTCAAACGATTTAATGCATTCAGCAAGTCACTTTCCTTCTCAAGCATCAATACGGTATTATCACATTCACAATGTCCAATTGTAAACAAACAACGTCCTCGTAAGCATCCCTAACACACTTACCCATGAAAACATTAAACAACCTTGGAGACATAACACAACCTTGTTTAACACCCTGTTCAATGTCAAACCATTTTATCAAAGCTCCAGCCACCCTAACACGTGTTTACTTCCATCATACACCGGCTTAGTTAAATTTACTGACCATGCATCCACACCATACTCTCTAAGAACATTCCATAACATACTCTCATTCACCCGATTGTACGCTTTCTCCAGATCAACAAATGCACAATAAACTTTATTTCTTACTGACATACATTTCGCAACCACTTATTGCAATACAAATATCTGGTCCATGCTACCTCTACCTAGCATTAAATCACATTGCACACCCCAAATCTTACCCGCAGTTCTTTCACGCAATCCTCAATTAAAACTCTTACAAAAACTTTGCCTGGAATACTCAACAAACTAATTGTCCTATAATTCTTAAACTCACTCTTACTGCCTTTGCCTTTACACAAAGGAACAATGACGCCATTCTTCCAGTCATCAGGAACGTCCGCAATCCCAGAACACATATTGAACAACTAACACAATCTGGCAAATAATACCGTGTCCCCACTCTTAACCATTTCACATGTGATCCCATCTACGCCCACAGCTTTGCTATTCTTTAACACTTTTATGGCTTTAAATACCTCAACCTCGTTAATTCTTTCACTCCTTAAAACATTTTCCCTATTTTCTGCTACTTTTTCTATATATTTGCCATGCATTTGCTCAAAATACTTTCTCTATCGCTCTCCTTGCACTCCTTGTTTCGTTTTTCTTTACCCACTTCCAGAACAGCTTCTTATTACTTTCAAAATCAGTCGGCATTCTTTCTCCTTTTTTAAATCGCATTTGCTTTTTAATCTCGTTTACGACTTTCATTGCATTAATCTTTTTCTATTTGTATATGTCCCACAACCTCTTTTGTTCTGTTTCACTCTTCCCACCAATAATTTGTTTGTATGCTTCTTTCTTTTCACAGTTTCTTTCACCTGTTCATTCCACCATGAATCTCTTTTTAAGTTTACCACCAGAGCAGTTATTATTATTATTATTAGCACCGCGTCTTACTACCCGTACCAGAGCAGTTACACATACATCTTTCGCGCACTTAACTACAGCTATTTTATTTTGTTCTAAGCTTTTTCAATAGCATTAGCATGCCATTCATGCTTTTGTAAAGTTAATTTTTCGCCCAGCAATCTATCATATTGTGCTCTCACACTTTTACCCTGCCACTTTTCTACTTTCACACTTACTTGCTTTCTACTCTTGCACTGCTTCCTCACAAAATTCATGCTTAATTCAACTTATAATATCACTAGGAAGTGAACCGTTCTACAGTCAGCTCTACGCACAGCCTTTGTATTCTTGACTAAACTTCTCAGTCTCTCATCATACATCACAAAATAAACCATTGTTCCCGAATCGCCCCTTTGCTATGTATACAAGTTAATATTATTGTGCTTAAACCATATGTTTGACACAAATAAACCTTTTTTCTAAACTCAGACTCACTAATTCAATACCATTCTCATTTATACTCTCATCACTGTAGTAAATGTTTAAATTTGAAATGTTTAAGGAATCATTATACACTCCTCCATATGACACCTCCTGCTTCCCCATTAATCCCGTTCACCGATATCACCAGAGACCCACCAGTGTTCAAATTCACGAAATGCCGCTGCCTACTTGTCAATGCACCAAATTAAATGTTTCTCAAAACTGGATCATACGTTTTCGTACTGTTTTTGCCTTGATGGAATGAAGTCCGATGCTAAACAATTCAGTATAAAATTAAGAACAACCGAGTCCAAAATGCAGAACTCATATAAGTCCAAAAAATTAAAAGTCAATAAAACAGAGAACACAAAAAAAGAACACAGAAAAATCTGACAAAAGACTAGGCTGCAATTCACAAGATAAATGGAAAGGATTATATAATCATACAGTTACAATTTCCGCTAGATACGCATGTGAGTGGTCGGGATAGGTACCACCTTTTACGTCCTTTTATGACACATCATTCTGCAAGTTCGTTGGTGTTTACGGGTAACATTTTAAACTATAAATATGTCTCAAGACGAAAAAATAATATTCAATCAAGGCAAAAATGTAAACATAAATTTATTGTGAACGGTTGGACCTCGATGTAATTCTCACATGAATGATCAAGATTGGATCAAGACATAATCACATTTAATTATTATTATTATTATTATTATTATTATTATTATTATTATTATTATTATTATTATTATTAGCACCGCGTCTTACTACCCGTTCGGGTTATACGCAGACATTTAATTACATAGAATACATGCTAAAGAGCTATATTCGAGAAATGTAATGCAATCATTGTAGTCATTGACAGTAAATGTAAAATAGCTAGGGGAGAGTGTTGTACCAAGAGTGTTGTACCATGGAACCATTTTTTTGATCTTCCTCCTTAACTACAAAATAGTTGACTTAAGGACAAAATTAACATAACCATTAAATACCGTTACATGTACAGTACCTTTCTAATATTTATAGCTGTTAACTCATACTCAAATTGGATGAATAGAAAAAAAGTTTTTGTTAATTCTTACAAATATTCCATAATACAACATGTTGACATAAATTGTAACACTTCCCTTTGTACCTTGGAACACATACATTTAGTGATAATTATGAACCCAACTTAAACAAAACCCAATTTTTTTATTGAATACATTAACTATAAAAATGATAAATTGAACAAAAGAATCAAACACAATTGAAAAAATTAAATAAAGTTATTTAGAAAAAATACAAATCTATTGTAGCCCTGAATACAAAACTCACATGTAAGTTTTTCTGGATCTTTTGTTGGAACCGGCACAATTTTCATGAGTCCATCGAAAACAAATAACACAATGGATTCACTGTTCACTTCCTTTGTTTGCCATTAAGGATAGTTACAGTATAAGCATTCTTCATCTGCACTATCTTCATCAGTGGAGACTAACGGAACAAAATCGTCTCAAGATGAAGAAAAATTTGCATACTTTCATTTTGTTAGCTTCTTTTGTTTCTAAGGTTCAAAGGCCTTCTTTGCTTCCTTGTAAGTACTTGGCCTACTTTTATGGGAGACATTAAGTTTGCTGTCAAAGTTTATTTTTAGAACTTTTTTAATAGATGAATTTGTTTTTTAACTTCTTTTTTATTTTCTCTTACCTGATTTCTTCTATCTCTGGTGTATCCGTTGTGATTCGTGTTCTATTTGATTTACTGCTTTCCAATCTAGGGTTTGCTTTTTGGAAGGCTGTACTTATTCTGGAGTTATAATGTTGTAGTTCTGTGTGCTGTGCTTAGTTTGTGTAGTGGAAGGTCCTGGCAGGGGCCACGAGGTAGATACATCTGAAGTCTCAGTAAGCCTAGGCCTAGGTTCATCCTCAGACTCTATAAGAAGCCGATCAGTTACAAATAAAGATAGTAAATACTCCCTGATGTAGTTTTGTCTTAAAACCACTAACAATGTTTTTTTGTTGAAAAAACACCTTAATTATAATGTACGTATGCGTGCGCAGCTCCGTTTAACACGAATGGGCAGTGAGTGAAAATGAGAATTTAACTGTCCACTCATGCATGCATGATAGATAGGACATCGTGATGTAACAGTTAAGTACTCTCTTTCCTTTTAAAATAATTACATTAAATTCTATGTCAAACGAGATCCTACTATAGTGCCCTGCTATTTGTAATCACAATACATCTTGTGGTTTTCCTCCGGAAAAAAGAGAATGAAAAGTTGTTATGTTCAGTGTGACGCATACTTCAAAACTTATTTTTTAGGTGTTTTATATTTATAACATTTCTTGGTACTTAAATCTTATCTTCTATCACTGGTGCTTTTGCATTCTCGCAACAGCTGTTTTTTTTTAAAGGTAATTAGATCGGATCCCCTCAAAGTATTCGTCAATTAGTTATTGCTGTGTGTATGGTTTCATCAAACATTCAAAACCTTTTTATTTCCTGAGATATTAGAGTTTTAACTGGTGCCATATAAGAATGTGGTGAATAAGCAACGGCGCCAGTCGTTACGTCATTTGTCTGGCTCATGTCACCGTATGTTTACATTGCATAGTTCGTGCAAGTTCTAACATGTTTTTTTCAGTTTGGTGTAGTTGTTATTCATTTACGGTCGCAATTATACATAAAATACGAATTGAAGGAAGAAACTCAAGGAAGAAAAGTCTTTTTTAAACAAAAATGTAAGTAAAACTGCCGCAACAAGGTTGATCAAGAAAATATGAGTGAACTAAATTGGTTTAAAAAATAAAGTAATACAGTAGTAATTTAGAAGTAAGTAATCAATAATTTTGTAATACAGTAAAATATAAAGAATGCCTTATAATATGTTGTTATATTCTTTTTCTAATAATAAGCTATGTTTTGTTACAGTTTTAACCTTATTGTAATTTCTCTTAATAATATTTGCAAATATACAATACTATTCAAATATCAATTTTATAATATTGCTTTAATAATAATATTATCAATAATGATTTGATTTATACCAATTTAAAGCTAAATGATGAACCTGCATGATAAACTAAATTTTACAAATATATATATATATATGAGAAAATGTTTATTTACATATATGACAAATAATTATAATTATAATAAATTTATATCAATCAGACTTTGATAATTTTAATTACAAGACTAATATGATAGATAACAAATTAATTTTAGCTCAAAACATTCTTAATTTTATGACAATCATTTATATTAAAAAATCAATATCTTAAGTCTAACGCGAGAAAATTTAAATTAGATAAAAAGTAACAGTAGATAAAGCTTAACAAATTGATAATAGTTGCCATATTTAAATATAGAAAAATTCTTATTTTTGTATGGTAAAGAGAGTAGTGGTTAAAATGACACTTTCAGCCCACTTTTTCCCATAAGAATAACATTGATCCTCCTCACTGTGATATTGGGTCTCTTTCTCTCACATTGATCCTTCCCATAGACCAGGTGGGTACATTTCTCATAATAATAGAATTGAACAGTGGCGGATTGGGGAATATTATTTTGGGCCTCTTAGGATTGATCTTCCTCACTGCGAAGATGGACCACTTTCTCCCCATTGATCCTTCCCATTGATCTGATGGGTTACTTTCTCTCACAACAATAGCATTAATCAGTGGTGGATAGTGGAATATTATTTTGGGGGTCTTAGCTTTGATTTTCCTCACTGCTAATTTGGATCACTTTCTCGCCCATTGATCTTTCCCATTACGCTGATGAGCCAGTTTCTCTCATAAGAATAGCATTGATCAGTGGCGGATTGAGGAATATTATTCTGGAGGTCTTATCATCAAGGGGATGGATCACCATGAGATATAAGCGCGGCCGGTTTCTAAGCCGATTTCTCTGTACCTGAGTTCTAAGAAAATTATTATACACATTTTAATCCTATTTTTACTACTGTAAAGATCAATTCACTTACATAGTTTATGTTTTATTCATATCTACCCAGTCAATTCAAATTTAAGTTTAAGAAAATAATTTAAAGAACACTGCATAAAACAAATAGGGCTTGTCAGTGAAATGTGGGAAGACTTAGACTAAAACTGTTTTCATTATATTACAATAAACACATTTCTCTATGATTTTGTACAATTGGTACAGTTTTATTTTAATTCAAAAAAATGTTGTGTTACTATATGCTGCGACCTATCGGTGTAAGGTTGAACAAAATGAGCCTCTCGTGAAAACTCAAGGCAGTGATGCCAAGCGTTGTACTGTGATCCACAGATGTTCGCAGAGAAAATATCAACTCGGCTACGTTCATTTAAGAAATCAGTTGTGTGAATACGATGTGTTTTGCAATGGGAGCCGTTTCTGTAAAAAGAGATCGAATAAAATAAAATATAAAACTACTTTATCTCTCAACCAGAGGAAAGAAAAATAAATGTTCTCCTCGTGGGAATTAGATTAAAGAAAAAAGTGTCATGAATGTATTATCATTTCTGCATGGAAAATACAATTTTAATACTTTAATTTAGAATCCATCCATTAATTTCAAATGATGTGCGTAGAATACCCAATTAATATAATTACGGGACTCGCTTTGTGTACCGCATGAACTAAGGCACTACTCTTGCAATAAACTGGACTGCCGATGACGGGGATCGGGGTTCGATCCCAGTTCCACTCATCTTCCACGCAAATCTGAGTGTATGCCATCTAAAAGCAACCTTACTCTTCTCTAACACATTAGCTTAATTCGTACATCGGCGTATAACCTACACGGGCTCGGTTCACTTAGGTGTGCTAATCAAATACTTTGGCCCTACCTTTGGTAATCTGATCTGTAAACAGAGTCAATAATTTGGTATTGATAATACAGGGCTATCTAAATCATTATGGACTATTGGCAATATTAACAAGAAATACACATGTCACACTAGATAAATGTCTTGAAACTATATTGTAATCAATTGTAAAGCTGGATAGTGAAAGGGGAGTGGAGCACTAGTGAACATGCCATGACCACCACTATTTTAAAATTAATAACATAGTTAACATAGTTCCATATTTCATTTTGACAATTATTATTAGATAAAATAAATTAATCACAAATATCATTTTTACTTTCTCACACACCTCGGGTGCCATAGCATGCCAAGTCAAATAGATGGAAATAACGTAATCTTTAGAGAGGAAGGAGAGGGAGTAACACAAATGCTAAGATGAGGATTTTACTCAACACATATAAGAGTGTGCATTGTAAAGATTATTTATATGCCAATTTTTGTTATTGTGATATTAGAAATACTTATCATCTTTTTACCTTAAATGTTATCCGTAAATTTACAATAATGAAGTAAGGTGGATATCAAATACGGTAATTTAGAAAAAAGTGTTCCTACATTAGCGTGGAGGGAATGAGCAATCCCGAGGAAAAATCAACCGAAATTTGTAGCACAGGTTCCTGATAAATAAAAATTAAAAACATAATATTAAGTGTGTTCATCGCAAAATTTTTGATGAAGTACTTTGAATGTATAAAGTTGTAGAATGCAAGTATTATTATATACTGTGTGTAGCAAAAATTATAAAATATCTAGTGATGTGTAGATATTATGAACACCCCTGACACACAAGTTATTGATAAGGGACACATTAATTATAAAATTATCTTGCTTCAATGTAAAACTTGTGTGTAAGCCTATCATATTTGGTCAAAATTGATATTTTCTATACAATTGGGTGAAAAACCTTTTCTTGCAGTATATTTTTATGTGTTTTATTATAATTTTAAATACTTATTTTTAGAGTAAGTGTTCATAGGTTTTGTAGTAGAGGCAATAAAGGTTACCTATGTAATATTTATTCCATACAAATTATCCATTTTTAAAAATGAAATGTTTCTTTTTGCATAAAATTGTTTTATATGCTATCTTCAAATTTGAATATATATAAAAATATATATAATATGTATTTTATAATATTATATTTTTATTTAAATTAAATATACAAATATAATATTATGTATTCTGGTCAAAATATTTTCTTTCAGTAGGAAAATGCTCAGATTAAAATTTTGTCAAATAAACAGAGAATTTTTGAATAGATTTTGTTTTTCTACAATTACGCTAGTGGCTTTAAGGATCAAGAAGGTTATATTCATAGGAAGTGTAACCGCATTTGTGGGGAGGCAGTGGGCAAAACCAGTTTGAAAAAACAACCTCAGTAAAACAGCCGACCGAGATTCGAACCTCGATCTCCCCGTCATATGTAGTCTAGTCTACTGCAAGAGTAGCGCGTTAGACCACGTGGTCACCAAAGTGGGTGTTAGACATATTAAAATACGTTTAAACGGATAAAGCTATATTTGATAATCGAATATAATTAATAAAAAATAGATTAATAGAGAGTGAAATTCTTGATAGTTACAAGTTCAGTGGTGTAACTACAGGGTGGTGACAAAATGCCGCAGGCCCCCGCCCAAAATAGGACTCACCACGCAGGTTCACCCACCCAAAATTAATTTAGAGAGATGATAGAATTGTCTTTTAAGTCTATTTTTGTTTCGTAAAGATCTAATTATTCAATCAAAAATTACTCAATAGTCACTTTATTACGCATAATTTATGTTGTACAAAAAATATATGTACATATTTTTCTTTAAAATCAATAGAAACAGCTGAAAGGTCATTTTTGAAACTTTACTAAAATGTATTTAAGGAGCACACGAATCAAGAAAGTCTGCAGGGATTAGCTATGTTATGTGTTGAGCTACTGCCTGTAGCTTGTCCTTGGAGGAAATGTAGACAATTTCACAAATATCAATGTATGTTTAGTCTCTCTAAGTGCTAATATTGATAAATAACTAGAGATTTGTTTATAATATTAATTAATATTGTAATATTTAATTCAGAATAAGTTTTTATAAAATATATTGAAACTTTACAGCAACAATTTTATCAACTTTTATTGCTGTATAGTAATGCAACTTAAGGTGGTTTTTCCTCAAAGGTTTTACACTCTTATCTCTCCAAGCAAATGCGGGTTCACTTTATCTAAATTCAACCTACCTACTCTATATTATTTATTATAAAAGAATGTCAATAATAAATGTAATCTACAATTGTACATAAGTTTTGGGGAGGGTGGGGTCTGTTTTTTCTTGGGGGGACCCACCATGGGCCCATTACTGCATATTTACACCTTTGTACATGTTACAAGCTAATACCGGTAAAGCTATTTTCACAATAGGAATTGTTAGTGCATCTCTAAGATTATATTAAATAATAATGATAACATTAATAATTAGTATCTGGCTGATGTAATACAGGAATGAAAAGTAAAATACATAATTTCTTATTTATAATGTATACGTACATCTCTTTCCTCTTCCCCCTTACTTTTAAGGGCTCTAACAATTTTAAAGGAGGGTCCATACCTCTGACCCCCAATTTTATATGTCCATGAAATAAAGGGTTAAAAAATAAAAATACTTTTATGTCAATTGATAATACATTTCTATTACCATTATTATTATTACTGTTATTATCATTTGGATTTTTATATTTTCCATCAAAAGGGACGTATGAATCTTTTAAAGGAAATTAAGTAACCATTGTGACTCTCAGACGCTGTCCTCACTCCTCATAACTTGGGTTAAGTCAGATGCTAACGAAATGATCTACATTCCACAGTGTGTCTGTCGCTAGTTTTATATCCAGTGTTACTCATACAGGGTGAACTGGTAAGGGAGGGAGTGTTGATAGGACGGGGTATTACCACATATTTCTCCTCCACCCCTTTCCTCATCGAAATGTGCCTTCCTCCAGTTTGTAAAACTTCCCTCTAATATACTAGAGTTTGAAGCTGAAAGATGGTTAGCATCAAACTTAAAATAAGTTCGATAACAATCTATTATTATTTTTAAATGCTTAAGGGACACCCCAAATAGCTTTTAGGGGCATTCCATTTTCAAATATTTTCCACTGGTTTCGATTCAATCCCCTAAAAACTCCTCAAAAATATTTGTTTACAAACTACCTCGCCCGACACTAATAAAATTTCGTCGACACTTTTGGTAGTCCTCACAATAGTATTATTTTTTCATTGTGACTTACTACCCGTTTGACTTATACACATACATTAATTTACCCTAATGAACTAGGAATGAGGAAGGTTACATTTTATATTGAATGTACTTACATTTGCGTTGATATAGAACCATTTTAGGGAAAAATACCCTTGTTACACCCGGCTGGGATTTGAGCTTCAATCTTCCCACCACCAGCAATCCATTCTAATAGTGTGTGTTACGCGCCGTGTTCAACTGACATTCTGAAGATGGGGAGATCACGGTTCGATTCCGGTCAAGTGGTTTGTCCTAAATAGTTTTCCACTCTCCCTCCACGAAAATGTGGAAGCATCTCCTCTTAATTTAACCTTCCCGATGCCTAACACATTAAAGATATTAGTACATAAGCGTTAAGCCCGAACTAGTAGTAAGACGCAGTGATAAAAAATAAATAAATATAAATTGCGTGTTTGGAACCGCTTTAAGAAAATAAAACCTCAGTACACTACTGGGATTCGAACCCTGATATTGTCACTAGCAGTCCAGTCTAATACGAGAAAGTTGACTGAAAATGGTTTTCTTCCACTGCGTAAGAAATTTAAAGAAAAATATACTACTGATTATTTGAGTTCAACCTAAAAATAAAGCAGCAGATTTCTTCAAAGTAAGTGAGTGGTCGTGGTCTTTGATAAAAGCCGCACTCTGGCCTTTCCTTTCCAAGAAATTTGACCAAAGTAAACAAGAGATTAGCTCACACCCCATTCACTCTTTCATTACAAACTTGACAGATATGACAACACCGCCACTCTAGTTCTGTGTCGGTTAAACAGTCCAAATAGTTCAATATATGGACGTTTCTCAGGAGTTGCGCTGATAGCACTTCTCAAGTTTTACAAGGTAGTCCTTCTACTTAATCCACCTCACTGCGAAGATGGGCCACCCACCTTCTTTCACATTGATCCTTCTCATTGAGCCGGTTGTTCCCTTTCTCATATAAGAGTAACATTGATCTGTTGCGGATCTGGAAATATTATTTGAGGTTTTAGCATTGGTCTTCCTCACTATGGAGTTGAGTCACTTTCACCCACCTTGATCCTTTTAATAGAGCAGGTGGGTCACTTTTCTTATAATAATAGTATTGAACAGTGGCGGATTGATCCTAGCATTGATCCTCCTCACTGCGAAGATGGACCACTTTCTACCCCCCTCCCCCAATTAATCCTTCCCATTGAGTTGATGGGTCACTTTCTCTCATAAGAATAGCATTAATCAGTGGCAGATTGTGGAATATTATTTTGTGGTTCTTAGCTTTGATTTTCCTCACTGCTAATTTGGATCACTTTCTCGCCCATTGATCTTTCACATTACGCTGATGAGCCAGTTTCTCTCATAAGAATAGCATTGATCAGTGGCGGATTGAGGAATATTATTCTGGAGGTTTCCTCCTCACTGTCGAGTTGGGTTACTTTCTCCCACATTGATCTTTCCATAGAGCAGGTTAGTTACTTTATCATAAGAATAACATTGATCAGTGGTGGATCAGGATAAATTATTTAGAGGGTGGGGGAAGAGGGTAAACCAGGTGTTAGACCATTAATTTGTTAAAACTTTTATAAATCACTAACATTTTATCATAATATTACTACGCATTTTTTGTTACTCATTTAGCCGTTTATTAAATCGTTTCCCAGGAGGCACACTGAGGAAGCGAGTAACGTCACCTCCCGCCTATAACTAATTTTAACTAAACTATTTAATTTTGATAAAGCCATGCTGTTTCACCTAATGAAATCAAGCTATGATACTCACAAGTACTCGAGCTATTTAAGTAATAATATCTTTATTACATAGGTTAGTACACTAACTTTCTTTTCAATATACTTACATACAAATCATACAGGGTGAATTTTTGTTATGTCTCCATGGGTGAACAAATTTGTCTTATTTTGTAGTGACCGTATGCAAGAGTGTCACATCCATTATATAAAATATAACTTTTGTCATCTCCTGGTGAAAGTGCAAGTTTATTCAAAGAGATACTGTACAATTGATGTTTCTCAATTATTATCATGGGCATATTGGCGTAGTGCACGATCCCCTGCTTTAAACATTTTTTATAATGATCATGTTTAATATTCTTTTTGAGACTTGTTTTTGACACACCTTTACCTACTTTTTTCTCCTCAAGACTCTCCTTTTGAATGGATTAAAGCTTTGGCAGAAGTTATATATATTTATAATTTTTGATCAACACTCATGATTAACTCATTATATTAACATTAATAGAAATAATAGTAACCTGAAATTATATTATTCTTGTTTAAAGCCTTAGTTAAAAGAGAAAATATAGCAACCATTTATTATTCAAATAATTCACTACTACTCGAACGTCACTCGGCGAAGGTAAATTCAATAATAAATAGCTGTTTCTATTTCACGTTCTAAATATAGCTTCGTTCAAGTATGGACTTTTAGGGAGGGTACACAATAAGTTACACAAGTTGGTCATAGCATTTGAGACGGGTTTAATTTCTTTCACAACAATGGCGATCTAAAATGGTATGTTGAAAGATGTAATATCAACTTTGGGAATCAAGAAGAAGAAATAAAAATGAAATTCTAATTCAAAACTATCTCAAGATTGATATCAATATAATATTAAAACATGTACGACTAATGGCTAAAGATAAGTGTGTTCAAGCTATTAGATGTTGGTCGATTACAATTATAACCCAAACACGGTGTTGAATGTAGGTCATATCTTAAATTACAACTGTTCGAAGACGAGTTAAAGCTTGAATTCCTAGTTTGTTCTTGTTTTCAAGAATAGAAGTCATGAATTATATTTGACGCGATTTAAATACTGGAAGCCTTCGAAGTTAATAGTTACACTATTATGATCAGCCATTTTTGAGTAATTCAAATTTTGGATCTTTGGCTCTTATCACGGAGCTAACCAGGACATTTCAGTGACTAATATTACATCAGGTTTTTCAAGCAGAATTTTGACTGTACACATTACATTTATTCAAAACTTGTTAATACAATATGGCGGATCTTTTGATTAACACACGAATTTGATTTATAGTCCCTTGTATTTTCACCTTATTAAAATATCGAATTATTATAGATTAATTGAATTAGGAACATACACTAGTTTAAAAATAATTAAATTCTGTAGTGGTGGTCATGTTGTATGAAGTGGTCTATTCCTTAGTTTAAATCTGTTTACAATGGGTTTTTACAGTTATAAAAGCTACCAGACCTACTTTGACGTATTCATACGTCAAGTCATATGGTCTACAGCTATTAGTTTTTGATCTAAAACATAAATATCTATAAAATAACAGCAATAAATAATAAAATGCTATCAATGTCAACAAAAAAAGTTTGTCTTAAAAAGAAGTTGGTAAAAGAGCAAAATAAAAAAATAGAAAATTATTATTTTACCTATTCATAGATGATTTTATGTTTTTTTGTTTTTTAAGAAGGATATAAAAAACAAACTTTTTATTTGTAAGCTCAAGTGCTTGTAAATATCATATCCTTATTTCAAAAAGTGAAACAGCACAGCTTTATCAAAATTAAATAATTTAGTCTAAATTAGTTATAGGTGGTAGGTGACGTTACTCGCTTCCTCAATGTACCTCCTTGGAAACGTTTTAATAAAAGTCTAAATGAGTAAAACAAAATGCGTAGTAATATTATGATAAAATGTTAGTGATTTATAAAAGTTTTAACAAATTAATGGTCTAATCCCTGGATTGCCCTCTTCCCCCACCCTCTAAATAATTTATCCTGATCCGCCACTGATCAATGTTATTCTTTTGTGAAAAGTGACTCGCCTGCTCGATGAGAAGTATCAAGGTGTTAAAAAGTTACCCATGTCCACAGTGAGGAGGATCAATGTTAAAACCCAAAAAAAAAATTCCCTGATCCGCCACTGATCAATGATTTTCTTATGTGAGAATTGTGAATGTGGGGAATGCCAGCAGTGCTATTATAACCACGACGCAAAACGAATTTGCGACCGTTAGCAGAGAGACGCTAGACTTTGCGTCAAAAGTTATTATTATTATTATTATTATTATTATTATTATTATTATTATTATTATTATTATTATTATTATTATTATTATTATTATTATTATTATTATTATTATTATTATTATTATTATTAGCACCGCGTCTTACTACCCGTTCGGGTTATACGCACTTACGCTAATGTGTAATGGTAGGGTGATTGTGAGATGAAATGAAGGACCTACAGTTTAACGTGGAATCCGAACCACGGTGGTGGCCTGGCATTCCCCACATTCACAAGATGTCTTCTCTGAGGTGAAGGAAGGGTTTGGTAATCAGATACGGTAAAAGTTATTATGGCCGACCACTTTGCGAAAGCAAAGTCCTTGCGAGCGCAAATATTTTTCTAGTAGCGTGACGCTAAGTTACGCAGACATTTTACTTGTCCTTTGGTTTGCGTTACGAGGTTATGTTTGCTAGTTTTTGTATTTTATTACGTGTTTTGTGTTACATTATTTAAACTTGCCATCTCATTAGCCCAATATAATAACCTCAAAACTTTTTGTGTGTGTTTCATATAATCTAGCTTTAAATAGGCCTATATCATAATGTAGGCCAAGAGTTGTAATACACTGAATGTATTTTATTTGAAACACAACACTATCAAAATGCATTACTATTCACCATCAATACACTGATAATTCAGGTGTTAAAATAATAAAACGTAGGCCTAATATGTTTAAGATGCTTCAACAAAACTCTAATGATGTAATCATATTTAAACTGAATCATACATACAGTAATAATTACTATCCACATTAATGTGGGTTGTAGGCCTATGAAATATTGCAGCCAAGACTGGAAATAACTAAATAGGCCCTAGCTTAATATTTGCATGCGGTTTGGTTTAGGCCTAGGTTTTTTAATCATAAATGGTTTACTAAAGTTATCTGAAACCAATAATTAGTAGTTAAACCTAGTTATAATAAAGTGAATAAATTGCAAACAAATCATTATAAAGAAATAAAATATCCTTATATTCTTAATCACTTAACTAAAGTCTGAATAATTCCCTTTAAGTAAAAGATGCATTTTATTATTTTTAGCCATCCAAACCACCGTCTCGTTCACTTTATTTGTTAACTTAGTAGGACGACTAACTTTAAGTTGTGAAAATATTCAGTGTGAACGCAATTTTTGGGAGATCTTGAACGCTTTCATCAACTTTAAGTAATTAGTTTTATTTTCTAAGATCTTCACACAGCATATTTGATTCAATCTCAAACGTGAGAACATTTTCAACACTGTAAATTAATAAAATTAGCACAAAGACGGCCTATATATGTTCAGGTGGAGTACTGTATAGATAGGAAGTTTTCTTTGTCTAAACTCAACTCAATCAAACAATATAAAATCTAAAACACCGTACTGTAGGCCTATATCTTTGAACGTTCAATTTTTGGCTTGACAAAATCGAGGACGGTTTTAAAATAGGCCTACTAAGAAAGCCAAAATAAAAAAAAATATATACTGTTTGATAAATGTTGTTTTTGAAAAGAAAGTTTTATAAGGCATATATTTTTTTAGTTATAAATTAAAGTTATTTTAAATTAAAATAGGCCTAAATATAAGGAGAAGTCTACATTATAAACTGTTGAAATTATTTTTAATTAATATAATAAAATACACTTGTTCCAGTATCAACATGAATATATGAAGAATAAAGCATTGGGTCGTAAAGCATAAATCTTACAAAAACATTGTTTCTTTATTAGCCAACTTCTCATACTAATTTATTCATTTCCCCATGTGACATTACTATTTTAATGCATATCTCACATGTTTTTTGACTACAAGATGTTATGTGTATTGAATAATTTAGGCCTAGTATTTTTTCATTTCAAATCGTAAGCAAACAAAATTATGCAAGTGATTTATTAAATTAAGCTAGGTAAAATCGTTCTTGCAAATAATGTGAAATGTGATCAGCTGTTTGAGAAAATAAAATTAAATGAATAATGTTCAGTCATGAACACCAGCATTCTTGAAATAAATGTACCTAATTTATAGCCTCTAACTTCTTAAACGGTAATATTCTTTGGAAAAGTGGTGCCAACTGTTGACGCAAACTGATTTTATTCTGTACGTTAACGCTAGAAGCAAAGTCGAAGCTAAAACTAGCGAGCGATACAAAGTGTGGTGGTCATAATAACCCAAACGCTATCTTTTCTTCGAAAGTGAAGCTAACTAGCGGTAGCAACTAACTTTGCGTCGAATGGTCATAATAGCCCTGCTGGCCTCCACCGTGGTTCGGATCCCACGTTAAACTGTAGGTCCTCCATTTCATCTCACAATCATCCTACTCATTACACATTAGCGTAAGTGCGTATAACCCGAACAGATAGTAAGACGCTGTGCTAATAATAATAATAATAATAATAATCTGTGAGAAAACAACCCACTGGCTCTATGAGAAGGATCAATGTGGAAGAAAGTGGCCCATCTTCACAGTGAGGAGGATCAATGCTAAGACCCCCAAAATAATATTCCACGATCCACCACTGATTAATGCTATTCTTATCAGATAAAATTACCCACAAGCTCAATTGGAAGGATAAGTGTGGGAGAAATTGGCCAAACAATCCAGTGAGGAGGATCAAAGCTAAACCCTCCCTCCCCACAATAATATTCCACGGACCGCCACTGATCAATGCTATTCTTATGAGAGAAAGTGACCCATCAACTCAATGGGAAGGAATAATTGGGGGGGGGGGGGGGAGGAGAACGAGGTCCATCTTCGCAGTGAGGATGATCAATACTAATACCCTCAGAATATTATTCCCCAATCCGCCATTGTTCAATTCAATGCTATTCATAAGATAAAAATTAACCCACCTGCTCTATGAAAAGGATCAAGGTGGGAAAAAGGAACTCAACTCCATAGTGAGGAGGATCAAAGCTAAAACCTCTAAAATAATACTCCCCTTTCCGCCACTGATCAATGTTAACCTTATAGGAGAAAGTGGCTGAAATTGTCATTTTAACCACTACTAAAGTGATGTAGGGAAGTAAAATATAAATAATATTACTTTAAAATAAAAAGTTTACTTTTAAGGGTCGATCGGGTCTATGTACTGTACCTTAAGACCAAACTAGTTTGACACTTTTGGTCTAAGGCACCACTCTCAAAATAAATTAAAACTTCTGGTAATGGGGAGATCGTGTTCGAATTCCGGTCAAGTGTAGTGACGGTTGCTTCTCTTAAATAGCTTTCCTCTTTCCCTCAACTTGAATTCGAGAACACTTCCCCTAAATCTAGCCTTCCTCCTCCTAACCACACAAGTATTTATTACATATTCGTACAGCTCGACTGGGTAGTGAGACATGGTTCTAAAAAATATCTAGCACATTATTGGCAACACTGTAAATAATGGATACGGGGGTTTTCTGCCTCCACCCCGAGATAAACATTTATTGTCTCTCTATATTGTAAGGAAGACCGCCCCACAATGTTGCTAATAATTCCTTTCTAAGTTTGCAAAGATACTTTTGAACAGGGAATTAACATATAGTATTTTGCCTATTAATGTTTTGTTTGTTAATGTTATAATTATGTAATTAAATAGTTACCAGAGACGTGTGACAATTACTAACATATCATATCCCAATCCTCCAGCAATAGGATCAAGTGTGTTAGAAGAAATCTTTGAGAAAACAAATTCACAATACCTACTCAGTTATTCTGAGAAATATATAATGTTCTTTACCTCCACCCGATGTTTTCCTTCCCTTCCAATAATATCAATACGCTTACTTTCTTCATACACTACTCATTTACAAGCTCCAAATTAGAACAGCCCACTCTCGGCTGGTTTCTTGAAACAAGGAGTATTGAAATGGAAAACAGGGATACGGAAGCCACCCTTCATACTGCCACAATTAACTTCCGGCCTACCTTCAGTGTTCCACGTTCTTATCTAGGATGGCCTTCCCTAAGAACAGCCTAGAAGACACGACCAAAATTATGTCTAACTGGACGCGAGTAACAAAGGTCATAGTTTATTGTCATAATTACTACATCAAATTCCTCTTAAGAAAACCTATTTTCAATATGTTTTTACTTTCTTGCTACCTTGCAGGTAGAGAAAGTATTGTGGCCATCAAAAAAATTGAACTGGAGATTTTGATGAATGTTGACGTTTCATGACCCCCCGAACTGAAAAAAGGGTTTTTGGATTGCCGTCTGACTGTATCTGTACCTCGGAATAGAGCATAAACTATTTTAACGATTGTGCTAAAAGTTTGTATCTAGGGTTTTCATAGGGCTGCCCCAAGGTCTTTTTGGAATTGGATAGCAAACCCTAAAATTAAGGGTGGTATGCTTAAAGCCGAAAAGAGAAAACATAGATTTTATCAAAATCAGCTATAACTATTTTGATTAAATTTATTTTCTAAGCATTGATCAATATGACAAACAAAATGGATACTCTCAGTTTTTCATCAAAATGACTTTAAGGGCTCTGATCAAATGTATAAAATCTCTTTTTTTTATCATATCTTCGTAACTATTAGAGATATGTAATTACTTATCATTGCAAATATGTAGATCTACTTATAATAATAATCTTTTATTTGAAACGTATTTTTATAAAACCAATAATTTTCAAGTTATACGCAAATACTCTATATGTATTTTTTTAACTTTTATAACACTAAAGGTAAAATATTACAACTGTAAAAAAAAAATCCAGCCCAAGATGTTGATGGATGTTGACGTTTGATGACCCCCCCCCCCCCCCGAACCCTAAAAGTGTATTTTGCAAAGTCTATGTGTCTGTTTAACCCTAAAATGAAGTGTAGTTTAAGAAAGGGCGAAAAGAGACAAAATCAATTTTCTCAAAATCTGCTCTAACGAGTTTGATTAAAATTCGTATCTAGGCGTTGATTATGGTTATTAATAAAATGGATATTTTAATTTTTCAAAGAAAATAGCTATAAGGGTACTTTACAGAAGCGAAAATTTCCGTAAACCCGCAACTATTTGAGATACTAAATAACTTTTCATTGCAAAATTGTAGTACTATTAAAAATTTAAAAAAAACCTGTTAATTGAAATATATATTTATAAAACCAATAGTTTCTTAGTTATTTCAAATATATTAATATAATTTTGTGATCTTTAGTTGTACAGAGATAATACTTAAGTTTTAATGCAATAATTCTCTAATACCATAGAGTAAGTAGATAAGTATCTAAATTGTGATGTTCTTTTTCCATTAACTTCTTAGGGGAAATGTCTGCACAGTAATGATCTCTCTCTATCATTTTAGACTCAATAGTCAATATTTACCTTTTTTACTGGTCTAAATGTATGAATGAGGAATTTAATAGAAATGCAATAACCATAAGATGTGAAATCCCCAATAAAATGTCGAAAATAGCTCGGGTTTGCTAGTGTATATTATTTCGTTTCACATGTGTTACAAGTTTTGAGTAAATATCTCAATTTTTAAACAATGGAGTGAGAAATTCCGTGCGGAGTTCTGTACCATCTATTTATCTTCTTGAAATGTAAATGGTTGTAATGAGAAATCAAATAACGTAGTTATAGATAATGTTGTATCTGTAAGTGTAAACATAATGCACTGCTAAACTGCCAACGTTAAATTTAGCATTTAAAAATCAAAAGTAAGTATAAATTGTATTAAGAATTGGACTTAAAGAATGTACTTCCTTGAAACCAAATGTTATAATAGCTTTATAAGGGGGACCTTGCGGTCTATGGGTAAGGTGTCGGACTTCTGTGCTGGGGTCCGGGTTCAATCCTCGGTCCCGGCACAAAATTATCTGATTACCAAACTCTTCCTTCACCTCTGACAAGACATCTTGTGAATGTGGGGAATGCCAGGCCTCCACCATGGTTCGGATCCCACGTTAAACTGTAGGTCCTCCATTTCATCTCACAATCACCCTACCAATACACATTAGCGTAAGTGCGTATAACCCAAACGGGTAGTAAGACGCGGTTAAACATAATAATAATAATAATAATAATAATAATAATAATAATAATAATAGGTTTATAATTATCTATACTTATAAAATAACATGTCCTGACTGACTGACTGACTGATTCATCATCGCCGAGCGCAAACTATTAAGGCTACAAGCATGAAATTCGGACTGTATATTCATTTTGTTATGTAGGCACCCACTAAGAAAGGATTTTAGAAAATTCCACCCTAAAGGGGTCAAAATAGGGATGATAATATGTATGATAATATGTATGAAAGTCCGTCATTTTGAAAGTTACATAAACAAAATTTTGTATCTCGGTTATTGACGTAAAACAAATAAATAAGTGTTTCAGGAATTTTGGAAATTTTATTTAATAAGGGATGAAAAAGGGGGTGAAAGTTTGTATCGGACTTGCATTATTTTTGATCTGAGGTCAAGTTATGGTCATCAACGTAACGTAATATTTTAAATTAATCTGTAAATACATATATATATTTTCGTATTTGTATATAATCAACTTCCACGCGAGCAAAGCCGCGGGCAAAAGCTATCTAGTTATTTATAAAATATAGGGTAGTGCATCATTATGTAACAAAACAAACGTGGTAGATATATATAGTTCTACCCACGTGAGTTTAGTGTTCATTTTCGAGCAATGGGATAACTTACTAGCTTGTCAAACATACACTGAATGGACATTCAATTTTATAATTGAAGAACAATATACCTGTGCCCTCAAACATTTAAAATATTAATAAGTCAAAAATGTCAATTAACTGACTAACCAAATGGAGCATATATAAATCCTCACTCCTTACAAATCGTACAAATGTTCCACGTTACTGATTTTACCGTTCACAAGTCACTTATGTCACTTTTGTAAAACACAGGCCAACGTCAGATCAGTACATATCCGATGCTATATCTCAGCATACTCTCCGATACGGTCATGTGTCATTCTCCTTATCCCGTAGACTATAAAAGTAAACTCTAAGCTCTAGCACATTCGGGATAGGATTTGCTTGAATTAATTCAAACAAAAATAATTTCTTGTTCCCGTCAAACAATAGACCCCTTAGATTGACATACTAAGAATTCGGTTCTTACACTTGTATCGTTACGCCATTAGCCGTCATATTGTAAAAATGGCGTCCAGTCAAGACCTTTGGGAAAATTTTTCTTATTTTGTAACGAAAACTTACTTTCTACAAAGTAAATGTTAAACACAAAATTAAATAGTAAAATATTGTAGCGTCGTTCCGAGATACAAGCGTTTTAAAATTAAAAGAAACATCAAATAGGCCTAATAGTCGATAGGGTAATATTATGTACAATCAAATTTACCAAGTGCCCCAATTTCAGTGTGTTCTCATGAACCGCCCGAGCTACGGTTAAACTGACCAACTCAACCCTAAGTTGAGATAGTTCCCGCAAGAGCGCATTGAGGCGCGTCCGGCGCTTGAACCTGCTACTACCTTCGAGGAATGTCTAGGCGAATATTCTTGGCTGTTCCAGTCTGGTTCACACGTTCTCCTTCCATGCGATACCTCTGGTCACATGTTTTCCTGTCCCCTCCCCCCCAGTCTGGTAAACTGTAAAACTTAATAAATTCTAATTTAACCAAAATGTTTTGTACAGATTCTCTCTCTCTTTTTTAAAAAAAGATATGATTTAAAGTGGGATGTTGTTTAAGTCTGGTTTGACTTGGTAATATTTAAATGTTGAATTTTGATCTTTGTGCTCTTAGTCCTGCGGACAAGATGAAGTAAACGTACTCTTTTGTTAAAGTTCTTTTGGCGATCACAAGATTCAGAACGTAGCATTTTGTGGTCAATTGTGTTTTGGCCAAATTTAATCCACAGTTATAAAATTAAAATATGTTTGTGTATCTGCGCAGATACTAGCCCGTGGTACCATAGTTCACCTGCATTGCTCTAAATCCCTCAAGGACCTCAATATGATTTGACCAATAACTAGACTAAGACTAGCCTGAGCTCTGACAGCTGACCGCAAACTTATGATTATATATAAGGCACATCCTTCTCAATAATCCCAATTACAAAGCACAAACCCCTGGATTTTTACAATTACATTTGTTCCCCTTTACTAAAGTGGCATTGTACACAACAAGCAGTTTCACTGGTAGATGAGAGAACAAAGAAAGGAAGAAAAATAGGAGCTGATAAACCATCAATTCATAGTGATGGCCTAACAATCTTGTAAATGGAATAACTTAAAGAATATCTGCCACTCAGAGTTCAATCCTGTCCACCTCGTTACAACCTATCCCTATCTTGAGCTAGTTCTATCCAGTCCACCTCGTTACACCCTATCCCTATCTTGAGCTAGTTCTATCCAGTCCCTCTCACTACACCCTATCCCTATCTTGAGCTAGTTCTATCCAGTCCCTCTCACTACACCCTATCCCTATCTTGAGCTAGTTCTATCCAGTCCCTCTCACTCACCCTATCCCTATCTTGAGCTAGTTCTATCCAGTCCCTCTCACTACACCCTATCCCTATCTTGAGCTAGTTATATCCCGTCCACCTCATCACAAGGTTTGTCCCACTCCGGCTCTGGAAGTGGCTACCTACTCAGGCAAGACGTGACGTCACTGCTCTGACAGCTGCACTGTCCCGGCGCTCGCTTAACATGGCCCCATGCACAACCTTTAGAATATTCTTTGTGTATTTGATATCAAACTTACCAGGAACTACACGACTATTTTGAACCCACTGATGCTTGAGGATTTCAACTTATTTATTATAAATACGCTGTAATTAAAAAAAGTTTGTAACTTGTACTTTTGTACTCGGCCTATTCTCTTTCTAAATACAATAATATTTAAACTGGTAACATTAATCACTATACAATGTTTTAAACTTTAATGAATTCAACCTAGCCGTTCATTAAATTGACAAGAATTTATAAATAATATTGTTTTTCTTATCATCGCATCTTATTACCTATTCGGGTCATTCGCTTAATATTGTTGTTAATATAGTAATAATACAGAAAAATAAGTACGGAAGTAATACAATAGTAAACCAATTCATTTAAAGTAAAAACAAATCATGTACTAGTTATTTAAAAATAAATACTAAAAAAAGGGAAAGTTTCAATTAACTATTTAATTTTAAAACTTTAAAATTCGCCACCAAAATAAATGAAACTATTTTGGGCAAATGAAATATTGTGTATAAGATGCATTTAAATTGTTGTTGGGTTTAGTTTTAAATAAGACTTATACACTCATTAACTTATATCTTAAATAATTTTACTTTGTTACTGTAAATACTTAAGAATAATATTCCAAACATAGTTTAATTTCACACATCTCTACATTTATTTATGTTGACCCCCCTCCTACCCCCCTACGTTCCTACCTTTCCGTTTTAAAACTAGATCCAAACTAACTAGTTTAAAATTATTTGCACGCGTACAGTATAGTACAACCAACAATTATTTCAGATCAAAACTAAACGTAACTAGCAGTAATTATTACAATAGTTTTTTTGAGAAAATCTCTGGTTGGAACTATTTTTTTTTAAAATCTATATAATTAATATTCATCAGAAATTCTAACTTTTCTAGGATTGTATCCATTTCTTCTTGACTTTCTTTATTTCACTTTGCTTACATAACTCACATGTTTAATTCTAATGAAAGTTCTAATTCTTGCATAGTCCCACACTAGGAAATGTATTAGATAGTAGTATTTTTTAAGTTCTTTAATGACACCTTTCTGTCTCCTGTGTGAATTTCCCTCACATGAAGTGATTCAAAAATGGTCTTGAACTCGTTTACAGTGGCCTTCCACTCTGAAGAGGGCAAAGGGAATACAAGCCTTTCCCTCCAAAGGTAGTCGTTTTACGGGATAGGGCTCTTATCATAACTGAACGTAAAATATCTTACTTGTCCATTGGAATAATCTTTCCATAACAAGCCAATGATTCTAATTGTGTTGGTGTTAACAGTGTTGTGACAGAGTTAAACGACATTTTTCTTCATATTTACGTTTGATTAAGCATAATTCTCGTTTTAATTCCTTTGGCCCACCAATATGCTTCCTATTTCGTTTGTAATGGCTTTTAGTTTATCAAGCAAATTTGTATTACCATTTTTGTTGTACTTTCTTAAAAATAAATTCAATTGAGTTTTCAAGGAATCTACAGTTTCCCTTAGTTTTTATTTTCTTCAAGAAACTGCTCATAGTTAACACAGATATCACATTTTAACAATATCATCTTCTTCAAGGTGTAGGGGATTATCCAAAACGGTTTCATTTATTTCAACGCGTGTTTTTTAGGATTTAAATGTTCAATTATTTACAAAGCAGCAAAATGAGTACGTCTAACATTAATTCATTCTTCTCTAACTAGAGCAAATTTCAATTCATCATTTTATTCAATCAGGTTAGATTCAAAGATGGAACAGCAATTGTTTCTATTATTTTCCTTTGTGGTAAACCTACTAAATGAATTTTGATGTCGTAACTTACTCATAAACAGAGGTAGAAAAATGGTCGTTACACACATGAGAATATCTACAATTAATTGCGTCTGATCATTTATACTTGGTCAGCCAAAGTTTTCAACTTACGGGAACGTGTCATAAACAATATTAATGTCCAGTTTTTGTTTTGTTTTTCGGAAATGAGTTGTGCATTTTCTGTTGCACAGCAACTCATTTTTGTTCTTTACACAATCAAAATGAAAGAAATCAGCGACATAACCTTATCTCTAATCTCCGTTAAACACAGCACACGTCAAAAAAACAACAAATTTAAATTAGATAGAAGGACACTTTAAAACGATATTAGTAAAGATCACGATTTGTCATACATATATATAACTGAAGGAAAACTAGGGTTATAGCAGGTGGTCACAAGCAGTGTCAGAGCTGTGACGTCACAGCGGTGTTTCGGTCGCCAACCCGCGATACTAGGGCGGCAGCGCCAGCATCAAAGAACTGAAACAGCCATTACTATAAAGCCTTGCCTCATTACACCCTGTCCCTATCTTGAGCTAGTTCTATCCAGTCCACCTCATTACACCCCATCCCAATCTTGAGCTAGTTCTATCCAGTCCACCTCATTACACCCTGTCCCTATCTTGAGCTAGTTCTATCCAGTCCACCTCATTACACCCCATTCCAATCTTGAACTAGTTCTATCCAGTCCACCTCATTACACCCTGTCCCTATCTTGAGCTAGTTCTATCCAGTCCACCTCATTACACCCCATTCCAATCTTGAACTAGTTCTATCCAGTCCACCTCATTACACCCCATTCCAATCTTGAACTAGTTCTATCCAGTCCACCTCATTACACCCTGTCCCTATCTTGAGCTAGTTCTATCCAGTCCACCACATCAAACCCTATTTCTTTCAGGTCCATTGTAATGTTATCCTCTCATTATTATGTTCCTACGTCTTCCTAATGGTCTCTTCCCATTGGGTCTACCAGTCAATACCTTATAATCTAGTAAACATTAAAAGGATCAAATTGAATGCTTTCCTAACTAATCGATCTACACAATATTTTGCATTAAATGTGTATTTTTTTAACATTTTTATTAAATATAGAGTAGTACTATTTCAAGAATGTATATTCCAAAATCAATAACATAAGTAACATTTATATTTTGGTAGACCTTATCAAATAAAACTTTAATGACTTATATATAAATAATATTAACACCACCTTATATGTGCACTTGTTCAAATTGTGAAATAGTTGCATCTCTTGTCATGGTTTTTGGGGAGCTAGGTAAATAAAAATGTAATTTTTGGCATTTTAGTATTACTCGAGAAGATCTATTATGTATAATTCATGTGAACCTTTATGCAAATGCATGGATATTGGATAATGGCCAATAAGTGCAATATTTGCCAAATTAGTATATAAACTTAAACGAATGTTATATGGAGAGGGAAACATATTAAGTAACGTTAACTGCTTCTTATTTATCTTTAGTGATTTAGCAAGTAAAATATCACATCTGTAAGATAATAAAATATTATACTCCTAAGAGTAAATATTACTTTTGCTTTACTTTAAAGAATGATTAGCACTTATCGATTTAATTATATTCACGTTGGTGACCTGGTGGTCTAGGGGTAAGGTGTCAGACTTCTGTGCTGGCGGCCGGGGTTCAATCCTCGGTCCCGGCACAGATTTATCTGATTACCAAACCCTTCCTTCACCTCTGACAAGACATCTTGTGAATGTGGGGAATGCCAGGCCTCCACCGTGGTTCGGATTCCACGTTAAACTGTAGGTCCTTCATTTCATATCACAATCACCCTACCATTACACATTAGAGTAAGTGCGTATAACCCGAACGGGTATTAAGACGCGGTTCTAATAATAATAATTATTATATTCACATCTACATCTAGTATAGTTCAAGATGCACTTCATTTGTCAAGAAGGAGAAGGATTGGGAGAATAAGGTAAACTTTTATAAATGAGGTGTGTTATACCAATATAGTTTAATTTACGTTACATCCATTACTGTTTCCATCCTGTGGCTTAGCCTAGCTTCACATGCCCTTTAATATAAATTAACACTAGGACCGGCCCAACATCCAGTCCCCAGGCCATTAATTCACCACTGTGAATGAGTAGACACACATTTCACAAATGATACATTTTTCGGCCATGCCGGGAATCGAACCTGGGACCCTTAGCTCAGTAGACAGACACGCTACTGACTGAGCTAAGGTGTCGAACACCAACATTATTTTAATAATAGGTTCAAATTTACATATGCAATTATTGTTTTATAAATATTGTGACGTCTACTAAAGGAAGTTATTCGCCGACATGAATCACATGGGACACTTTCAGAGAGAAATAATGTCGGATATTAAATATTTTACTTGAATATCCACATTTATATTGACAATAATTGCAGTTATATAGTGAATCTTGCCATGTCATATTCGACTAATTAGATTTTTTAAATACTATTACTATAGTTCCTGAAATAACTATTATATTAATAAATAGGTGTTAAGAATGTTTAATGTGGAAAGCCCTAATGGGTTATGGCAGAAAAAATGCAAATCAAACATTTTGGTTTTTTAATTGATATACTTCAAATGTAGCCATAAAAATAAAATTACGGTCGTTTGATTAGTTCCACGTAATTACATAAAATATGTGTTGTTAGTTGTTTAACTTGCTGATCTGTCGGTTTATTAAATTTTGTTGGCATGGAAAGCAACTTTTCCATTAAATTTTGTTAGAAAGTTACTTTCATATTTAGTGGACACATAGCTAAATATTTGCAAAAAATATAGAAAAATAATATTTAATTCCAGCATCTATTACAGTAAGGTTATAAATTACGTGAATATTCATTGACTAATACAATTATTGGTTGCTCCATTGTTTATAAGTTCTAAGCTTCTACGTTATGTTCATTCCTTCTCCCCCCTTAATCCTCCAGTACGAACCAAAACATCTGTTCAGTAGTGTACTGCTTTGTATATTTTATAGTTAATGAGATAAAGTCACAGCAATTATTATACAACTAACCGGTTTTTAAAAGAATCAAACCAATTATTTAGTCTTCAAAGCAGGTCACATAGTAAAATACATTTTAAAAAAAAATCTTGGTTTGAAGTGTTTTGAACCTCAATCAAAAACGAGGTATGTATTAAGTTAAAAATATGATTTTTCACTCTCTATAGGCCGATTAATTTAATATTAGCCCAAATGAGTCTAGCATTCGTTTATATATCCTAGTAATATTCAGAAATAATTGGTTTTAATACAACTACCTATTTCAATTTTTTATCTTCATTATATTCCTAATTTAAATATGTATCGCACCCAGAAATTTACTTTGGAGGAAAAGAGGGCGGGAGTGGATAAAAATACTCAAGATATTATTTCTACATTTATTTCCAACTAGGAATTTCAGGGGAAATTTTTATGCGTATAGTGGTATCTTTTTTTTATGTCAATTTGTAAGTCGGGTCTTGAAATGTTGCCTATGCATTAGACAAATCTTCAGTGCTGTATTATATAATAGTGTTTATTTTAGAGCTTTTCTTAAATTTGTTGTGAATTTGGAAGGTAGAAAGGGGGTCAAATGTCCCCCTTGTTTTACTTGTTGCACTACTCATTCTATTCCAGTTATGGATAAAAAAAATGTAGAGTAGAATATTTATTTTTCCTTCACAATCACATCTGCTTAGAATAATTTATATTTACATGTTTGTTTGACTCTAATAAAACAACTTTGTTTGGTCTCAGAAACCCGCACTAAATCAATTAGCAGGAATGGGTATAGAGGGGTATATAACATGTTGAAAAAAATAAAGAGGGGTTTATTTTGTATGGAGATCGCTTGTTGCTATGCAATCACTCGGGGAGTTAATACCTTCGTATTTGGCAAATAAAATCAAATAAAATAACTTTAGGTGAATAATTATTTTTGATTGAGTAGTTCTTAAACTATTCAGATAAATATATGTACTATGTGCTTCTAGTCTAGTTCCTAAGTGATTGGTGGATACAGGGAGTATTGTATTGGGAAATTAGCTAGTAGCCTATAGTGGGAATATTATTATATTAGTTTATATAATATGGTACAATCCATTTACCTCAACCAATTAGACTATGGACCTGTCTTATAAGTTACAACATAGTACAACTAAGTCAGGCAAAATTACTATCTTTTAGGCTAAACGGAGTACACATATTTCAACTTTAATATTTAGTTTAAAGTTTTTTTATAATATATGACTTAAATTAAATTACAAACCTAAAAGTTTCAGGTGTAAACATAAAATGCAGATTAAAAAATATAGTCCATAAATAAATAAACTAAATAAACAAGCCTCAACAATTAATATAAATGTACACACTATTTAATTAGTATAAAGCAAAAAAATCCCGCAGTAAGAGTTGTAAATTAATCGTCAAGTTCCCAAATATAGCAAACTAGCTGATATACCCGCCGTTGACCGGGAGAAATATATTTTAGAGTAAGACAGGTAAAAAGGATAAAAAGGTGTAAAAAGGGCTAAATAAGGGCAAAAAGTTTCAAAAGTATATCTAATCATTATTTTTTTTAAAGTATAAAGAACGAGTTAAAAGGGTAAAAAAGTAAAAAGGAGCAATAGGGTAAAAAGTCATTAAGGACAAAAGGGCAAAAATAACAAACATGTAACAAAAGGGCAAAATGGCAAAAATAATTAGAAAGGGCAAAACGACAAAAATGATCAAAAGGGCAAAAAGTAAATCTAATAAAATAAAAATGTCAAAAGTGTAAAAAGCGTATAGCGGGTAAAAAATTGTAAAAAGAATGTGAGGTTAATCTAGTCTAAAAATTTTAATTATGACTTCCAGGTGCAAATGTTCGTTAACAGGGGCTACCATAAACCGTATTGCACAACTGTAGGAAATTCAGTACTAAATCTATCTCGTGGTGTAAATAGCTCTTCATTATTTAAGTTTTTAACTAATCTAAGAAAATCTAATCAAAGTTTAAAAATTCCAGTTTCAAGGTACATATATCCACGCACAGGGGCTACTAGTTTTAAATTTTAGACATCAGCATAATGTAGATATCACGCAATACTCATGACAGACAGACAGACAATCGACAAACTTTTCATTTTATTAATATATATAAAATACAAAATTAATACTTATATATGTCAACAATTATAAACATTTAAATATTTATGACCGTAAACTAGTTAAGAGCAATGTCTGAAAAGATAAATTCTAGCCAAAATGATATCAATATATCAAACAAATATTTCAAACCTAACAGTCTTGGCTTTGGCAAAGTGTTCAGTTAACCGATGTTGATAATTACATACACTACGGTGAACTTCAACACGGTAGATGTCACCCTTAGCTGACCGCATCTATGTGGCGAGTCTTTGTAGTACAAAAAACGATCGTAGGGATACAATAATCTTCAAAATGAGGTTGAAGGTTGAATGCATATCTTCATTACAAGCACAAAGTGTTTCCAAATCATTAATTGATATAGCAACAGGCGCACTCTTTCTCACGATTCCATTTCAACTTCTGATTGTACCTCAACATTTTTTATTATTTAGAATATGGGCTGTTATTATTTGTAACTGCATATGTTAGGAATTCTGTCAAATCATGGATCTGGATAATTTCTTCAAGGAAACGTATTATAATCTTCTGAAATATACTCGATGATTGCCTGTAATACACCATAAGTGCATTCGTTGAAAAATTTGAGTGATGAATCTGAAACTTTATTTATTCTTGGTAGTTTCATTTCAAGGCCCATTTGATCGGCAATACTAGTGGTTTCCTGGAAGAGAACATTACATTTTTTTCTCAATCTCTCGACAATAAACCTCAAACATAAGGATGTGTCTTGCACTTTTACGACCAATATTGATGTATTATAGTTCAAGTGACATAAAGGTAGAGTAGTAAAGAGCACATGTGATAGATACTCAAATGCTAAAACCATTTCACTTTCACAAAGAGCAGAATAAATTCATCTTTACTTTGCGCCACTAATAATGGCTATTGATATGAATAAAGAGAAACTGAAATAATACATAAATTAATCTTACCTTCAAAATTATATCCTTATATTTTAGCTTAAGCAAACTGTTTGTATTTTAGAAAATACTATATTAATTCTCAATTTTTGTGCATATGACACGGCATGGTTTATAAAGATACTCAGCACTCTCAACAAGATATATATCAATTCTTCTCCTTACATTTTATAGCTATAAGGAAACTAAATTATAAAACATAATTTTAAAACGCACAATATACCAAACAAAATCTTCATTCGAAACTAATAGTAACCAACACATATCTTTGGAAAGGCGATGCTATTATGTACAAACGGGAAAACCTTGCATTCCATATTCACCAAACACATACTAGCATTAAAAAAATACCGGTCTTGTTTAACTCACTGGTAATATAGTGTTTTTGTAAGTGAAATAGTTCTTACTGAAAGCCTTTATACGTAAAAAACAATAGTGTGCTTATATTTGATTTGAATATATGAATGACGCGATTAAATATTTTACTTTAGCTAGCATATTTTCTCACAAATTTGCAGTTAAAATAGGTTTATCTAAGAAGATAAAGTTGTTTTATGGGTAAATAGCCTTCCTAGTGATGTTCCCAAACACTCGCCTCCCCCCATCTTCCCTGTTCACCATTAACTGCCCAATTACCGTCACAGCTATCGCAACCAGTTGCCCGCTGCTCGGCGAGCCTAGCTCTTCTAGAGGTTAATGGCGGGACCCGTGGGGTGGTGGAGGACGGCCACAATGCACAATTGCTACAAAGTGGGGCTATTCTCACTAGGCTAAGTGAAAGAGAAAAACAATATTTTCTCCTTGCGATAAGCAATTTTTGTTAACTGTCCAGTAGACTGTTTGGGTAGACTTAGTCTCATAGTCTACATTAACGCTACGCCCCTGATTCTTCTTTGCTATGTATATTTTAATAAAATAATTCCAAAACTTATACCTTAACCTTAATAGGTAGGAAGGCACAGTTCTAGAAAAAGAAAAAAGATAAATATTGAATAGCTTTGTACCGTTCTACCCAACAGGTCTTATAGTACTGATAATTGATGGGTCAAAGTGTTTTTAAATACTATATTTTATATCGATAAAGTAGTGAAAATAGCTTTTTTTATATTCTTTCTTCGCCAAGTAATCAAAACCCACTCAAGTGTTAGTAGCCAACCTCGGTGGTCTTGGGATTGCTCGCCTCAGGAACCGATGTTCGTAGTGAAAGCTCAGCCAGGGGCAACGGAATTTTCTTGATCCATACAAATCCGTAGCACAACTTCCTTCGAGGTGGTGGTAAAGCTATGTCAATTATGGTATGGGTAAAAGATTTATATGAATATATATGTTATGGTATATATAAATACATATATGTATATAAGAAATAACATAAACAATAAAAATCTCCAGTTTTCTCACATACACTAACATCGAAACTCTAAATTAGTATTTAGGATTAAATTAAAATCTATAATTACTTGGGCCATTACTATACTTATATCCCCATGAGCTCCTATAAAAACACTCATAACATAAATTATATAAATTATAATTGATTCAAGAAATTTTTACGGACTAATAAAGGCCAATTTTAGATGCTTTCATTAAGTTAAAAAAAAGTTTAATCTTATCTATCCTCTTAAATAAAAGCTTGAACCTTGCATTCATTTTGAAATAGTTAATCTTGATATATCCTGTAAATTTGAATCCATATATGCGTTCCATAATAGATAAAAACTGGATATTATGTTCCTATAGTAGATATATGGTAAATATATGAAGAGAACAAGTAAGTTTGGTCTAAGAGGTGAAGTTGCAATGCACTCACTTAAATAAAGCTAGTGTTCCTAGTCATTGTGAACATAAAGTTTATATTGATAAACATTTCCTTTCTATACCCTTGATAAAACATCTTTCTTAGATTAAAATATGTGATATAAGCACAATTTGGGCAGATAGAACCGATCTATGTCCACTGAGAAATAATAAAGAGCTACAGAATGGAAGGTGAGGAACATTTGATTTTCGTACACGAAAAAATATAATGCTGATAATCAGATATAATAACAGCGTAGTGACAGTTGCTATAAAGTGTGAAAATTTGTCGCTCAGAACAACATGTCAGTCAAGACGAAACAAAGCTAAAGTGCACGTTCAACAGCCAACAAGTTTCTCCAAAGTGCAACACAGGAATGGAAGTTGTCGACTTATTTGACCAAAACATATCTATATAATAATTATAGAGCACGAATGAGACAGCGAAAACAGTGGTGGATAATTTTCGTTTATTTCTTTTACGCCAATTTAGTCAATGCGCGGATTCTAAAGAGAAAACTGCTTTCTGTGGCTAATGAAACTCACCAGATTCTCAAGTTTTGCGGAACACCATATCATGAAGAACGATCTGTGCCACATCCACTTCAAGATGTTCGTTACGATAACACCAATCACTAGCCAGTTACAAACCAAACTGAATGTATTATTATTAAATATTATTATTATTATTATTATTATTATTTAGCACCGCGTCTTACTACCCGTTCGGGTTATACGCTTAAGTACTAATTACACTAATGGATTAGGAATTGGGAAGGTTGAATTAAAAGAAGTCAACTTGCATTTGCGTGGAGGGAGAGTGGAAAACCATTTAGGAAAAACCACCCCCAGTTCACCCGACCGAGATTCGAACCTCGATCTCCCCGTCCTCAGCAGTCGGGCTCAACACGACAAGCGCGTTAGCCAACTACGCCACCGAGGCGGGTAACTGAATGTAAATGTTCTCACTGCTCAGGCAAAGCAAAATTTATTTGCTCCAAGTGTGAAATTTGTTCTCATCCCAAGTATTTCATGCAATATCACAGGAAGGAGTGAATCAAATCAAGTTATCTTGATGTGTTTATTCAGTTCAACTTTTGCATACATTTAAATGTATTAGTTTTATTTTTAAATTTGTCAAATAAATTCCAAGAAGTTATAAATGTTATCATTTTATTTTTCAAGTTTACCTACAAATATTGTGATAATTTTTACTAATTTAACCTAAAAACCCTAACCTTCTAGAATATAAAGAAACATAAGGGGGAGGGGGGGGATGATGCACAAATAATTTTTTACCAACCACTGTTCTACTCTCGCAGTAAATTAGACTGCCGATGACAGGAATATCGAGGTTCAAATCTAGGTCACGTGTGCTGAGGGGTGGTGTCCCAAAATAGTTTTCCACTCTCCCTTTAAGCAATTGTGGGTACTCTTCCTATAAATATAGCCTCACTGATCCCTAAAACAATTAGCGTAACTAATGCATAAACGTACTAAACCTTCCTGTAATTATTGGGGTCGGAGAGTAATATGCATTATTACGTTTTAAGGATCAGCAATGATTTTAAATATAAGTGTAAAATAACACAATATGAACATTATAATAATAGTTAGGATTCACAATGATTTTAAAGGGAAAGAATAAAGAGCACAATAGGAAAATGCAACTTTGATAGTATTTGGCAATACACACAACTCATATTGCATAGTGTTTCTCCAATGACCTAAGTGCTTTGCTTAATTTCAATGTCTGGGAATGTAGTGGTCTTGTCTTGGAATGACGTCAGTCGCACTGTGCGAGACATCCACGTGTCAAGGGGAAGAAGGTGAAGAAGGCTTTCCTCGTCAAACGACCTTCGATGGCGTTTGACTGAATGATCTTTCTTTGCTCTTCTTCGTTGGTTTGGTTCATATCCTGACAAATCACGGTTCATTAATCGCATCACTCTACTTCTACAGAGAGAGAGTGAGAGACAAAGAAAAGTATATAAGATCCATTTCCATACTTGGTGAGCTCGGACGGTCTCATGAGAAGCCAGTTAAAAGAGACGACAGAAAACACTTGACAAGTTTAATTTGGTTTGCCACGTAAAGGCTTCAGGGCCAATGTCGGTTCATCAATTTCGCACAGTCAACTGGAATGATTTCAATGATTTTAGATTAGTGGGGATTTTCTTGATAAAAATAATGGATTAAGGGATTTCCTAAAATGTTCTCAAAATTATATCCGACCTCAGACCTTTATGCATTCATAAACGAGTAAGTTTGTCAGCAATATGATTTTAGACTATCATACGCCTCTCAATAAGATTATTGTTTGTCCATAGTAGACTATGATCTAACTATAAGATGTTCAAAATATGATCTCCTACAAAAGTTAATAGATATGTTTTAGTTGTATGGCTTATTATTTTGTATTTATAGTCTTAAGGTTGCCACCCGTCCAGTTTTTGGCTGAATTGTCCAGGAATTGAACTTAATGTCCAAGATCCTGAACAAAGGACTCTGTGTCCAGTCCAGATGCCTCCATCATTGGAAGATTGAAAGATTGATCATGTGTTTAAGCTCCTTGTCTGTCTATTCTTAATGAGCAACAGATTTACTTTACATCTTATTTCTAGAAGCCCAGAATGAGCTTAAAAATCCACTTTTAAGGCTTACATTTGACCCCCCCCCCCCTCCTGGGGGTATTTAATACCACCCAAACCCTCCGGTAGGGGGTTCCAATCCCATACATAAAGTGAGTGTCCAGCCCAGTGCTCTTTGAAAGGCGGCAGCCTATGTAGTCTTGTGGAAAGTTTATTGACGAATGTTTCAGACCTTGACAAGTCTATAAATATCTCATTTTGTAGATCAGTGCTGCGTTTATCTAAATGTCTGGGCTACAAATTCACACAGGGGAATACTTTGCTTAAATATATAATTCTATTTTATCAAAGGGTACCTACTGAATGAAATGACACAAGCCTATAAAGCTGAACACTTAGAGATTGTATGAGATGAGGCTTGGATCACCAATTAAAATTAGAGTTTAGTGATATTCAACCCTTCAAGCTCCTTATGACATTTTGGAGTTCCATGAAATCTATTAGAAACTGATATAACTAGTAAATAAATATTGTAATACGTAAGTTTGGACCTATTATTCTACCGACAAGTTAAAAAATATAAAATAACCAATGATACAACTTAATTTTTTCACACCACGTCTTACTACCCGTTTGGGTTATACGCATATGTTATTTACACTAATATGTTTGGGATTAGGAAGATTCAATTTGGAGGACATGCATCCGCATTCGTGTGGAGGGGAAGTGGAAAACAATTTAGGGAAAAACCCCCTCAGTGTCCCGACTTGGATGAAAAACCCCGATCTCCCCTTCTTTCGCAGTCTAGTTCAACACTAGTATAGCGTATTAGACCACGAGACCACCGAACCGGGTAAATTAATATATATTTCCCAATATTTACTCAAAGTATTCCGCTCTCCTAAACTATTTCATTTAATATTAAATTGTGAAACTAAGTAGATGGCGAAGTTTGTTGTGAAGGACCATGCACTGTTCGGTACCAATTCCCGACACCATTTGAATGGGTACAACCGGAACATAACCAGAAATATAGGCTATTTTTTGGAAGGGGAAGTTAGTCTGCAGGGGTTTGGGGTAAAATTCTTCAACAAGAGATTATTTTTAACATTGAATTCCTATTCAACATAAATGGGGCTGTGAGTTTTATGAATTGTAAAACACTCCAATAAGATATTAATCCTGTCTAAGAAGTGGAATACTTAATATATATAATAAGTCGTACTTTCAGGGGGAGGGGTTTGTACTCACCAAACCACCCCAGTTTGGTACAGATCTGCCATCAAGTAAGATAGGCCTACTCCAGACTTGACACAAAAAATAGTATATTTTAAAATTTAGATTTAGATTATTTTTTCTGTGTTATACTCCTATGTACTAATTACACTGATGTGTTATGGATTAGTAAGTTTGAATTTAGAGGAAGTGTACCCACATTTGCGTGGAAGAATGGTGGGAAACCATTTAAGAAAAAAACTCAAGACATCCGACCGGGATCAAATTCCTATCTCTCCATCTTCGGCAGTCTATTCTATTGTGAGAGTAGCACCCTAGACCACACGATCACCGAAACAGGTGATTAATATGTTGAGAAGTGAAAATACGCTGAGATGTTGTAGTAATGGCTCATATTCGCTTCAAAACTATGAAAGAGTTCCCTCAATAGCATATACACGCTTGGGATGAATACGTTATTTAATCTACAGAATTAATTATTTCATAAATATTCTAGGTGTGTGTGGTTGAAAACATCTATTTTCTTTATTTCTTTAAGAAAACCTAAATATTTCACGCTTCTTTTTTAATTTCTTCATATACAAAGTATTTTAATAGTGAGTATTTTCGACTTCAATACAATGACGTTTCATGTGCCCCCAACTCAAAAAGTAAGTTTTACCATTCTTGCTGTTTCTGTGTGTGTCATTATTTACTAGGGACTACAGCCGAAACAATTTGATGTATTTGGTTCAAACGTGATATTTTAATGTCATATAGTATACTTTAAGATGCGGCAGAAAGGAGCACGAGTAACCTTACAGTTTTTATAGCATTACATTTTTTGACCAAAAACAATAAAATATTTCTTCAGTAGCAACATAGAGTTTAGTTTTCTGCACATGCTAATATCAACAAATCTTGAATATCTGTCAAGGGTGTCCTGGAATTGTGTCAACACTTCTCTTTATTTAAAAAGTTTTGACACAATTCCAGGACACCCTTAACAGATATTCAAGATCTGTTGATATTAGCATGTGCAGAAAACTAAACTCTATGTTGCTACTGGAGAAATGTTTGATTTATTTTGTCCAAAAAACTGTATATTCTATAAAAATTGTAAAAATACTTGAGCTCCTTTCTGCCACACCTTAAGGTGAAAACGTTAATTTAATTCTAGATGTAAGATAAAGATTCGAAAAGTGATTGTTTTAATTCCATTTTTCGTAATGGATATTTGTATTATACTGTGCATGGTAAAAAACGTTAATTACCTGTTTTTAGAATTATTCGTTTAGGGATAGTTAATTTTATAATTTGTAAATATATATATGAGAAATTCTTTATTTTACATTATGTTTATATTGTAATAGCAAAGATATTTACAAATGATGAGGTTGATTTACAATAACCATATATATATTGGACATCCCCTCTGTTGAGCTATAATCTTTTACAGTAGCCCCATGGCTTCTTTGGTGCTGACTGACAGCTCACAGCTGACTTCTGACAGTCAACATTTATGTATATACTACCTAAGTTTTGACCGTCAGAAGTGACAGCTGCTAAACACATGTTTTTGCAGATAATATGGCTCGGCGTAGGGATACATAATTTGGTCTGGTAACTTTTCAAAACTGTCAGCTGTCAGCTGTGAGCTGTCAGTCAGAACCAAAAAAGCCATGGGGCTACTGTAGCTGGAATAAATGGTAAGAGGAACTTGGATATATTATCAATATTTAGTCCACATCATTGGTAGCAACACATAAATTAAAACTTAAAATGGAGCAGATAAAATTCTCATATTCATAAACTACGTTTAGTTTGATATTGATTTTACTAAGTTTTATTAGAAAGTAAGATTTTAAAATAACAATAATTAATCAGTATGCAAACTTTTTTTAATAAACTAATCGTAGGCTCATTTTGCTTGTTTCAAATAAAAATTTAAATTTGTGATTATATGCGTGTGTTGTAAATATATCAATAGCGCTTATGTCATGACATATTTTTATTATAAGCTTAAATTCAGTGCTGAACAGAATGTAAAACCAGTTTGGTGCCGATAGAATTGCCAAAATTTGTATTTAAATCTCCATATAATTGCATTTTTTTAGTTTCAGGGCATATTTAAACCAAATATTTTTTTCAAAGTTTGTTTAGACATTTTGACTAAGTGACGTTAGAATTTAATATAGTATTTTCATTGACATCTGTCTGTCTTATTGAACCAAGCCAAAAATCACTAGAGCTAGGTTAAACACATATTTATTTTAGTTATTAATGTATGTCTTAGTTAATGAAATAAGTGGGGTCTCAATTGAAATAAATTGAAAACTTGGTAATTTTATCTTCTCTTGTAGGTACTTAATTATATGAACAGTCACTTTGTTACGTGTTATCAGCTGATGACCGACAAACTACTGAGTGAGCCACCGAGACCCACCCCCAGAGGACGCATAGATTAAGAACAAACTAGAGATAGCGCCCTAGTGGTTGGGGAGTTTCACGCAGTAGTAGGGATAGTTTTGTAAATAGTAGTGTAACTAGATTATTAAAATAGTTAAAATGAATATGAATTTCCATGGTAAGTTATCCCTTAATTGTATCTAAGTATCTTGCAGAATTTATAGTAATTTTCTGTATTTTTGTTCTGTTGTTTGGGAATCCCTCCCAGACAATTAACTTTTAATTGTACATATAGTGAGATTGGATAATCAATTGGTCAAGGTCCCACGCAACAATCACACCGTATATGCTTTGTATTTATGTTATTCTTCAAAGTAATTCTCAGTTTCAAGAACTATCCGGGGCTGGTATTTCCTCTCTTCTTCAGGTTTCCTGTTATGTACTGTTTCTTGATCATATTCATGTTTAAGAAATAAAGGTACCATACAAATGAGAGTTAAGTTCACTTTATATTTCAAGCTGGCCCGCCACATTTTTTAAAACATCCTATCTTTATTTTGATTACGCCAGTTCTTTGTGCTCTATTTGTGCTAATATGTACCCAAAGTTCAGCTTTTGTGCTATTAAATTAAGCACATGGCAACGATTTTAACGTGGCGTGCCAGCTTGATGTTCAAGGTGGCCCGCCACATTTTCGAAATCCAAATTTTCTAATGCCATTCGTTAGTGCTCCGTTTGTGCTCATATGTACCCAAAATTCAGCTTTTGTGCTATTAAATTACGCCTGTGGCAACGATTTTAATGTGGTGGGCTAGTTTGGTGTTCAAGTTGGCCCACCACATTTTCGAAATCAAAATTTGTTCATGCCATTCGTTTGTGCTCCGTTTGTGCTCATATGTGCCCCAAATTTAACTTTTGTTCTATCAAACTACGCCTGTTACAACGATTTTAAGTCTGCTGGTCATTGTTGCGGGGCGGATTGTTTGCTACAATCTGAGAGGAAGAGAGCTTGGGCATCCGGGTACGTTGGAGCGAAGCGGGAAGGCTAACTTGAGTTTAAGCTAGCCCGCCATATATTGAAAAAAAAACATAACAAAATTCTATTTACGTTACTCCATTTAGCTCAGTTTGTGCTCATATGTGCCAGAGAAAGAACATTTGTGCTCTAAAATTAGGCAATCTAGAGAACATTTAATGTGGCGGGCCAGCTTGATGCTTAAGTTTTCCCGCCACAATTTTGAAATACAATTTTCTTATAGCATTAGTTAGTGCTCCGTTTGTGCTCATAAGTGCCCAAAACTCAGTTTTTGTGCCATCAAATTACGCTTGTTACTACGATTATAAATCTGTTGTCCACTGTTGTTGGGTGGATTGCTTGGTACCATGTACTGAGTGGGAGATGGCTGGTTCGTCCATTGGAGCGAAGCGGGAAGTCTAATACTGAACAACTGGAGCACAATTGACTGTATATATTCTAACTCGTTTGTAGAATGAGGCAACTAACAAGCCAAGAATAAAATTTACTAAGTAAATATTTTATCTCCTTAAAATGTTATTGTATCTAAGACTTGGGCTGACTTATCTCGTCGTCACTGTATAAAAAATATTATAATGTACAGTACTAATAGATGTGTTTAATTTTAAAAATAACTTTCAGATTAATTTATATTGAATTAAATATTAAAATTTAGTTTATATGCTTAAGCGCGCCTTTATTGCGCTTTCTGTAATCCACTTTATTCCACAACGATGACCAAGTGGTCTTAGACATTGGAATAACACTTAATCTGCTGGTTGCCATCTACACGAATGATAGGACTCAAATTCTTTTTTAGGAACAGAAAATTATTTTTCTGAATCTACTCAGGACCCGGATTTTGATGACACGTTAGTTTTTGATACAGCATAAACAATTTTCATACGTAGGCCTACTGTGCAACCACTGAGCCAAAAAAGTTTCTCTCCGGCAACGCCAGGTACTTCAGCTAGTGAGATGTAAATTTCACTTTTAAACATTCATAGGCCTACGGAAAAACTATATCACGTACAGAGAACAAGATTTATGACAACTGGGTTAAATAAGACAGTTAATATTTTTATAGATGCCAGTATTTCCATCACTGCTCTCAGTGATGGAAATACTGGCATCTATAAAAATATTAACTGTCTGCAACTTTAGGTGGTTTTTCTGTTTGGAAACTAGAGCATTACTTTTCTAAATAATATATTGTTACTTTTATGTTTTTCTTTAAAGACATAGTACTGTGTACAGTGCGTGCTCAAATTATTTTAAAATAAATTAGTTAGATGTAATCTAGTTTTAAAAAGGAACTGATATATTTATTGTTTAAAGTGCCACTATAAACTCTGTCACGTTGTGTGAAAAAACTCGGTGATTTACTCGTATATAAGATTCACTTAATCGTCAGTTGGAGCTAATGAAAGGGATAAAAAGCAAGTCAATTGTTTCTATAATTTCAGTCCTTCCTTCTTTATATTATAACTACACCACTGAATGTTAATCAATATGATCTTTATTTATGTTCTTATTTGACTGCTTGTTGACTATCTAATAATTTTAAGAATAACGTTAATTATATTTGATTATCCATTACACTCACAAGCTGAGTTATTAATAACATTAATAAGTTATATAGAACACTCTGAATTAAAGTTCGCCTGCTTTTATTTAGCATATCAGTCTAAAAAGATAATCAGAAAACAAGATAAGGATTTGAAATAGAAGAAAAAAGTTTTCCAGAGTGGTCGTTTAATTTACAAATAATATTCTATAATTACCCAACTCGATAATACAAATGGCACTCTCATATTATATTATGATTAATTTTGATTATTATTTCATTCTTGTTGCCATCTTATTATGTCAAGCGATGTCTATTTTCAGTAAATTTATATAAATATCGAATTCACTTGGTGACCTGGCGGTCTAAGGGTAAGGTGTTATACTTCTGTGTTGGGGGTCCGGAGTTCAATCCTCGGTCCCGGCACAGATTTATCTGATTGCCAAACTCTTCCTTCACCTCTGACAAGACGTGTATTAATCACAACTTGTGAATGTGTAGAGTGCCAGGCCTCATCGTGGTTCAGATCCCATTCCATTTGAGTGCAAATAGGCCACATTGGAGTGACGTAAATAGAATTTAATTATCTTATGTTTCTAAAAATGTGGCCTGCCACATTAAATGTTATTTAAAAGGCCTAGTTTCACAGCAAAAAAAGTTAATATTCGTGTACATACGAGCACAAACGAAACACAAACAAATGGTAAAACAAAATTTTGTTACATTGATTTTTTATTTTAATGTAGTGAGTAAGCTTGAACTCTTCCTTATAGCGTAGGCCTAACCTGTAGAAAACTTAAGTTGACCTATCACCAATAATTGTTCACATATGAGCACAAACGGAGCACTAACGAATGGCATGAACAAATTTTGATTTCGAGAATGTGGTGGGCCAACTTGAACACCAAACTAGCCCGCCACATTAGAATCATTGCCACAGGCGTAATTTAATAGCACAAAAGCTGAATTTTGGGCACAAATGGAGCACTAACGAATGGCATTAGAAAATTTGGATTTCGAAAATGTGGCGGGCTAACTTGAACATCAAGCTGGCACGCCACGTTAAAATCGTTGCCACGGGCTTAATTTAATAGCACAAGAGCTGAACTTTGGGTACATATTAGCACAAATAGAGCACAAAGAACTGGCGTAATCAAAATAAAGATAGGATGTTTTAAAAAATGTGGCGGACCAGCTTGAAATCAAGTTGGCCCGTCACATTAAAATCTTTTTAATTTGAGTAATTTAATAGCACAAACGTAGCAAAAAGGACTGTATAGATTTAAATTCATTTAGAGAAAATGGCGGGCCAACTTGATGTACGTCCATAAAGGTAGCGCCCTTGGCCTACTGCCTTTGTTATTTCTTTCCTTTACCTCGACTACATGACTCACTCCGAAAGAGAGAGGGAAAGAAGACAGATACTTCTCCATCCAGAACTCTCCTTTCCTTCCTCCTCCAATCACTTCTACTTGCCTCCACCCCCAATACACCCGTTCCTCAAACACGTCTATGACACTCCATCTCGATCCCTTGGAACAAAATGAACTGGGATTTTGCCGACATCCAACGAAGACTCAAAGAAGACAACTCTCTATCTAAACTCCAACGTACCTAATAAGTTAAGCCACCACTTCCCCTCACCATCTTCACCAACTCTATCGCTCACACCGACCTAGCCACCCCAGCCAGAATACACACTCCCCCAGACTATCACAAGTTGGCGATAAAAAAAACTTGAGACAAGTCAAACGAATATAGATTTTAGATGATCTTTTAAGTCATTTTAAAAGTTACAAGTGGGTTTTTAACATTTAAATTATTAATTAGGAGACTATTTGTATTTCTTTTACAAAATATTTTTTGATTTAAAATAAAGTATTTTGGGACAAGCCTTTATATTTTAAATGTTATAAATACACTCCAACGTTTACTAATAAATTATAAGTATTATAGTAGTTTCAAATACCAATGAAAATATTAGAGAAGGTCCCAAACAATATTTATTCTAGAACCAAAGTTTGTTAATCAAAAGAGTAAACCCTCAAAAATAATTCAAAGCTTGCGTGATTTCTTCGAAGAGAGAGTTCGAGTCTCGACTTAACCATATTTAACACCTAATAATTTTTGATATTATTTTATCGAAGTCATACGAGTAAGGATTTTATATATTCTTTTATGTCTTACCAAATGAACTAAACAACTTTATCTTTAACTAGGTTTAAAGCATGATAGCATCATTATGTTATCTACTCGTTTATGTTTTAAACGTGTACTATTATTCTTTTGAACCATGCCAAACGATATCTTATTTAATATTTAATGGAATAATTCATTATAAACTTTAACCTAGTTGATCACATGTCATTAATCGATTTAACAACGTTAAACAGGACCTTATTTTATCTACTGACTTTATCTTGGATAAACAGGTTATCTAATATGTCTCCAGTAAAAATAGAATTTAATTTTATACACAAGATGACCTTAACCATTATACTTGAATATCTGTCGAGGGTGTCCTGGAATTTAATGATAATTTTTTCTCTTCATTTAAAAATTTGTCGTCTAATAATGCCACTCTCAGGAAAGATATCCAACAACTGTCAATATCACTTTGTGAAGAGAGCTAAGTTCTATGTTTGTATTAAAGCAATAGATGATTAATTTAAGCTAAGAAAAGTTTTGCTAAAAAATTGCAAAAAAACTGGCTTTTACTCGCTTCCTTTAAACTTCCACCTTTAAGTTCTATATGCATTAGTTAATTAAGTTAATTAAAGTACTATGATCATCAACCCATCTCCTATTTACGAAAGATTACTCAACTCTGGCAGAAATAATCAAATGTGTACTCTTGTTTGGATTTTAACTCTAGACCATAGACGAGTGTGAGCTCCTTTGTTTGAGAGTAGCCGTCATACCTAATTGTCTTGCAAAAAATGTCTGGAAATTAACTATCACACTCTAGGATTGACGTTTTTTGTTTAACCTTGTTTCATTTTATTGACCCATTCTATAGAAATGTGACGTTAACCTGTCTCTATCTGCAAGGGTTCTTCTTGGCTTTTAACCTGTTGCTGGAATAATAATAATAATAATAATAATAATAATAATAATAATAATAATAATAATAATATTTAGAACCGCGTCTTACTACCCGTTCCGGCTATACGCTTTGTTGCTGGAATAATCTATTTAGGCTAAAATAAAACCGCCAACGTAAACTCGGCTGGGATTAGGGCAGCATTACCCTCAATATAGGTAGCCTTTTTTGATACAACTTACAACCTAGTGTAAAAGATTTATTAAACTTTTAATACTCAATTTTTTATACTAGGGTGGATTCAGGGTCTGTTGTTGAGGGGGTCGATTGGTTTTCAACAGGCTCATTTAAATATAAATTAAATTATTTTGATTAATAAAGATTTTTATTTTTAATAATAATAATATTGCTATTTAATAAAAATTGTTTTAAAATATAATTATAATATTAAGAGGACTTATTACAAAACACATTATTTTGATCAACAAATTTATTGTTTTAACAGTAAGACATAAAACAAAATGTCACTGTCACAATAAAAGTAATAAATATGTACATGGGCCTAAAAGTTTTAGTAAGTACTAATAGAAAAATAAATATTTAATTTCAAATAATTGGTTATCACTTATCCTCTTTAATTTAGAACTTTAATTACTAGAGGGTTTTGGTTTTAAGCCACTTGCTCTTTTGTACATTTGAGCTAAGTTTAAAGAGTTAGGCCTATTAATTACGTCATTTTGAATCATAGCATTCATGCTAACTTTAGCAGAATGCATTTTATTGAAGGACATACTGGATCGTTCCTTGGTTTCACTTCCTAAAATAAGGGTACAATACATAATATTATGTTTTTAGTATTTACATCAGTAAAGAACAGGAAAAATTGTAAAAGATTTACCCAAACTTAGTTGCAATTTTTAAAATTACAGTGAACCTTGGCCGTTTTGTTTCAAGGAAAAGAAATCATCCAAGAGGACACGGTGAGGGTTGCAGGAAGACCTTGCGGCAGCCAATGGAAACACACTCGGTATCACACCATCTTACAGATTGTACGTGTGTTAGACACGTGTGATCATACTCGCACCATCTTACAGATTGTACGTGTGTTAGACACGTGTGATCATACTCGCACCATCTTACTGATTGTACGTGTGTTAGACACGTGTGATCATACTCGCACCATCTTACAGATTGTACGTGTGTTAGACACGTGTGATCATACTCGCACCATCTTACAGATTGTACGTGTGTTAGACACGTGTGATCATACTCGCACCATCTTACAGATTGGACGTGTGTTAGACACGTGTGATCATACTCGCACCATCTTACTGATTGTACGTGTGTTAGACACGTGTGATCATACTCGCACCATCTTACAGATTGTACGTGTGTTAGACACGTGTGATCATACTCGCACTATCTTACAGATTGGACGTGTGTTAGACATTCGCGTAGCCACTCCAACTCAACTTTCATTATTTAGTAGATGTATTCATTAGCAACCACGAACTAAATATAAATTAGGGATCTTCAATTTATTTTATCCTCCATTTAAATCGAATGATCGATGATAGGGTAGGGAACGTGAACCACCTGGCACCAGAACACACTATACTCACATATTTGAACCTAGTGCCGAGATATAGCTGGCGCACGTGAATAGAGAGCGATCAACATCCAAACCAAGGACATCGGAACAGATACGACCACGTGCCGTTTGAATGTAAGAGATAGCGCGAGGGAGGTGTTATCCATTCTTTACAACATTAAGGTATTCATTTCTATATATGTGATCATTTTCTTAGCATGTGGGGCAAATCAACTCCATCAGCCCTCATCCCTGGGTCCACCACAGCTATCTTATTCATAAGAATATGGTAAAACGCTCTATACAAGAGGAGAAATATTATAATTAGTCCTCAACGATAAAATTGTGCTCTTGTTTTTAAACTATTTTTACATAAACACAATAGTTGCTCAAAATGAGTTTTATATCATTAAATAATTTAAAAGTGTAGCAAAAACTTTTTTTTTGGTAACTTTATTCATAGTTTTCTACGTTGAATGGCCGCAGTCAATGAGTTAGGCTGTCCCCCACGCGTCAAAGAATGTCGGGGATGGACTAGAGCGGCCCACCCTCTCTCTTAGTGTTTAGTTGTAGCACAGGGAGACACAGTGTGGAAGTTGTATGCAGTAGTTAGATATTACATACACATTTTAAGAGGGTGAAGACAGCTCCATGACTGAGCTAAGCACTCCTCATTCGATCTCTGGTATGACCGATAGAACTCTAGCAGATAGTTAGGGCACCTAGGGACAGGGTCATCTCCGTATCGTGTCTTTACCTCCCGTCACTACTCTCCTTGAGCCAGACATGTTTTCCACTTTCTCTCTTCATGCGAATGTACCACTTTTCGGACTAGCTTTGGCAAGTGTTAGCATAGTAAAGTTCAATCCCGGACAAAAGATACAAGAATGAAGAGGAAGAAGGAAGATAAACAGCTTTAGTACAGAGGTATTATAAAGTTATAAAGAGGAGAGGGGGGGGGGAGAGAGTTCACTCTCTTTGTACCATTCTTACCCCTATATGAGGTGGTTTTTTCACTTCTTACTACCCGTTAGACTTATACACATCTATATTAATTACTCCAAAGTGGTTTGGATGACTAAGGTAGAGTTTAGAGTAATGGTGCAACAAGTATTTTGGTGGAGGTAGGGAGTGAAGTCAGGGCCGGATTTTGGTGCTCGTTGGCCCTAGGCCCTTTTATTACAAAATATGCTTGGAAAGGGGTAAACGTTTAATTAATTTTAACATTATGACTGGGAATTGGGTAAATTAAAATTACGCAAGTTTCACAAGTTTCGACTATTTTAAATTATGAATTAACCACTCCAATTGATGGAATAATTGTTATTTCTTTATTTTTACTTTCTAGAAGATCCTCTAAATATCTAATACACAATTATTTGAAACCCCTATAGACGATCCCAGTTGTGAATCACTAACAATAAAGAGAGGGAAGCGCGTATTAATTCTTGGTTCAAAGCTGTTGTGTGTGTGAATGTACAATGGTAGTAAATAGTGAAGAAGTGTGCCACACTTTAATGCTTTTAAAAAAAGAATGGTGAACTAAGTATAATTTACTGTGTTGAGTGAGATTGACCTAATCTAAAATGTCCCATGGACTGGATACAGTCCTACATGCAAACACAAAACTCGTTATGTCAAAAAGAATAATAAAAGCTTTAAGTAAAATGTAAGACACATCAATGTTCCACAGAAGTTCAGCAAAATCCTTTACCAAACAGAAGTTGTCAGTGTTAGCATTCATAAGCCTTGCTCTACAGAAGAAGGAACCACGTCACTGAAAGCTGCAGTTACTCATCTGGGCATCCTACAATAATTGTTTTTACGTTTCGATGCTTCAACACCATTGAAAATAAATTACAATAAAATCCGTGTAGCACCGGTTGATATTTCAGAATGTGTAAACAGAAACTAACAATGGTTCATGAAGCCAAAACTTTGTTAAAAGAAATATCTGATTATCTTTTAAAAGGCCCTCATGGCAGGCAGTCTTGTAATCTAATATCCTCTCTCTACCTCGCTGTTGACATTTTAATGTGCGTGTGATCCCCACTAGCTCTAACAGCTATAGCTATACAGTTCTACCAATACCTTTCAAAAACTAAGTTTTTGCTGTTTTTATTATGTGATAGGTATATTATCAACATCACTACAGACAAAAAAATTATAACCATTTTGGTAAAGTAGCAATTATCTAGCATGGATGATATTTGATTGATGTAATAATTATCTTATTTTTTCTTTACTCAGAGCTTAATGTTAAGGTCCCGCTTAAGACCCTCAACTGGATTAGCCAACACTGTAAATATCTGTGCTGCAATCAAAACATGAAAACATTTTTCTTATTGTAAGGGCATCGTTTTGGTTCTGAAAACTTCATTATAAAATCCCGATAAGTGTGGCACAGATTTGGACAGTTGTCTGGGTTTACTCGTCATGAGAATAATATATACAACAAAAAGATATATTAAAGATACTCTTTAGATTATTGAGACAATTTTTTTAATTCAAGATTAATTTTAGTTACAGTTTTGCCACCAAATTTATGACATGCTAATTAATACGAGTATTCTCAGCTCATACTAAAGCGACGCTTGGCCGTATTATTTGAAGGATATATTTATTTTATTCATGAAATGATATTAAAATTATACTGTTTTAGGTATTCACCAATAATAGCAAAGTATAAATTATTCACTATACTTACCGTAAAGACTGTATATTAATACCACATTTGAACCTATTATCACTCAACTAGCTGAATACAACTAACCGACGAGAGGGAAAACCGAGGTAGCAGCTGACAAAGACAAACGCTGTCCTGCCAACAATTGCCTGGTTAAATAATTTTGACTGACCCTAAAGTATGTTATTTAAACATACACATGTAACTGGAATCATCCTATCATTGGCAGGTAAGAGTACAGGTGGTGGACCCAAAGTAGGGCAAGCGGGACAATTGACACACCACCTTCCTCTGGTCGAATGATAATGAACATGGTCTTATTGACTATTTAAACAATAACAAAATAAAGGTAGATGAAAATAAGTCCGTAGAACAGACACCCAATTGATACAGGCAAGGAAATTATTTCGAAAAATGAATTCCTCTAGAAGCTGTCTGGAGTTAATTTTATGGTAATTAAGGGCAGGTATTTAAGTGTTAATTTTTTTTAACGCATATAAACTCAAACATGTTTCCTCCCTCCAAGTGCAAAAATTTGCATTGAGCAGTTCTTAAATAAATAGATAATTTGTTGGGATAACCAGAGGAAGGTTGAAGAAGGATTTATAGAGGACGGGTGTTCATTTCTCCTGAAAATATATTTTTTCCCATGGAATAAGTTTGCCCCCCTCCCTCTATATTTATTTCACTTCCCTTTTATATTTTCAAATATTATACGATTAAAACAAACTCCGAATAACTTCTAGAGGCATCGAACTAAAATTTAAACTATCATGTGAGGACCAATCCATAATAGTACCTTCTAGGGGCAACAATTTTTCTAAAAACCTCTGAGGTAAGACCACTTTAAATACATTCTAGAGGAGTGTAGTAAAATATCCAAATGAGGTCCAATCCATTGGCTTAAAGCATACAATCGTCAAAATGTTTCTGGGCGAGGGCCCGGAACTCCGTAAGTTTGGGGGTGGGTGGGGGATGGAAAGTTACTAAAAAAAAACGCTCTTTAGCTACTTTACCCCTCCTCCTTTCTCAAGTCATATTCCAACGCCATTGACCCAACTTGGATAATTTTAGAGATCATTCCGTACTTCTCTAATCTAGTTAGAGGTTTCAAAAAAAATTGTGCTTGAAGAAAGGTTGAGTCATCCTCTCCTATATAGTCCAATATTATTTCTAAATAAAGGCATTTCCAACTTGAATAATAAAACACAGAGGTATTGAGAATGGAGAAGGATTAGGGGAAGGGGTTGGGGTTGTTTTTGCCATAGGTTGTCAACCCGTTCTTCTGATTACCCGGTATACAGTCAGATTCGGAGAGGAAGAAACCTTTTCAACAGTTGCAAACGTTATTAGAAACAGTATTCATATAAGCAAATATACGTGCCGCTGTCACGTTTGATATTTTATTAATACCTATAAAATAACACTAATTAGATAGTAAAAACTATCAATTTTGACTGCGTGCGTATAACCCGAATGGGTAGTAAGACGCGGTGCTAATAATAATAATAATAATTTTGACTGCAAAAAATATGTTTGTATTTTCTAAAAGCCTCCCTTAAAAACCCTCAAAAGACTAGAGTGCTTTGTTCATTTACTGGCATTCATAGTTTTAACTCAGAAAACCAAATTCAGCTTCCAGAATAAGTAAACAAGTATAACCCGTACCATATATAAATAACACTCGTCTACATCACAAAACCAGAACCATTCACACGTCACCGTATTTATAACACGCACTTATAACCAGGTTGTCTGTTCTCAAACTGCTGGTTGTACTTTCGATAACTGAAAGCAATACCCCCGCACCCCTCCAACTATATTTATCGTGTACCAGCTCTCCGAATCTTTTTTCTTTGCCAACTCTTTTGCTAAATGTTCTCGGATTTATCATTCGAATAGTTTCCATTTGAAAGGTTTTGTGTTTTCCTATCTCAAAGACTTACCCACTTCCACAGCTCTCTCCACATTTTCTATTACTTATATTTTCTTTGTCAATATTTTGTTTTGTTGAGTGATTAATGAAAGCCATCACAAATCGATTTTTTAATGTACTCTTAAAAATGAGAATGGTGGAAGCAACAATCTAACTAATGTTTTGTGGTTTTGCTCAAACCATAAATAAGGCA
>JBCFYV010009882.1:20809142-20860387 GCA_039000515.1 Timema cristinae
AGAAGCTAAGGTGAGGAGTAAGACCAGCCGGTTCTTGGCAAAGCTGTTGTAATTGCTCCACATCTCTTGTACCTGGTCAGCGCACCTTCCTGCAACAAGTCAGACACGGGTATTTGGCAAGGGGGGAAGGGGGGAGGGGGGTTAACAGTCCCTTCCATTACAACGCAATGATGGCAAAGGTGTCACACACAGATGTAGGTGTGGGGTTACTTGTTGGGATCTAAACCAGAAGGCTACAAGGCCACTGTTTAACCATCGATTGGATGCATTGGGTAAGTTTTATTAGCAACATTGGGTTCATACCATTGGTAGAATGAGAACTTTTGAATTGATAAAAAAATTATAGGACATACATATTGACAAAAGATTATTTTTTTTCAATGTAGTCTGAACTCATATGGTCTGTGGCTATTAAATTAATCACACTTGCAACTTGAATAAAAAATACATTAAACCTTATTATTTATCTCAAATATGAGACTTTGAACATTAAAATCCAGAAAATAGATGGTAAATGGTTTCACAAAATAAAGTGTTGATCAAACTATAAGAAAATAAACATAAAATGACTAAACAATAATCATCACAAAGGTGATGCCTTATACTACTTGTATTCAAAGCATTGTGGTCAATTTTCAATAGCAGTAAAACCAATTTTTTTAAATGACTATAAGAACATTGCACAACTTGATTGATAACTTCCAATGTGTCCCAACAATTATCTGAAGAATAAATAAATATTTTAGCTGTAGCTGTGGCTCAAATTATAGTTTACACAAACTATTTTATTTAGAATCAGTCGATACCGTTCACAAGTTATGGAAAGATTGAAAAAAAAAGTACTTTTTTAGAACTGCTCCATGGTAATTTCTGAAATCAAACCTATAATAATTCTAAGTACCTGTAAACCTGACAGGGATTCCAATGTCGACCTACCGATAGTCGAGTCTATAGCAAGCAAGAAGTCTTAGACCGTGGATCCAATAAAAGAGCTTAAAATCCACCAAGCGTGTTATAAAACTGAACTTTAGGGTATTAAACCCAGTATATTAAACTGGTACTTTGTACATACATCCACCCTTCACACAAATGTGGGCCTTGTGACAAAACATCGATTGGATTTATTTAGGGTAGTGTTTCCCTTACATGATATTTTTTACCCTCTCTACCAACTAATGCTAAATCATTTTTACATACAAACTTTAATTTCATAAATTAATTTATTAAATTAAATATGGCATAAAACTAATGACTTTACTAGAAAACACGTGTATTTTAAGGATTTTTTTAAATTATTAAAATATGACATGTTCCTGAAATACAATGAAGTTTTGTTTGGCAGACCATAGAACAGGCCATAAACATCACCTTTTATTTTAGGATAGCAACAATTTCTACATATATACATGTGTGTGTGTGGGGGGGCGTGGGTGTGCGTACGCGCGCACACGCGTAGAAGATAGTATGTATCTATTTATACTGTATTACGACTCACATAAATAATAATAAAAAACTTTGTTTTATTGCAATCTTTTCGATTAACAGATATGAACAAACTTATTATATAATTTCAGTGGAAAAAAATCCAATGGTAATGTTTTTTAAACAATATGTAAAAACTACAATACCAATAATAATGAATAAGTTAGGATAAGCATTATAAATCTCATCTTTAATAATATTTGGTCCTATTAATTTTCTGAAAAATATGTTCTGCTACTATCAGGATCTATATTAATTATATTTAGTCTTCCTACATAAATCAACACAAAATGAACGAAAAAACTGAGATATCAGGGGAAGAATAAATAACATAGGGCCTACTCCCCATACACTTATGAGATGAGACCTTTTAAAAGCAGGTCATAAATAAAGTGGTTTAACGTTTCGATCTAATCTTCGAAAGAAGCCCTTTTGAAAGGTTCTTCATTATCAGGAATGAATTATTCTGATTAAATTAATAGGTATACTATAATGGAATAATTGCGATGAGAATTTGGCGAAGGGGGGGGGGGGGGAGAATACTCTAAAACTGTAGGGGCTTTGGGAATCCTAAGGATCCTCCCCAGGAAATAATTGAACATGCATGCATTAAGAAAAGTTGTTCTCAAAATGTATACCCCCCTACCTTTTTCTTTGAGAAATTTTTGTTTTCTAGCTATCTTAAACTATATATTTTAATACCCGCCTTTTTTAGTCTTCTGCATAGTTTAACTTCATAAAAGTACACCAAGACCATGCACCAAACCCACAACAATGTCAAAGTACCGGAAATTATAAATCACTCGGGTGTAAATGAAATATCAAAAAATCATCAACCATCAAAACAATTACGTACCTGTATTCAAGTAAAAATGGCTGAGATAAAGGTCGTATGAGTACATTCCTGGCTAAATGAATGTATTTGAACTTTAATCAAGTGTCAGTCAGATCTTAGTGGGGTGGATAAGGTGGATTGTTTTAATTGTAGTGAACTAAATTTAGGAGTAGTGTGTGTGTCTTATTTACTTTCAAAAATCTTTAAAATCAATTTGTAAGTATCTAAAACTCGTTACTAAATCCTAACGCACTTCAAACACTGATAGTTGGCAAACCATTTGGTATTATTTCTATACTTTCAACTTCAAATTGGTGCTGATCCTAATTCCAAATATAAACTGCAGTAAGACATGAGCTGGTTTGTCTTAAATGGTCTCCCACCCCCTAGCAAGGTCGTTACGCCTCCCAATTTGAGAATCTATAGTTTCAAAGTAATTTAGATTGAGTGACCATTTTTAATCTAATACGATAGAGGGTTTCTCCCTCTAAAACTCCATCACTATGTCATTGGTATATTGTTAAGTGGATTTTTTAATCTGTAACGATCTAAATTAATAATTGCAAAGTTGGGTTTAAATGTCTTATCCTTGAAAAACCAAACTAAATAACACAGTAGGGACTCATAAAACTCCACATACCAGAGATAAAACCAATGAGCACGGTATATTTATCTCAAAGGGCGTGACAAACATTAGAAATATTAACATAAAATTAATCTAATTAGGGTAGGTCTACTATTTAAAGTGTCACCAATACCTTTTTAGACATATGATATGCATTAATTTCATTTACTTAAACTATTTAAAGGTAGCTAAATAAATAAAAATTAATATCGTGAAACATTTTTGAATATTTGTCACGGCACTTTTCTTGCTGTACGTGAACAGCTGGCCGTAGGTAGTGAAGAACTCAGTTTATTGGCTAATGTTTGGTGGCGAGGGAAAGGGGAAGTGTTGTCACCAAATGGCCATTGGACATTGTTACCACCATAGGTAAGCTTGTTTTTTTACATTAGGTCCTAGGATTCATAAGCTTATAAATAAAAAGTAATTGGGAGGGTTATTAAAAATACAACTTCGTCGGAAATTGACCAAATATTGATTTTAAGATTGATGATTTAATGCATTACAGTATGGTTTAGTGTCACAGGACTTGTATGCCCAGATAATAAGCCAGTGTTTACTAATCAATATTATTTTGAAATAAATTACAGAGATAACATAGAGAGTTACAGAGATGTTAACATAGTCACTTCACAGGACGCCAAAAGGAAAAGCATGCAAAATTAATCTACCTTTCGTAATTAAAACAATCCTTTCAGAAAATCCTCAAAACTATTATTATATTAAATGCCATTTCTCATTTCAATAACATGAAATTGTTTCCCTAAATTATACCTATGAGGATGGTACAACCATTTAATACTGTTCTTATATTTGTATCTAATTGCTCCACAGTCAGTATGACGTTCCATAACTAGTTTTAGTCGCGCTTACCAGAAACTTGTGGTTGATACGTTTCGTAGTTGATTATCTATTTTGTGAAAGTTGAAGTACGTATAACATTATATTATTCTTTCCATCCGACGTAACCGATTGAGAGGTCATGTGTTATACATCATGTCAGGAATTCCCAAAAATATATTGATACAAACATGAATAAATGTTATGGACTCCCCCTCCAAATTAGCCCTCATGCCACTTGTATCAATAAAAGGTGCCTGCAGAGCAATTGGGTGACAACCAATTAAAAGTGTTTTATTTTGTTGCTAACAGGAGTACTGAGAAGATATTTGGGGCTCAGACAGATGAACAAACAGAAAAATGTAGAATGATTCCTATCGAAGTGCTTGATGGTTTGTATTTATAACCAAACATAATTTTAGAATAATCAAGGCGCGCGCAAATTGAGGTGAGATGGTCATGTGGCACGTATGGGTGATGACAGGCATATACACAAAATTTGAGTTGGGGAACCTGAAGAAACAAGACCCCGTGGTAGGTCAACACGTCAATGGGAGGATAATCTGTGAATGGATTTGAAGAAAGTTGAGTGTCAGGATATGAGTGAATGGCGAGCGTACGCTCTGATAGTAGTCACATTTCGAGTTCCTTAAGACCAGATAGTAAGTTAGGTAATTGTTTTAGACAAAATCCCATTGGACAACTGGTTTAGCCACATTATTATTAAATACTGAATCTAAGGGTAATAGAGACGAGGTAGGCTGTTTAGAGGGAGTGAACCAGCTTTAGCTTTGAGATAAGATGAGAAAATGAAGAGAGCACCTCGTGTGTATTTACATACATTGAAAGATAAGCGTCTTCGAACACGTACTCCCTTATTGTATGCAAATATTTTTATAGCCATCGATGCAGTTACGACTATATCGATATTCGGTTCACTAGTTATTTGTAGTCATATTTTTTTTCAATTATAAAACCTAATATGTTTATGGTTTTCTTAGATGTTATAGCTTACAATCATTTATCCACGTTAATGCCAGTGCATTTACACCAAGATACCCACCTCGAAACTACCTCTATTAAGTCCTGTTTATTTTCACGTTTAATAAAAAAGTTGTTGACGGCTTGATAAAATAATAAATGTATGACTAGTTAGGACAAAGTAAAAGTACCCGAACAAGCGTAGGGAGAGAGAATAGCAGGTGTTGGTGTTGTTTGCGTCTTACTACCTATCCGAGATATCTGTTATTTACACTAATGAAGTAGGTAATATAGAGTTAGGCTTTTAGAGAAAAGGTACTCCAATTTTCACGTAAGTGCCCAGCGTTGCACACGTAAAAAACGAGTCACTACTATATTAAACAGCGCATACTGACAGTGAACTATATTAGACCCCTTTTTAATATCATCAACAGGTGATCGATCACGGGATTAAAGTAATTAGGTTCGTAGTGTAGACAGAGATTTACGTCTTTAAGCTTAGTATGTGTAAAAGTTAAAAACAACTTTTCACCCTCACTTTTTCCTGTGTACAGTATCATCTTTCTAAGTTTATTTATTTTAATGTTACTTTATATTGCAGGACGGAGGAAGCCCTTGCACCCAAAATATACATGCTGGAGCCATAATAAACTGTTTTACACAAATATCATTAAAATCAATAAAGACAGTTAAATTGTAAAAGAATATAAATATAAAACAAACGAAAAATCTCACATGTTCTGTTTGAGCTTTTGGCAAATGTCCTTTAATATTATTGAAAATATTGCCACTCCTAATTAATGATAGTATTTTATAATGTGAAAAACAATAAAGACTAATATAAAATTGTCTCATGGAGCCCAAGGTAACTGGAGGAGCCCAGTTTGAAAAAAAGCTCGTCTAAAGCGTCAGGCTCGCGTTATGGATAAAAATTAACGCTCGAGGGCAATTAATTTCTGATGGTGGTTATGTTCTTTGGTTTTGGAGCTATCCACACCAGTGATAACGTGGTTAACGACTTGAAGGATGAAATTTCTCCTTGTTAAATAATTTTAGTATAGCCTAAATAAAGCGCTACTATATTAAACAACATGTAGTGAGAATGAACAATATTGAATACCTTTTAACATTACAATCACGTGGTTAAAGTAATTAGGCATGAAATGTAGAAAGAAGTTAAAAACATCCTATCTGTTTTCCCATAGTGCATCATATTAAAAGTTTCTGTTTTCTTGATCTATGGTTTTTTTATAGTCACCCACACTGGTGGTCAGGCAGTCTAAGGCGTAAGACTCACATTATATATATATATATCAAAGTAAAAAGAAACGCCTGAAATGCGCTTCCGCTAGTTCCTTGGGTAACTATATCAAGTGTAAGATTTAAATGACATCCACCCACACTAGCAATTACTCAGTTTAAGATTTCAGGCTTACACTATGTTTAATACCAAAACCTAAGGCTATTCTGAAAACGTAGGTTCACGTCAAGATTTAGTTATATATGTTTATTAGTTTTTTAGCTACCCAAATCGATAGTTACGATATCTAATACGTCAGTACGACTATAGATGTAAAAAAAGGTCTAAGGTGCACACCCTAAATACTTCCCTAGCCACTTTGGTAAAGTTTAAAATGTCTTGGTTGGTTGAGTTAAGCTATACACTTGATAGTAATATCGTGGCTTAACGCTCGATATATGTGATTTTAAAAACTATGCTTAGGTGTACTCCATAGAGTTCCACTAAGTTACTTGAAAAGTATTACCTTTATTTTATTCTTGGTTTTAGAACAACCCACACAAGTGGCCACAGGATTTAAGGCGTTATGATCACTCCGCTTATTATGAACCTTACGAACTCATAATGCTCATAATGTCCTAAGTTCAATAAAACCGAAACGTGTTTTCCCTTGACCTTTATTTGGAGGGGTGGTGACAAATAAAACAAAATATCACTAACAGAATCATTATTATTGAAATCTATTATCGTACAGTTAAATAGTCGACTATATGTTGTTGCTTTTTGTTTAATGTTTAAATCAATATCTTTTCTGTATCCTTCTCTAGAGTCTATCATTTTTCCACTCTAGATTCCACATTGTACATACATTGAATGAACCTTAGAACAATCTGTGCACTCTCCATCAAGTATTTCATTGACGAGACACTTTCCTCATTCTAGTTTTAGTTAGTTCATTAGAAGAACTTCCTTTCCCAACAATAACGGTGGCTTCCTCAGGTGAGATTTAATTCGTAATATCTTCATACTCAATATCTATCAAGCATATAATTTTAAAGGAATTATCATTGAAGAATTAAAGCAGTTCCTTGAATAACATTTCATGCTCTTCCTCTAAAGTTACACAACCAGTTGCTAAACCAGGTTGCTGTAAGCAGTTCTGAATAGTGGCCATTGCCACACTCCTCCGTGCCTTTACACTTACCTTTACATTAGTAATAAGATCTGTCTTTCTTTACTTACAAAAACACGTTTTCCCACATTAAAAAAAATAAAAATAAAAATATTATGTTTATAAAATAAACCTTAGTATAAAAGTTGTTAAATATTTAACTATCATTTATATAACCCTTCATTATTTTGCGATATTATGATTAGCTTAGGAGGAATATGTTATAAAAAATATTAGCTAAAACTTGCTTTGAAAGCTGTGCACCGTTAAATTTCCTCTAAGTTGACATTCAAGGAATAACTATATGTTCACTACTTTAGGAGTTTTTTACAGTCAAATATCGACATATACGCAATGTTGGTCAGCCATTCGTTCTGTCATAGTTAGGTACAGTACTATGCTCACTTGTCTCTGGATTGGAGGCTATCCCTTTCAACAAAATAAACTATTAAATAATAATTTTAATATTTTATTGAATACCTAAATGTATAGTTGTTTTGCTTAGATTTTATTATTTGCTCTAATTGGAAAAGAAAACTAGCTAATCTCCAAAGGACATTTTGAGTTAGTTTGTTGATCTGCTACCACATCCCAAATTTTGGCTGTATAATCATGTAACACTCTGTGCAATACCAGGAAAATAACCCAGAAGATTAACTAAACTTTCCCTTTCCATATTTTATGTGCGTGGAGTTAGCCACGTAGCTCATCCCGTGGTTTAACTTGGGAGAGTAGGGAACTGGAACTGTGGCCAGTGTTTTTGTAGTTTTTATAGCAAAACTTTTTTTACTTTGTGAAAAAATACAAAATATTGATCCATTAGAAAAAATAAAGTTTAATTTTCTTCACATGGTGATACTATACCTATTTGATAAAACTGGGATTTTATCGTAGTTATAAGCTTACTCTATATACATATGCTTAAAGTTCCCTCAAAATCAACACAATTCAACAATTGTTTATTGATTCCAATTCATCTATAAACATTAAATATTAGTATTCATACGATTTATAGATATGTATACTCAAAACTACAAAACATTCAGTCTTAAATATGCAACGTTTTACTGAATAACTTGATTTACGTATGACATAAAAGTATGCATAGAAGTGTAGCTTAGTTGACAATAACGGGGGATAGCCCGCCTCCACAGTTCGCGCAACAGACAGCAGTTACTAGACCTGTATTATCACACACACAAAAGTAATCTGAAGTCCATGCGAGATTTCTGTTTGAACGATCATTCACAAGTTGTCTCTTGAAATAGTTAGCCTCATATTGTAGTGATATTGATTTATATATCACTGCCGGTTTTTTTCATTGTTGAAACATGTTGTAGTAATTTTTATTTTTGTGTTTTATTTGTGATCACTGTGAACTGCAAAGAAACAATATATAATCATTATTAAAATAATTAACACTAATTCTATCAAAACCTGGTAAACATTAAGTTTCAAAACCGAGAATGAGCATAATGTATTAAATAGGCAGATAGGCTTATGTTTATTTTATATGTTAGGGGTTTCCAGAATCAGTAACACAGAATACAATCTAATAAACAATAAATGGTTGTAAGCGATCGCCCAAGGTTTCAACACATTGCATATCAAGAATGATGAAATAAATACTTAACGTTTAGAAGCACGTTTTACAACCAATGTATAAAGAATCTTTTCCATGAAAAAAATAATAATTTAAGCAGTTTATGATATTTTAATTTCTTAGCTATTTGAACTTGTTTGGTCATTATTAATAGAGAAAAAGGCATTATTTTATAGAAATTAAATTGGCAAAACTTATTACTATGAATACATTACTATGCACATGGAAAAAATAGTTTCACGATCTTCAATTTAGTGAAATCTGCTATTATTATCTTCAATTAAATAAGCTATGTTTTTATAAGTAATTTATATTTTAATTAGAGGTAAGAATATTTCTACTGTCATTAAGAGCTTAGATCTGGGTTCATATGGGATTACCTGCACAATAAATTGTAATGATTAAGTACGTTTCAACCAACATAATTTTGTGATTATATACATTTTAAATCATCTGGACGATTTTCCTCAAATTCATTAGGCCTAGGCTATAGGTAAATATAATGCGTACATAAATGGTTATTATGAACATATGAAAATATATATGTGGGTACATTTCCTATTAATTAGGATAACCCGCACGTTTTGCCAGAAAGGGTACGTGTCACTCATATAGTTATGGCAGGGGATGTTGTGGGCTCGAATCTCGCTCGGGTGAATTATGGTGGTTTTCTATTCTCCCTCACTCCACGTAAAAGCTTGAACATTTATACCTTGCTCCTCCGTTCCGTGACGGATACTTACACCCACGCCTTCAACTTCATTATCAGCACGGTCTATGCCAAATAATAAACTTTCGATGGTCGCCCCACAAATGTAATCTATTTCAAACAACTGTGAAGTTTCTGGGACACGTTATTTCAAAGGAAGGTGTGGCCACTGATCCGGAAAAGTTCGTGCAGTGGTGGACTACCCCATACCTAGTGATATCACTGAACTCAGGGCATTGCTGGGGCTATCTTCATATCGCAGACGTTATGTAAAGGGATTTTCAAACATCGCGGCACCCCTGTACCAGCTCACACAAAAAGGAGAAAGGTTTAGGTGGAGTGAACAGTGTGATTGTGCTTTTAAACAGCTTAAACAACGTCTCACATCTGCTCCAATTCTTGCTTATCCAAGGATGGACAGTGAGTTTATCTTGGATACAGATGCGAGTGGGACAGGCATTGGAGTTGTTTTAAGTCAAGTACAGGAGGGAGAAGAACGCGTAATATCTTACCTTAGTCGAGCGCTAACAAAGGCTGAACGTCACTATTGTGTAACTAGAAGAGCGATGTTGGCGTTGGTGTAAGCAACTCGACACTTCCGGAGTTATTTATACGGCAAAAAGTTTAAAGTACGCACAGACCACAACTCTCTTCGCTGGATGCAGCAGTTTAAAGAACCTGAAGGGCAGGTTGCCCGGTGGCTAGAGCAATTGGCCGAGTTTGATTTCATGGTAAAGCATCGTCCTGGAAAAAGTCACGGAAATGCTGATGGACTATCACGTTTGCCATGTAAACAATGTGGACAGGAGGAGCTTCCGGTATCCGCTATATCTCAAGATCACTCAAGCTGGGCACTTCATTGGTCAGATACGGATATCAGATTGCTCTAGGACGCTGATGAAGCCATCGGACACATTGCTAAACTAAAGCCGGAGGACAAGGAGAGGCCAACCGCCTGTGAAGCATCCAGTAGAGGAGAGAGCTACATGAGCTTGTGGGCACAGTGGAAACGACTAGAAGTACATCGGGGTCTTCTGTGCCGTTTACCAAGATGATCGAGGTTTCTTCAAACTATCATTCATATTGGTAAGTTGATCATTCTTCATTAATCATTGCCTACTTCATACTTGATAAGAGTCTTGTTTTATTCTAGTAACACATTTAATTAATTTACTGTCATTTATCATATTTGATAATCCTTCATTGGTTATATACGTGCATCATATTAGATCATAGGACCTCTACCCTCTATAACTAGTTAGATCAATTCATTATTTATACTGGTTAATGATAAGTGTAAGAAAAGGCCAACATGTTCATTTTGAAGTAAATACATATTTTTGTGAAAGTCACTCTGACCCTAGCAATTTGGATAAATATATTGAACGTATGTATACTACATCCAAACATTAGATATAAAATTTAGAATATTTGAATCGTGGACCTGTAAAAGATAACATGCAGGAGTATACAGTAATCACGTGAGCGTGGATGGTAGTCTTACACATAGATAGGAAGTATGGACTTGGTTTAGATATAAAAAAACGATAAATCCATTTTAAAATTATTTACTACCAATGTGTAATAATAATATGACATAATTTAATCACATACATGTCAAATAGACAAAACATTAAACAACGTAAAAGATTAAGGAAAGTGTTGAAAATAAAAAATCTTATGAATAGATGAGATTCAATTACTTACATTATACACAATGAATATTATATATCATATTTACAGTCGGTGTTGAATTATTATTTCAAGATAAGTCACAGCTTTATTTAATAAATGGTACGGAGCTCCACATGGACTTTCTCACGCCATTGTTTAAAAATGGAGATATTTACTCAGATCTCGTAATATATTATATGTGAAACGAAATAATATGTGTACACTATTAAACCCGAGCAGAAATTGCACTATACTTACGTAAAATATTTTTTTTTACTATCAGTTTTAAATTGTATATATATTTTTTTAAAGAGGTAAAGTCCTCATTTATATATATGGACAAATAAAAATAAGGTCCCCAAAGGTTAACACTTCGTATTGAAATTAAGACTTACGGTAAAAAGAAAAAAATTGACATATTTTACTGGTTGCACATCTTATGGTTATCACATTGCTATTAAAGTCCTCATTTATAAATTTAGACCAATAAATTGAGTACAAAATGATAGAGATAGATTATTGTTGTAAAACATTTCTACTAAGAGGTTAAAGGAAAAATAACATAAACTTTTTGAGAAACTTACTAATATTTACTTACTCTATGGCATTAGATAATTATTTTGTTAAAACTAAAGTAGTATCTTTTCACAACTAATGCTCATAAAATCGTATTAATACATTTGCCAATATCTCAGAAACTATTGGTTTTATAAATAAAATACATAAAGTATTTGTTATTATTAATAGTTCTACAATTTTGCAATGATGAGTTATTTAGTATCTCCAATAGTTGTGTAGATATGGACATTTTCGCTTCTGTAAAGTATCTTAAAATAATTTTTATGGGAAAACAAAGATAGCCATATTATTTATTATCTTAATCAACGCACAAATACGAATTTTAATCAAAATCGTTAAAGCTGATTTAGATAAAATCGATTTTTTTCTCTTTCCGCTCTTAATTGTAGGGTTAAACATACACACAGACTGACAGCATTGCAAAAACAACTTTTCAAGGTTAGGGGGGTCATGAGACGTCGACATACATCAACATTTAGGGCTAAATTTTTTTATGGTCGCAATACTTTACCTTTAGTGTTCGAAAAATTTTAATATATATATATATTTGCATAGAGCTTGAAAAATATTGATTTTATAAAAATTTGTCTTAGATAAATATATTTATTATAAATAGATCTACATATTTTCTATGATAAGTAAGTTCATATTTCAAGTAGTTCGGAGATATGATAAAAAATGAGAATTTACGCATCAGACCGGAACCCTTAAAGTCATTTTGATGAAAGATTCAGTGTAGTAATTTTTTTTTTAATTGATTAATGCATCGAAATGAAATTTAATCAAAATCGTTAGAGCCGATTTTAATAAAATCGAGTTTTTTCTCGTTTCGCCCTTCGGTAAACTACCTTTAATTCTAGAGTTAGATATCCAATACCAAAAATCCCTTGGGGAAACCCTATAAAAACCTTAGGTAACAAGTTTCTAGCCCAAGCGGTCAAATAGTTTAGGCTCTACTCTAAGGTACAGACAGACAGACAGATGGAAATTCAAAAACAACTTTTTCGGATTCGGGGGGTCATAAAACATCGAAATTCATCAAAATCTCGAGTTCGATATTTTTACGATCCTTACTTATAATGTAGCGAGAAAGTAAAAATAACATTATAAACATTTTTATCACCAAATGCATGCTAACAATATAAGATTAATTAAGCAACTTAAGTATACAGAACAATTATTTACACGATTCGTAAATATGTTGAATATTATATTAAACACTTTGAATAAATGAGATTAAATTACTAGCACATACAATAGCCCCATGGCTTCTTTGGCGCTGACTGACAGCTTTGAAAAGTTACCAGACCAAATTATGTATCTCTACGCCGAACCATATGATCTGCAAAAACATGCGTTTAGCAGCTGTGTACATACCTAAATGTTTACTGTCAGAAGTCAGTTGTGAGCTGTCAGTCAGCACCAAAGGAGCCATGGGATTACTGTAGTATTCACAATGAATGTTATTCAAACAACTAAGCCATTGGTTCCCAAACTGTGGTTTGCCAACTCTCTAGGGGTTCGCGAAATCTTCCAAGGGGTCCGAAAAAATATTTTGGCAATGGCGGATTTTTAACGAACGATTTGTGAAATTTTGTGAGAGACATTTACAAGATTCTATTACCTAAACTTGATGAGGTTTCTGCCCATTTTCTCTTCAGAAACCTACGTTTACTTTTCTACTACCCCATCAATAATTTGTTACGCTTTCCACAATAGAAACAGGCTCAATGCTGAACGTGACCTGAGACTTTATTTATCCTCCGTGGTTCCTGACTTTAAAGCTTTTTGCCATTTATAGCAAGCGCATCCTTCTCACCAAGTCACGGGAAGAGGTGAGTTGTTGTTAAACTTGTAAACAATTTTGAAACTTAAATCGGCATGGAATTCTGTGATTACAGAAAGGTATTTCCAGTACCTCTTTAAAACATTTTTGAAATCTGAGACTTTTGTGACAATAAGGCTAACATAATGCGACTACTTTTCTTATTTAATTTCATTTTTAATTTTTCTAATAAATGCATAATTGTTTGAAATTTTACCTAAGTAATTTCTATATTCTTGATATACGTTTTGTTGTGGTATCCCAAAGTACCTACCGGAGATATAGTAGGTTAATTTAAAGATATTAAACCTTTTGATTGCTATTAATAACTACTTTTAATATAAATTAGGTATACAAATAAATGCGTGGCTACCAGGGTGTACGTGCAGTTCAGATGTTTGTGAAAGGGGTTCGCGATTCGAGAAAGTTTGAGAATCATTTAACTAAGCCATATACAGGTTGCATCAGAAATATATGACGTTTTTGCAAGTGTAAAAACTTTTGTATTTTCTAACAAAAAATTGTTTACATTTTGTCATTAAATCCGACATATTTTGCCATGGTTATTTACATCGTGAAACCATTTTTAGAACACAAGTTAGGTATGGAAAATAACGTCTTGCAAATTTCCTACCTTTCCATTCACACATTGCTGAAGTAGTGCTCTGAATTAGTTACAACCTCGTGATCATGTGACACAAATTGCGTTCGCTACAACGATGTTGGAAACTATGACTGATTACACTATCGTAATCATGTCTGATGAAGCCCATTTTCATCTCTAGGACTTCGTTGATAAAAATAACTGTCGGTATTTGTCTGCAGCGAAACCGAGAGTAATTCATGGGATTTCACTTCACTCACGAGTAACAGTATGGCGTGGGATGATACATCGTGGGGCCATTGGCCCGTATTTCTTAGAACGGAAGGATCAAAGTACTAAGGTGAATTATCACTATGTTTTGATGTTAGGGGAGAGTCGTGTAGTACCGGACACTTAAGATTTTTAAATTTAATTTTTAATTTTATTAAATGAAAATGAGACAAATGACATGTAAATATTAAGATTACATGTGTATTCATATACCTGCTGTATTAAAATAGCTTATATAAAATATTCTTCTTTCTAGAGTCATTTAAAAAATAGGCTTAGTTCACTTTAAAAAAGTACTGTCGGGTAGTACCGGACATATTACAATATTACAATTTTTTAATCAAATTTGGACACCAAACTTCTCTTATTGTCTTAAGATGCTTTCTCACAAGAGTCACATTTATAAAAAGAGGGATTTAATTCAGTATTGGTACAATTCTCGTGCGCCCACCCTTGGCAAAAGTCACACTTTATCCAATCCTCGTCAAAATTTTCTCCGCATATTATGCAGTCGGTTTTATCTTCAACTTCTTCGCTCATAAGTTGTGCCGAAGTTTTGTTAACTTTTCTGTTATTTTGATGTAATTTTTTTTCTTTTTTTATCGTGACTTCCAACTTAGTTTTTGATTTTCCCATTTTCTTTAATTGTTTTTCTTCTAACTGAGCTTTATAAGGACTTGATGTTAGTATTTCGCTCTTAGCACCACGTCTTCTTCTAACATTTAACCTACGTTCTGCAGCGACAGGCACTGGTGACACTTGTGTGATTATGGTGTGGAAAAATCCAGTTGAAGGAGTTGATGACTGTGGAGTCTTTGATGTTGAAGTTTGTACGGTTGAAGTTGACTGTTGTGAAGTCATGGAAGTAAATAACTCTGGAAATGGAGGTTGTGGAGATACAGAAGTTGAGGCTCTTGGAGATTCAAATGATGGCTGTAAATTTTCGTGTCCATAATTTGATGTGTGTGGAGTCTTAGGGGATATTGATTGTAGATTTCCTGGATCATCTTTCAATAGCTCTGAGTCTTCATAGACAGAGTCGGGAATATCTAGTCCTTGCGATGGCAAATAATCCAAATCTGTGAATATGTTTGGATTATATGGATGTATACCTGTACATTCAAACCCTCTTTTAGCTATATCCATTCGGCAAATTTTGGTAAAAGCATAGCTTACTAATCCAACAACATCATAATCTGTTATCCTGGAAAAAGGATTCTGTCGCATCCAAATAGCACAAGCTTCATTATATGACTCTTTAAAAGGCTTCATTATGGTCCTATAAAGTGGTTGCAGTTTGTGCGTTGGGGGGGGGGGGGGGGCAAACTTAATATATGAACATTGTGTTGACGTGCAAACAGAATCACGTCAAGCTCCTTGTGGCTGCAGTGACCATCTAAAATGAGCAGCAAAGGTTCATGTTTAGTAGGATGGACACGTTTGACGAACTCTTGAAGCCACTTCAGAAAAATTTCACCAGTTATCCATCCACTAGTTTGAGCAGCAAACAAACTTCCAGGGGGTGCACCAATCATGAGGCGGTTGTTCATCCTCTGCCTAGGAAATATAAAGAGAGGCGGGATAAATTGGTCTCCAGAAGCATTTACGCAAAGAAGCACAGTGACCGTACGACCTCTTTCCCCAGACGTTAATTTTCCAACTTGTTTTTTCCCTTTTATGGATATAACTTTAGAGTCATTTGAATGAACGCACGTAACTCCTGTTTCATCTGCATTGAAAATTCTACATGCAGAAAAGGAATATTTACTTTGAAGTTGATTAAATTTGTCAAAAAATCTAGAAACCAGAGGTTTGTTGAAACCAACTGCTCGTTGCATGCTAGTAGATTCAGTGGTTCTTAATGTGATTTCAGGGTGTCGTTTCATAAAATCATAGTAGAAGTCCTTACCAGCACACTTCTTTTTCTTGTTGAAGCGGTGATCAAGATTCAAGGCTTCAGCCACATCGAAATCCAACTTCCCAAACTCCTTACGACTCAATGGCATCAAACGGTTATCAAGGTCTTTAATGTGTATTACAAGTTCCTCTTCAAAATTTTCTGAGAAAGTAGGTTTGAGTCGCCCCAGATCAGGACCTATTTTTACTTCATTTCCTAATTTTAACTTCGCTACTCTGTCTCCTAAGGAGCTTTTAGGAACAGCGTATGTATTTGCCGCCTGTCTCACTGTCATAGCGTTACTTAAAACTTTCTCTACAGATATTTTCATGTTCTCTTCATGCCACTTCCCACGTAAGCCTACTTTTTCCTTTTTCTTTAATTTAGGCATAGTGTAAAATTCCAGAATCGGTTACCTGAAAGAAAAAGTTCTATGAAGACAAAATAAATAAATATATATATTATATATATATATATAATTTAGTATTAGATATATATATATATATATATATATATATATATATACCTAATCTGAGTAATCTTATCTAACCTTAAATTAAGTGTTTTATTTGAGCTTTATTCGTTGTTAATGTTGATACAAACTTTGTGGCATCCCTTAGTTTGTCCGGTACTGGACGAAAACAACTTGTCCGATACTAGCCGATCTGTATGGCAATAAAATAATGGTAGTCATTCCAATAATATTTTCTTTGTTGACCAAATCAATATTATAACTTATTCATGAGTTTACCCTTTACCTTATATCCAATAAACAAACTAATTGTAATTACCGTGTGAGAATGAGAAGTCTTGAAAATGTAGTTGTAACAATGAAACAAAGCACATAAACTACACAAACACTCGTGGGAACCGTACGGCTCGAGGGCGCGCCTTCAACTAACGGTTGTCTTTGGCTGCAAGCAAGAGGAGTAATATTATATCCGAGAGGATTCTCTAGCTAAAGGTAGTTTACTGAAACATGATCTGTCCGATACTAGCCGCTGTCCGATACTATACGACTCTCCCCTAAGTAACTTCCTCAGACCTCAAATGCAAAGAATGCAACGGAACAATTCACAGGTGTGGTTCCAGGAGGACGGGACAACCCCCCATACATCACGGGTCTCCATGGCAGTGCTTCGAGACATGTTCCCACAACGCCTAATTTCAGTTCATGGAGATATCTCATGGCCAGCGTGTTCACCGATGTTTCGGCGCGTGACTACTTTTTATGGGGTTATCTGAAGTCGAAAGTTTTCATTGATCAACCACGCACTTTGGAAGAATTCAAGGTTGCTATTGAACGTAAAATTAGGGCAATACCGATAAACATGCTTCGTGAGTCATGACTAATTTCAGAGTAAGACTTCAGCAATGTGTGATTGAAAATGGAGGACATTTGCAAGACGCTATTTTCCATTCCCTACTTGTGTTCTAAAAATGGTTTTAAGGTGTAAATAACAATGGCAAAATATGCTGAATTTAATGACAAAATGTAAACAATTTTTTGTTATAAGATACAAAAGTTATTACACTTGCAAAATCATCGTATTTTTCTGCTGCATCCTGTATAACTACCCTCAACGTAATGACACAATCATATTGAGTCATTGATGGCATTCACTGCAGTAAAAGTGATTGTTAGTTAGTCTCAATTCGGATCACAGCAATGATTTACTAAACAATAAACTGATAATACATTAATTATGGTCTACAGCATTTTACTGCATGGCTGGGTTACACGAGTATTAAGGTTTTAAGACTGGCTTAGTTATGTGTTTACAGATTTTTACTCGAAGGCAGGGACATATAAATACTGCGAGATGAAAACTAAACGGTTCATTGCTTGCAATACATTAATATCTCTAATGATTTGATTCTACATAGCTATTTTAGGAGTGTTTAAAATGACATTGAATATTTGTTTTTGTGATAAGAACTTATTTATTGGTAGTTTATTGATGACTGATTTATCAAAAACTGACAATATTTTTAAAATTTCACTAACCATTTGATTCTAAACTGGCATCTTGGGAGTGTCTGACATGAAAAAAGTTTGGTATACTTTGTTTTGGGTAAAAATTCTATAAAGGGTCTTTTAATGAGGAGTGAATTGAAAATTCAAATTATTTGGAAAAAAAGATATTGATTTTGCTTAAAATGTATAACTGGGAAGTGTTTGAGAAGAGCATGTCAAAAGAAGCACTATGCTTGTGTGGGGGTGGAAATCTGGCTATGGGTAGTTTACTGATGACTGTTAGTATTTAATTTGAATATTTAAAAAATTGCTTTAAGGATTTGGTTTAAAATCCGGTTCGGGAGACTATTAGACATATCAATAAATATGTATATTTGTTTATCTAAAATAAATTAATTTGAGAGTTTTTATTTATAACAAATTATAGAAAATTTGAATGTTTTGGAAATTGACCTTTAAGAACGTATTTAAAATGGGAATCTGTGAATAGTTTTTCATGATAGATAATAATAAGGTTTTAATTTTACACTTAACAACAAATAGATTAAGGTCGTTTCAAATAATTTATTTTGTAAAACTTGAATTTTGTTTAATATATGTGAACAGTTAGTTTTAAAATGTACACATACAGAGTGATTAAGGTGACTAAAAATATAGGATTGAAACCCAAAGAGTAATTACAACATACATTTCAATATTAAAATATCTAAAATGGAACTGTATTTTGTGTTGGTCATTTTATATTCATCATGTTTATTTAACATAATAATAATACTTTCAAATAGCTAACGTTTAAAATCTTTATTTGAATTGATCTTACAATTATATACTAAAAATGTAACAAATAGATTAATTATCCCCTTAAAAGGCCACTTAAACTCTAGATAACACAATCAACCAATCCAATAAAATCTTAAGTACATTTGTGTGATAACAATGTAACTCCAAGACCGAGAAACCTTACAGAGGAACTTAAATATGCCTCAACATGTTCACCTCAAGCGTGTTTTTTAATTCTACCTAACTTGAGATTTTACCGACCTGTGCCGATTAGCTGTTGTTGCTTGTTACTCCAAAACCCAAATTATTTGAATTCTTATCATAAAAAACCTAGAAGTGTGAAATTGAGCGTTTATTTATAATATATACCTTTGTAGCCTGACATCTTCGACAGCTTGACCAATATTTCAGGTAACACTAGAAATTGCCGGAGGTAATATTGGGGGGTGCAACTTTGCATCTCGAATTTGTTATATTTACCCTAACATTATTATTTTGAGTTTGATGCCTAAAGTGGAGGGGGATGCGAGAATAGGGCAGTCACTTTGAAGTTTTTCTTATCAAATAATTATCCGTTAGAAACATAGTATAATTTTCTTCACATGGTGACATCAACAATTCTTGAATATCTGTCAAGGGTGTCCTTAAATTAAATGGCAAATTTTTCTCGTAATTTAAAAAGTTTCTCATCTACTCCCATTATGTTCATTACATAAATTATAAAACTATTGATGTTGGCATGTGTATACAATTAAAATTCATGTTTCTAATTCAACAATGTTTTATTTATTTTAGCAAAAAAATGGTGTTGCTATAGATTTAAAAAAATACTGTCCTTTTCTCGCGTCCCCTTCAAGCACACCTTAAATAAAATGATGAAAACTCTAAAACCAGAAAACATAAAACGGAAATAGTCTAGCATCTGTACTCAGTGAAACTTGAGAATGTGACATTGGCACTTTTTCTATCCCTTCTCCTAATAATGTGTAACTACTGCCACGACTATCTTTAAAACTAAGAAAAATATCAGGCTGAATTTCAAAATAGGCTTACGTAGTCAAAGAAACAGAAAGGGGTGCTTCCCTTATTTGTTATTTTATTTTACTATCATATAAATTACTCAACTCTGGAATAAGTGGACGAGGTTGTGGTTGTGGCAGCAAGTGATATTTCTATTTTAAGGGGCCAGGTCAAAGCTTACCGGTAGTGATTTTGTCTCAACATATTGTGTTAATATGTTAAATTACATTCATTTAAGTTTTCTTATTTTTTTAAATCACTAGAATTTCACAATCGCTAAGCAAATCTACAACCAGAAAGAATAAAAGAATATAGGCTTTGAATGAAACATATTTACTTCATTATTTGTACAAAAGTTGGGCACAGACGTTGGTCTTGTCCCGTGGTGTTCCTAAGACACGTTTGATTCCTTTAACTTTCCCAGTTCATGAGTACCACAATATTTTAAGGATTCTATCACTCTGCCTAATACATGACTACTTTTGACACCTGTTCATTGTGTTTGTGGACTGAAATTTTGACCGCAGAATCTTTCTGTGATGCAATGTTTACTGTTCCAAATGCCTTAAACCTACACAAATTCTCCAAATAAATTGCACATTTCTCGTGATTTTTAATTCTTTCACTTAAAAGTTTAAGATCCCTACAGCCTACCGCTGTACACAGCCTCACACCACCAAATAATAAACAATAAAAACAAAATAAACTCTTTTTCTCCACTCACAGTTAACTACAATATTGTAAGCATTAGAGAAAGTTATTTTTTTCTTGCCGTCGACGTGCATTATTGTAAAGTCACTAGTGCTCCTAACTGTTTAATTTCAAGTTTTTCTTGCAGTTTTAGTGAAAAAGACGGAATATTTAATAAATGATCTATTTTATTCATTTTAACGCTAAAACAAAATATAAACTATATTTATCGAATCACAAGCCCGCTAAAACTGGCCCGATGATCTACTGTTGAGCTCGCAGTGGAATTACACTGAGCGACGGGGCTTATCTGAGAGGGGCTGGCCCATGTCAGCTTCTCCATTTAGTCATTGGAGTCTCCGAGCGCTGGTAGGGTCGAGTGACGATTGGAGCGTGTAATGAATCCTCTTGGGACTGGAATACTTTATAACAAATCGAACAATTCACTGTGTGTAGAGAATGATGCTCCAGTTCATATTAATGTATTTTACAAACTATGTTATAAAATAATAAGTAAGAAAGAAATGTTCAAAAAGTGTTGGTGGGTCCAGGCCCCTGTGACCCCTATGGACGGCCTCTGGGTTGTGTTAAAAATGTTGAATATTATGAACCATCAATTTTGGATTTAGTGACCCTTAAAATAAAATGGCCAAAGAAAAATGTAATTCTAGCATTGTAGCTCTTTGAAAACAAACCTTTATTGGTGTGTGAACTATAGACTTTAAAAACTATTTCTTAACAGGCTTTTTACTTGTGTTGCACATAGAGCAACTGAAATGGTGGGATGGGAAGTGGACGAAAATCTGAGTGCAGACAGCCAATACAACCCCCTTATGGGCTAAGCTTCATACTGTGGTTGTTGCAATCAAAGACAGACCGGATACTTTGTTATAACAATGTCGACAAAACTTCCGGCACGCTGGTTTAGCTACTGGATGCGTGACCTTCAATGCAGAGGATGAAATGTCCCTCAAGGAACACCTACAATTCATCAATCACCATTATTTTGAAACTAAAGAGCATATCTATATCTACTATGAAGCTTTGTTTGTTTTTAGCACCACGTCTTAATACCCGTCCCGGCTATACAATTATATACTAATAATACTAGTGTGTTAGGAATGAGGAATACTATAGAGGAATTGTAACCGTATTTGCAAGGTGGGAGAGTGGAAAACCATTAAAGAAATACCACCTAGAACACCAGACCAATATTCAAACACAGTTCTAAACATAATCAGTAGTAAAATAATTCCTAAGCTAATGATGAAATTGGAATATTTGCATAAATATATAAGGACAACATTACATAAATAAAATAATCTGAACATTTATAATTTCAAAACGAGAATCTTTGGTTTGGTGTTCGGGGGAGAGACATTTACAAAACCTAAGAAAACTTATATTTTTGGTGTGGTAGAAAATTGAAATTTGTCAGGAAGGTGGATGGGCTATTCCAGATAACTAGAAAAGTATGAAAGATTTTAATTATATACATAAGATTTGAAAAATAGTATGACTAGCATGACTATAAATCAATAACATGTGTTAGTAGAATAAGACAATACTTTTATCAAGTATGGAGTATGAGATTATTAATGAATAGTGATAATATTATGTATTTAAATAGTCTGAAGAAACCTTGATCATCTTGGCACACAGACGGAAGGTAAGGTGAATGTTTATACTATGGTTACATTCATTAACCGTGCTCCATGCTGAGACTTCTTAAATCATTGTCATAGAAGTTTTACCATTGAGTAACTAACTCTCTTCCTACCGTGAATATATCTGCTATGATTCATCTTTGCAACATTTACCGGTACTAGAAGCTTTAAACAGACGATAACCATCCCTATCTTGAGATAGTTCTATCCAGTCCACCTCATTACACCCTATGTCTTTCAAGTCTATTCTCATGTTATCCTCCCATCTGCATCTAGGTCTTCCCAATAGTCTCTTCACATTGGGTTTGCCAGTCAGTTCCCTGAACAAGGTTCTAGATTATTCCATTCACGCTGCATGTCCTGCCCACCGTAATTTGCGAGATTTGATTATCTTAAGAATGTCTTTTGATTAGTATGGTGTATGTAACCTATCATTATGTAACCTCCTCCACTACCCAGAATCTTCATTCCTTTTCTTAACAAATATTAGCCTTAGAAATTTGTTTTAGAAAACCCTAAATTTATTTCCGTTATGTAAGTTAAGAGAACACGTTTCACAACGATATAGAATATACGGTAAAATGATTGTTTTATAAGTAGTGATATTGGCGTATGGAATCAATTTGACCTTTGACATTTGTCCCCTCCTCTTCTCCTCCTTCCCCCCCTCCAACCCTCCCCCACCCACTTACCTACTTTCTCCTTCCCCCACCCCTGACCTACTTTCCTCTGATTGGCTTCCCCACCCCCTGACCTACTTTCCTCTGATTGGCTGAGCCCTCCTCCCCCTCCAGACCTTCCTCCATCCCCTCCAACCACGTACATGTTGGTGAATAATTATCGTTAATTGATTATTGTTAATTAATTGGTAGGATTTTTATTCACGGCAACCGTGTTGGTTGGAGTTAGGCGTTCCTCGCGCCATGGCTGCAAAGGTAGGATGGGGGATGTCGGAGTTTTTATTCATGGCTGCCGAGGTGCTGCGACCCTTCTCTATCGAGCTTCAGTCGTGTAATGCCAACTTTCTCCTTCACTCTGCTGTTGGTTTCCACCCCTCCCGCCCCTCCCCCCTTAAGCCCCACCCCCCCACAGACTGCAAAAACCAGTTGATTCTTGCTTAGAGACGTGTTGAGACAAGAATAGCAGGTGTGTGTGAGGCGTTCCTCGCGCCATGGCTGCAAAGGTAGGATCGGGGGGGGGGGGGGTGTTGGAGTTTTTATTCATGGCTGCCGAGGTGCTGCGACCCTTCTCTATCGAGCTTCAGTTGTGTAATGCCAACTTTCTCCTTCACTCCGCTGTTGGTTTTCCCCCACTCCCCTCCATCCCCTCCCCCCTACAGGCTGCAAAAAACCAGTTGATTCTTGCTTAGAGACGAGTTGAGACAAGAATAGCAGGTGTGTGTGCAACCCTTTCCCCCCTCCATGCAACAGGTTGGCGGGCAGACAAGTCAGGATAAGAATATATCATGTGTTATGTCACAATTCTAGCTGGCATATGCACAATCAGGGGCCACCGAATCCTCGGTTAGGGGCCGCTATCCCGGTACAAAAGTCTACTAAAATTGTTTGTTAGGTATCGTCTTTCACAACGCACGGATGTGTGTATCCGTCATGGACAGGACAACATGGGTTTTTTTCCATTGCGTGTTATGTCGCAACCCAAGCGCCAGGTTGGCGGGTCATCAAGACAAGTTGAAACAAGAATATTAATTGCCTCAGGGCAACGGTTTTTTTCCCTGGCTCGACGAGTTGAGACAAGAATATATATTTAGGTCATCGGGGCGTCAGGGTGGCGGGCAGACAAGTCAGGAAAAGAATATATCGTGACCTCGACAACCTTGGGGTTTTTTTCAATTGCGTGTTATGTCGCCACTCTAGCTGCCATGTGCACAATCAGGGGCCACCGAATACTCGGTTAGGGGCCGCTATCCCGGTACAAAAGTCTACTAAAATTGTTTGTTTGGTATCGTCTTTCACAACGCACGGATGTGTGTATCCGTCATGGACAGGACAACCTGGGTTTTTTCCATTGCGTGTTATGTCGCAACCCTGGCGCAAGGTTGGCGGGTTGTCAAGACAAGTTGAGACAAGAATATTAATTGCCCCAGGGCAACGGTTTTTTTTTCCCTGGCTCGACAAGACGAGTTGAGACAAGAATATATATTTAGGTCATTGGGGGCGCTAGGGTGAAGGGTAGACAAGACAAGTTGGGACTCGTGAATAAAACACAGATATTACATATATATTTATTTATTAAACAGCACAATTATACATTTTTACAGGAATGACGCATATATTCGTTCATACGTTTTTCTACAGTGTCTTTTAGATGCGTTAGTAAAATTGTTTTTAGTTCACAATCCAGCATGTAATAGTCCAAACCGATGACTTGACGTGTATAGTAACTAGCACTGATAAGATCTAGGTTTTTGATGTGCGTTTCCACCGTAGGTTGTTCTAGATCGATGACATCCGCCGATTCTGTTAGCGTGTCGCATACATCCACGACGAGTGTGTCGATCAAATTGTTGCAATAGCGTGCGACAGGTGTCGACCACATGTCACGTCGGTTGACGGCAACGTCGATGAGGTCCCACACCTCGCAAAGATGCGCCCAGCTAGGTGCTAGATAGGCGACACGTTTGAGTCCGGCGTCTTGTTTCTCGTTGATGACGACCATACGGTCACCGCACATGCGTCTCAGAGAGATTTCGTGATTAGTCAGACTATTCTTCTGAGGAGGCTGTGTGTTGCTGAAAAACTTTGATATGACAGACTTGTAACTGCCCAGTTCTTGCCATTCTGTACTGTTAAACACGGCGCAGTTCCCTCCACATTTTTCTAGCTGGACAAAGGGCGTAAAGTTGTTCTTGACACTCATGCCGACGATGACCCGCTTGGCGTCGACTCCATCCAGCGGGAACAAGGTGTTGAAAATACTGGTGATGGCGAGTGGTTTCACCGGCTTTGCCTTGCTGCCGCAAACGTCTTGACCTTCCATGATGTTAGGTGGTTATGGGCGACACGTCGCCGAGACGCACTTTTTATAGGCACACGCCGCCTGGACACGGCCTCTTGAAGGGCGGCATGCCCCTAAAGTCTTGAAAAAACAATTGTAATATCTCACCACCTTAGCGTCGTTGGATGTATGATTGGTGGGTGAGAATAGGTTTTGGAAAGTTTTCAGCGGAATGTTCTGGGCGCGATAGAGAAGGTACAGGAGACAGTAATGGCCGCAAACGTCTGATGCGATGCTTTGAAGTTGTAGCTTGATATGGGACGTGCGAAAAGTGTTTTTGCGTATAAATGCCAAATGTGACTTTATACGCGGTGGAAAACCATAACTGTCAAAGTATTCTCCCACGCCGTTCTTGTCGATAAAGATGGCGACCCAATGCGTCCCGGGCCTAGTGTGTGGATAGGTGTTGATGACTAGAGCGGCAGATCGAGCTATTCTTGCGGGTAGTTGATCAGCAGGGAAAACACCCGACCGTACAGAACGGAACCACGGGTTTGTTTTCAGCGCACGTCTTATGGTGTGCGTGTCCATCTTCAATCATCCAGTCTCGAAGTCCCCAGACGATAGAGGCAGAGCAGAAATTCCATACAGAACTATGTGCCATACACATGGTGCGACCCAATTTAAGTGTTTTCCGTTTACCTGCAGATCATGAACACCCCCTCCCCCCTATCCCCACCCACATTAGCCATTCCTGCGTGATTTATCATTAAGAAACATACCCCCTGTGAATAGAATTATTTGTAAATTGTTTTACAAGTGAAGTTTAACCCCCTTCAAGAGAATTTGCTTCGAATACCAATGCGGTAAAAGAAAATGTTTTTTAGATGAAGTGAAAACCGGTGTAGTTTGAATGATTCAAAAGTAATAAATGCAGGTCTAAGCAGTTATAAAATTTATTGTCTTATGCATCAGGGAATTAAACTCAATAATTTAAACAAACACATAACAGTAATAGTTTATATAATACAGATACAAATTTAAATTCTATATACAACTTAAGAGCCAAAGTCATTTCTTTTTAAAATAGACCCTAAAAGTGTTTTCAGGTGGGTCCTCTGTGACATAAATGACAACTCGTGGCCAAAACATTATTTTTTTAGTAGAGAAGAAACCGCTATCATTCCCTCCTTCTTTTTCCTTGACCCTTTAGAAGTGGTCAGTTCAGGTCAAGCCGAGGTTAGTTGGACCGCAATGCCCATAAAACAAACTGTAATAGGTCCTACCTGGTTCAGTCTGTAGGCAAAAAAAACTTCTCGAACCAACTTAGTTCTGGAGTGAGTGTAGTTTACACAACACCACTCGTCTGAGTTTTTGGGTGTGTTTCAATTTAGTCTGAAAGCCAAATACAGTTTTGAAAATATCAGAATTCTATAACATTACATTTTAGTTTTACTGACCGTTCATAATCAATTAATTAGTTGAGCTAACACACGGAATATTAGTGGCCTTATCTTACGAGCAAAGATGGGGAGGGTAGTTTAGGAATATGCAACTACATTCAATGAAGAGAGAGGATAGAAATAAATTTGTTAAATTATAAGTTGAAAATTCTAACCCTGAACTCCACGTCAATAGTGACAAAGGGGGATGCTTGCCAAACGCCTCAGACCGCTAGCTAGAGATGTGAGACTGAAAATTTTCCCTATATTTTTGCCAGAAAATTTCTAAACCGAAAATTTTAAACTATTATTTCTGTAAAATAATTTCATCTGATTAAATGAATAATAATAATATGATAATAGTAAAAATAATTAGTGGTAGTGATAGGAATAGTATTAGTAAAGAAACATCTGCTTCAGTGGCCACACGGCCTAATACACTACTCTCGCAATAGACTATACTGCCTATGACATGGAGATTGGAGCTCGATCCCTGTCGGGTGCACTGAGGAGGGGTTTCCAAAATGGTTTTCCACTCTCGCTTCAAACAAATGGGGGTGGAATTCTTCTAAATTCAATCTTCCTCATCCCTAACACATTGGAATAATTATTACATAAACATGTAAGCCAAAAGAGTAATAAGACGAGGTATTAAAAAATTGTAGTAAAGAAACAAATTAATGTGAGCCTTTATAGACACGTTATGTTCTTAAATCATACTTAAATTTTTTTGGTCATTAATAAGATAATTAAAATAATTTTAAGGTTGGCCCGACATTTGGGGCCTGTATAGTAAACGCATGGTCCAGGTTTCAATTCCTGTACAAAGGCAGAAAATTATAACTTTTGCATAGAGCCTTACTACTAGTAATGGCTTTAAAAACAACATTTTAATTACTAGAGTATTTATTTATCATGATAGCATATACTCACTAAACGCACCTATTATATCAACACACGAACTACATATTTACTTGAAATGTGCAATTATAAATGCGAAAGTTTGTGTGTTTGTTAATCAATCACGCCAAAACTGCTGAACGGATTCAAATGAAACTTTGTACATTGGTAAAGTATTTCCCGTAATAACATATAGGACTAGTCCCAACCTTTGATTTTAAATAAAAATAAATATATGATTAATATAATGTGCTTGAAACGATGTTATTTAAGAATTTGTGATTTGATATTTTGTCATTAAAGTAAATAGTAATTAGTGTGCCGTGCTTTCATACTAATAAATATGATGTGATTTTAGATATTTCACTCTAGACAGTTCCACTGACATATCATTTTTTTCATATTTTTTATATTCACTTTTTTATATTTTTTTATTTGCAAGTACAGTCTTCCACCTACCTGATTTTTATTCAAGCCAATTCTAGTCAACTGTTTGTATATATATTTATTTTCTTTCTAGTCAAATATAATAAACTGATTGTATATATTTTTATTTTAAATATATTCAAATATATTTATCATATTTAGTACCGAGGCCACTATTTTGTAAATATTCACTGTGTGTAAATAAATATTGTAAAAAATCAGCAAATAAATATATATTGTAAATATTCACAGTATACTTTACACTTTTGCTTGTAAATAAATATTGTAAAAATTTTTATGTTTGTGTTTTAACGTCTACACCCGCACCTCCCTCCTATCCTATAAATACAAGCTCATATAACTTATAAGCTCAGTCTCAAACATTATGGACAAGTTGATACATCCATTTTCGGCCATCATAAGTAGCCCTTCCGGCTGTGGAAAGTCACATTTTGTAGCAGACTTTATCCGTCACCTGGACACAATGTGTGACCTTAAATTTGATAAAATCACATGGTATTATGCTTTATGGCAACCGGGATTCGAACAAGACGGGACAAGTCCCCGCGTCATATTCTATAAGGGTTTGCCGGAAATGGATGACAACTGTAACAACTCTCCGCAGCTGATTATCCTGGACGACCTGATGCGTGAAGCCAACGAAGTGGTCGTCGATCTTTTCACCAAAGGATGCCACCATCAAAATATTAGCGTCATGTACCTTACACAAAATATATTCCATCAGGGCAAGGGCCAAAGAAACATTTCCTTAAACACACATTATATCGTGCTTTTTAAAAATCCCAGGGATAAAGCTCAGATTCAACACTTTGCACGACAAGTCTGTCCTGAAAATACCCGTGTTTTACAAGAGGCTTACAATGATGCTACAAGTACGCCTCACGGCTATATATCTGGATTTCAAACAAGGTACACCAGAATGGTTCAGATATAGAACCCGTACCGATGCAGGGTGCTGTGTGTACCTACCACGCAAAAGCTATAAAAAGACCGACACTTAGTGGGGTCCTCGGTTCCTTATTCAACAAGTAAATAATGGAACACACGAAAAAGATGATATTGGTGGCTCCTGAAACATTACACCGTTACGAGCAACACCACCAACAAACAGCCTCGGCAACAAATCTAGTGGTCTCCGAGTTGGACAAGGAAATGGAAAAAATCCTCGCTTCAAAACTTGACGACACGTCTAAATGGACTTTATACCAACAAGTGCTACAGCGCTATCTACACTTTAGTCAACACCCTCCGCCATCTGAAACCAACACCACCACCCCTGAAGTGTCTGTGCTTCCCATCCCGGCTGTACTTAATACTGTACTAGCACAGGCACGTAAAAAAGCTGAACTTTTACTAGAACATATTAAGTCCCGAGGCGGCATCTCTTGGGACTCAAACGGAGAAGTGAGCATTCAAGATACGCCTCTCCGTGGATCCAATATTGTGGATTTAGTCAATGATCTGGTCAGAGCAAGAAGACACAGTGAACCGTCAGGGTGGCGAGAGTTTCTCACGGCGCTCCAAAAAATAAACGTTCCGAAAGAATTTATTGTAAACCCGAAACGTTTGGCGCCCATTAGAGATCCGACGCCCGTACCACAACCACTTACACCGTCGCAACGCGCTAAGAAGAAGAAACTGAAGAGGGTGGATGAAAACAGGTGGCTGCCGTTCAGAGCTTAATGGTCCGTTTATTCGACATCTACTACGGCCCTTCTCATCCTGCGGGGTTTGCAGGGGCGGCGTCGCTCAATAAGGCATCCAAGAAAGATCCCGAAAAAGTACGAGAATGGCTTCGTGCACAGGACGCTTATACCCTACACAAACCTGTGCTAAAAAAATTTCCACGCAACAAGTACGTGGTGTCAAACATTGACGATCTCTGGCAAGCCGATCTAAACGACATGCGAAGTCTCAGAAAATACAACGACGGTGCAGTGTACTTGCTCACCGTCATCGACGTGTTTAGCCAGATGGCATGGGCGAGGACGCTTCCATCCAAGACGGGGAGCGTCGTGAGAGACGCCTTTCGGGACATTTTCAAGCAAAGCGGCCGTAAACCTCTAAGTATACAGACGGACAAGGGGACAGAGTTCACGGCACGTCTAGTCCAGAAATTTCTCAAGCAAGAAGGCGTGCATTGCTACACCACTCATAATCCAGACGTGAAGGCAAGCATCGTAGAACGGTTCAATAGAACTCTGAAAGGACGCATGTGGCGCTACTTTACCAAAAATAACACGTATCGGTATGTGGACGTCCTCCAAGATCTAGTCGACGCTTACAACGGTGCCAAACATTCCAGTATCAAAATGGCACCCTCCGACGTTTCAGAAACTAATGTGCTTCAAGTCAGAGATAATCTGTACGGTAAAAGGCGCCCAAACCCAAAGCCTAAAATAAAAGTCGGTGACACGGTGCGTATTAGCAAATCCAAAATGCTGTTTGAAAAGGGCTACGAAAGCAATTGGAGCGAAGAGATTTTCAAAGTCAGCAGTGTCGTGCTGCGATAACCTGTCGTCTACTGACTCACCGATCTTGATGGCGAAGAATTGGAGGGGACGTTTTACGAGCCTGAATTGCAGAGCGTACGTCTCCCTGAAACTTTTAAAGTTGATAAAATACTATGTGTCAAGGGTAAAGGCGCTAGAAAGAAGGTGTACGTGCAGTGGAAAGGTTACCCCTCCAAGTTTAACTCCTGGATTCCTGCCAACTACGTCAGCGCACTACCGTGAAGGATCAGTTTTACATCACTTTACCAAGCGACAGCTCTATGGGATATTTCCCGAAAAATACGCTCACAAATTTCGCCACGCAACTTCCTTACCGTCTTACACTCGAGGGCAGGTGGGAAGTCGCTCTGGCTGAATTTCAATATCCTTGTTCTTTCACCACCGTACCCGAGGGTCAAAATAATGTATGGTACAACAGGGTGGACGCTAACGGCGTTGAACAAATATTCAAGGATCATATCCCTGCTGGAAACTACAGCACTATACAGGATTTGATCAAAGCTCTAAACGACATAGATACGTTTCAAGGGAATTCAGGAGTTGTATTCAAGTACACAAGCCTCAACAAAAAAGTGGAAGTTATCTCTACACCAGATATACAGCTGCTGAGTCTATCAACCCAGCTAAGTCTACAGCTAGGTTTCGATCCTCAGACTAATCTGATCAAAGTACCAAAGTCTCCGTACGCCGCCAACATTCTACTAGGCCTCCCCTCGCAAATGTACATCTACACGGATATCGACGAACCGCAGCCCGTGGGTGACATTGTGGCATCGCTGTTACGTATCGTCGGTATCAACAACGTAAACTATCTCTACGGTATACATAAGACAGTTAGCTACGACACGTTGCACTACATGCCGGTGCTTAGAAGGGAAATTGAAAGCTTGGAAATCAATATAAGAACCGACACGGGTGAACTTGTACCATTCGAGTTTGGAAAAGTGTGCGTGAAACTTCATTTTCGGTGCTGCTCAACATGAACTGTCCCTACCAAAGATACTACGTCAACCAGGCTTGAACAGGAATATCTTCGATCTACCACGGTGTTCCCTATCAGCGAGGGCATGGGATAGGAAGTTTTTTCAGCGGCCTTTTCAAAAGCGTCGTACCGTTGCTGAGAAGTGGCGCTAAAGCCATCGGAAAACAGGCGCTTCATACGGGTATCGACGTGCTCTCCGACGTTGCCAATCAAGGGCGTCCTTTCAAAGAGGCCCTACGGCAACGTGTCGGTGAGGCTGAAACAAACCTGAAACGCAAGGCTGAACAGAAGATCAGCACGCTGATGACCGGCTCAGGCTATGAAGGGCGTCGTAAGAAGCAACGACGTCATTCTAAGGTCGTCACCCAACGTCAAAAGATCAAGAAAGAAGCTAAAGATATTTTCAGTTAAAATGTCCTTTCTACACCCCAGTCCTGCGAGTGTGCGAGCAGCGAACTCGATCTCTTTTCCGTGCCACCCACTCAAACCAGTCTTGAAAGTGGACAATGGCTCCAGTAAAAACCTTTCTCTTCCCTCACCGATGATTCACCCATCGAATTTACCGTTACAGGACAAGGCGAGTTCTATATAGATCTTTCACAGACTATGCTCTATCTCAGGGTTGCCATCATGAAACCCGACGGTGGCGCTTTCACCGAGGGGATCAGATTGCACCCGTTACCAACTGGTTGCATTTGCTATTCACGCAGGTGGACGTGTTTTTAAACCAAAAACTAGTATCACCGCCCAGCAACACGTATGCCTATAGAGAGTACATTGAAACGCTGCTCAATTACAACAGTGAAGCCAAAAGAACGCATTTGACTTGCAGTCTGTGGTTCGCAGACAGTCCTGGAACCTTTGAGGAGGCTAACGCCAACAACAAGGGATTTGAGGCCCGTCGCAGTCTCACCACAAAAAGTAAGACGGTGGATCTTTTGGGGTATCTACACGGTGACGTATTTAACCAAGAGAAATACCTTTTGAACGGCACCGAACTCAGAGTCAAGTTGGTCCGTTCCCGTGACGTGTTTAGTCTTATGGCGGTCCCTGAACTCCCTCACTTTAAGGTTCACATCGCCGAAGCTGGTCTTCTAGTGCGACGTGTCAAAGTAGCACCTTCTATACTGTTGGCACACGCCAAAGCATTAAACGTCAGTCCCGCAAAGTATCCCATAACCCGTGTGGAAGTAAAAACACTCACTATTCCTACGGGCGTGCAAGGGTAATCGCTGGACAACGTATTCACCGGACAGTTACCCAAACGGTGCATCGTGGGATTTGTGTCAAACGCGGCGTTCAACGGAGACGCCACCAAGAACCCGTTCAACTTTCAAACCTACGGTATGAACCATTTCTCGCTGTACGTGGACGGGGAACAAGTACCGTCGAAACCGTTACAACCCGATTTTTCAAACGGACACTATGTCCTGTCCTACCACACGTTGTTTTCTGGAACGGGTATCCATTTCATGAACGAGGGTAGAGACATCACACGAGAAGCCTTCCCCAAGGGATATCATCTCATGGCTTTCGATCTCACACCTAATCTATCCGCTCACATGACATCGCATTGGAATTTGACGCGACACGGTTCTCTGAGCATCGAAGTGAGCTTCACCCGGGCTTTCACCGAAACCGTCAACTGTATCGTGTACGGCGAGTTTGCCAACATCATCACCATTGACAAGGATAGAAACGTCGTGACCGATTATGGAAGTTAATATAATCGGCTTCCCGCCCCTTAAACCCCTCATTTAAACTTTGGACGTCATTGTGGACTTCCAGAGCATCATCGACGACAACAAAGAGTTTATCGTCAAGGAACTGAGTGTTTTATCTGTTTGTGGCACATTACATCAACATTGGGTGTTGAAACCTCCATACGCTATCGAAGAACTTTCCACCGATGCCCGAAAGAAAGCCGTCTATATAGTCAACAATCTGCACGGTATCACCTGGGATAGTGGTGATGTGGATTACAGTCTGGTCAAATCCCTCATCTCCCGTGCCACAACGCGTGCAGAAACCGTCTACGTCAAGGGGTCAGAAAAGAAAAAGTTTTTAGTCAAATACACGTCTTCACCCATCGTAGATCTGTACGAAAGAGGTTGTTCGTCACTGAAAACACTTAAATTGCTGATCATCTACCCGCAAGAATAGCTCGACCTGCCGCTCTAGTCATCAACACCGATCCGCACACTAGGCCCGGGACGCATTGGGTCGCCATCTTTATCGACAAGAACGGCGTGGGAGAATACTTTGACAGTTATGGTTTTCCACCGCGTATAAAGTCACATTTGGCATTTATACGCAAAAACACTTTTCACACGTCCCATAGCAAGCTACAACTTCAAAGCATCGCATCAGACGTTTGCGGCCATTACTCTCTCCTGTACCTTCTCTATCGCTCCCAGAACATTCCGCTGAAAACTTTCCAAAACCTATTCTCACCCACCAATCATACATCCAACGACGGTAAGGTGGTGAGATATTACAATTATTTTTTCAAGACTTTAGGGGCATGCCGCCCTTCAAGAGGCCGTGTCCAGGCGGCGTGTGCCTATAAAAGGTGCGTCTCGGCGACGTGTCGCCCATAACCACCGAACATCATGGAAGGTCAAGACGTTTGCGGCAGCAAGGCAAAGCCGGTGAAACCACTCGCCATCACCAGTATTTTCAACACCTTGTTCCCGCTGGATGGAGTCGACGCCAAGCGGGTCATTGTCGGCATGAGTGTCAAGAACAACTTTACGCCCTTTGTCCAGCTAGAAAAATGTGGAGGGAACTGCGCCGTGTTTAACAGTACAGAATGGCAAGAACTGGGCAGTTACAAGTCTGTCATGTCAAAGTTTTTCAGCAACACACAGCCTCCTCATAAGATTAATCTGACTAATCACGAAATCTCCCTGAGACGCATGTGCGGTGACCGTATGGTCGTCATCAACGAGAAACAAGACGCCGGACTCAAACGTGTCGCCTATCTAGCACCTAGCTGGGCGCATCTTTGCGAGGTGTGGGACCTCATCGACGTCGCCGTCGACCGACGTGACATGTGGTCGACACCTGTCGCACGCTATTGCAACAATTTGATCGACACACTCGTCGTGGATGTATGCGACACGCTAACAGAATCGGCGGATGTTATCGATCTAGAACAACCTACGGTGGAAACGCACATCGAAAAGCTAGATCTTATCAGTACTAGTTACTATACACGTCAAGTCATCGGTTTGGACTATTACATGCTGGATTGTGAACTAAAAACAATTTTACTAACGCATCTAAAAGACACTGTAGAAAAACGTATGAACGAATATATGCGTCATTCCTGTAAAAATGTATAATTTTGCTGTTTAATAAATAAATATATATGTAATATCTGTGTTTTATTCACGAGTCCCAACTTGTCTTGTCTACCCTCCACCCTAGCGCCCCTAATGACCTAAATATATATTCTTGTCTCAACTCGTCTTGTCGAGCCAGGGAAAAAAAACCGTTGCCCTGGGGCAATTAATATTCTTGTCTCAACTTGTCTTGACAACCCGCCAACCTGGCGCCAGGGTTGCGACATAACACGCAATGGAAAAAACCCAGGTTGTCCTGTCCATGACGGATACACACATCCGTGCGTTGTGAAAGACGATACCAAACAAACAATTTTAGTAGACTTTTGTACCGGGATAGCGGCCCTTAACCGAGGATTCGGTGGCCCCTGATTGTGCATATGCCAGCTAGAATTGTGACATAACACATGATATATTCTTATCCTGACTTGTCTGCCCGCCAACCTGGTGCCAGGAGGGGGGAAAGGGTTGCACACACACCTGCTATTCTTGTCTCAACTCGTCTCTAAGCAAGAATCAACTGGTTTTTTGCAGCCTGTAGGGGGGAGGGGATGGAGGGGAGTGGGGGGAAAACCAAAAGTTGGACACAAGCTGAAGAGAAGTGGCATACACAACTGAAGCTCGATAGAGAAGGTCGCAGCACCTCGGCAGCCATGAATAAAAACTCAAACCCCCCCCCCGATCGCCTATGCAGCACATGGCCGAGGTATCGTCACACAACTTATCTGTCTCAACACGTCTCTAAGCAAGAATCAACTGGTTTTTTGCAGTCTGTAGGGGGGTGGTGCTGGAGGGGGGAAAAACTAACAGCGGAGTGAAGGAGAAAGTTGGCATTACACGACTGAAGCTCGATAAAGAAGGGTCGCAGCACCTCGGCAGCCATGAATAAAAACTCCGACATCCCCCATCCTACCTTTGCAGCCATGGCGCGAGGAACGCCTAACTCCAACCAACACGGCTGCCGTGAATAAAAATCCTACTAATTAATTAACAATAATCAATTAACGATAATTATTCACCAACATGTACGTGGTTTGAGGGGAGGGGGGGAAGGCCTGGAGGGGGAGGAGGGCTCAGCCAATCATAGGAAAGTAGGTCAGGGGGTGGGGGAAGCCAATCAGAGGAAAGTAGGTCAGGGTTGGGGGAAGGAGAATGTAGGTCAGGGGGTGTGGGCGGGTGGAGGGGGAAGGAGGAGAAGAGGAGGCGGCAAAGGTCAAAGGTCAAATTGATTCCATACGCCAATATCACTACTTTTATATATTCTGAGTTTTACATTCATTTTAAGCAAGCGAAATATAAATAACTTACTGACTGAGAGATAGTATGCATTTCCCTACTGTATCCTTTGCTTACTTCCCCTTTGATACATGTCATTACTCATTAAAATTATATATAACGGTGAGTTATATTTTATGAATAAATAAACAATAAATCGCAATGAGTTAGGGCTAATAATGTATTACCAGATAAGCAATATATTATGAAGTAATAATTCCTTATAATGTTTCTTCAATATTAAATTTTAATAATATTTTACAAATTTGAAAAATATTCTATTTGCGTAATTTAAAATATAACTCAACAAAAGTGTTCATTTAATCATGATTGTTTTAGCTTATTAAATTAAAACCAAATAAACTTTATATCAAACAGTAATATATATGGTTGATTAAGACTATATATAATGTAATAATTATTCATTTAAATAGTTATGAATTTTCAAGAAAAATACATTATGTGATGCGATTTTTAATGTGTTTTGTCAATTAATAAAGTAGTACTCATTTATATAAAAGAATAAAATAATTTCAAATTAGGAAAATGAGAGATTTGTACACACAACTTTAAAATCGAGATAGTTGCTTCATAATCATTGGTTAGTAAGGGCCAATTGCTATGTTAAATTAAACTTTAAATACCGAAGAAATATTTTCTATTCGCAGAGTTAGCGGTTTATATTTCCAATCAAAATAATAATTTTATTTTTAAATTTAAATAACATACATACATACATACATACATACATACATACATACATACATACATACATACATACATACATACATACATACATATACATACATACATACATACATACATATACATACATACATACATACATACATACATACATACATACATACATACATACATACATACATATATACATACATACATACATACATATATACATACATACACACATACTTACATACATACATACATACATACATACATACATACATATATACATACACACATACATACATACATACATACATACATACATACATACATACATTAATACATAGATACACACATACATTAATACATACATACACACCTGATCACGCCATTCCATTACAGGGTAGACAAGCAACTGTGCATATAGCTGAAAAAACAAGTCTGTATTTAATCCATCCCCACTAACTTCTCTACCCTTCCCTATCCTTGCATACCTCCTTTACTTCAACAACATTAATACACAGAGTCATACGTACTATTTTATCTTTAAAATATGGGGTAGTTTATATGTAATTATATATACATATTTACACGCAAAATATAGCTCAATAAAAGTAAAAATATAATTGCCAAGTCATAAGGCTTACTAAATATAACAAAATAAACGATATATGATTCAGGTAAAATTCATTAAATGAATTTTCCAATTTATAATTTAATAAATTTCTTCAATTTTGAAAAACAGTTTATGTGGTAAAACCCCAAAACATGGCATGTTCTAAAACAATAAAAACTAAAAATAATGTTGTACAAACACTATGACATTTGGCATTCATATCTTGTTAACGGCTAACCCTTAAACATCCAATAATGACGTGAAAAACAACATTTATGTTTATGGTGAGGTATCCAAATGTATAATAAATTCTTAAGTTTCTGTAGTTTTGTTAAAAATGAAAACATTTTTCTTTCAACTTGAATATATTGTAACAAGATTAGTGTTTAACAGTGGGACCAGCGTGGTCTCATTGTTTACCCTAGCTGCGCTCCTTGTTCTCTCTGTCTCCCTCCTTGTCTAGCAGGTAGGCAGCGACATTCTCACTTGGCTGGGGATTAGAGGGGCCGAGGGGGTGCGGGGAGGAGGGCGGAGACAAGTCTGGAAGGGTCGGGACCCATTTTATTCTGGACTCTTAACTTTAGAAATGGAGGATTCCAGACCCTTAGCTGTCACCACCCCTATATAAACAAGCTCAGCGATAGCCGTGGAGATTCAGTTCTTGGTTCTCGACTGATGAGTCCGGGAGTCGCCAGTGCGAGTGTGTGGACCAGTGTGGACAGTGTGTGAGCCAGGAGTGGACCAGCGAGTCCAGTGTGTCAACCAGCGAGTACAGTATTTGTGTGGCGCGTGCCAGAGTAGTGTGTATGGCACTGGGACCTGTGGCGGGGTGCCGTGAGTGTAATTAGCATTGAAAGTAAAATTACAGTGAACGAACGTTTTTAGAAACTGTTATTTGGATATTTAACTAGTTATTCAGTATTTTTTTAACAAGCTGTTTACTTGACTTGATGTAATCCTATTTAATGTTTTTTTATTTGTGTATTGATCTACAAACAATTGCCTATATTACCTTAGTCAGTGAACTGTTTAGTTATAGTTAATCCAGTGTAATTTTATTTTATGTATTTTCATTTGTTTATTAATTTAAAGACGATTATTAGAATTACTTAACTAAGTGAACTACTCAGTTATAATTTATTCAGATTATTCTATTTATTATGTCCTTATTGGTTTATTGATTTAGATAATTAATTTGACTACCTAATTTGTTAAATTGTTTAGCTGTATTTTTAATTCTGTTAATGTTTTTAAGTGGTGTTTTTAATAATCAAAACCTTGAATATTCCGTGGGCATTTTTTATTCGTGTTTGTTTGGCAACCTACCCCAATATCTCTAAAAGAACTCGTGGTTCACACTTTCACGTGTGAACGGCCTGTGACCCTCCCAGGTCACGTGTGCCCCCACGTTACATTGGTGTCAGAAGTGGGATATTGGTGGTGTGTCTGCTTGATGAGAACGAGAAAAATGGCTGCGGATATCCAGGGTTTAACGGCTCTTATTCAAGCCATGGGAGAACAGAACAATGACAGGCTGGACCAAATAGCATCGCATACTACGTCGTTGAACAACAAGATGGCGGAACATATGACATCGTTGAACGCAATGAAAGAAGAATTAAAAACAGAGATTTCAACTATAGAGGGTAAATTTACGTCATTGCAGAGAGAGATGGACACCGTCAAGAACGAAATGGAAACTAGATTTGGACGACTACGAGAAGAAATGAATCAACGTTTAAGCAGCTTGTCAACTACAAGTGAGGGTAATGTCACTCAACTTCCACGCAGTTTCGAGATCAGTGCCTTAGAAGGATCTCGTACCGTAGTTAAACCATCTCCATATGATGGACAAGGTACCTGGCGTGAGTATCAAACACAATTTGAAATTGTGGCCAAAATCAATGGCTGGAAGATGACGCAAAAAGCCCAGTATTTGGCAGCAATGCTCCGGGGGCCTGCTTTGGCGGTGTTACAGAACCTCTCGGAGCCCACCCGACTGGACTACGATGCCTTGACGTCAGCACTGGAGCTACGATTTGGTGACAAACACCTTCGGCATCTTTACCATGCCCAGTTGAAAAACAGAGTTCAAAGACCCAACGAGTCCCTGGCGGAACTGGCAGCTGATGTTGAAAGATTGTCACAGCTGGCCCTTGAAGGTTGTCCTGCTGATACACGTGATGTAATCGCCGTTGGTGCGTTCCTGGACGCCATTTCAGACAGTGAAGTTCAACAGACGGTCAGAGTTGCAAGTCTTCGAACTATGCGAGAGGCCTTGGCCAGAGCGTTGGAAGTGGAGTCGGCCAAAGTTGCTGCAAGGGCCACGCGACGTGTGGTACGGAACACACGTTTGGAAGAAGGAGATGTGGGAGCTGGTGTAAGTCTGGATCAGAAAATCTTCCTGGATGAACTCAGAAGTTTAGTGAAAGAAGTTAAATCGATTTATAAGGTTCAGAACGCTCCACGCGGCCCCAATTTTAATAAGACGACCCGACTTGAATGTTGGAACTGTAATAAAGTTGGACATCTCCGCTCGCAGTGTAGGAAAAAGAGGATTAGTGAGCAAAGTGACTACTGGAACAAGAATCAACCGGGAAAACTACTGAAAGCTAGTCTTAAGGAGCGAAGACCAGCTGACTCCACACAAAATGCTCCTACGGTTGTCTTCAATGTGCGATCGCTTGGAAGTGAAGACGATGCTCTTTTGGTGGAAGGAATGTTGGATGGAAAAGCATGCCAAATGGTTGTGGACATGGGTGCCAACGTCACATTGGTCCGACCCGATTTCACCGAGTTATTTCATCGGGAACAACGAACAGATAACACTCTTCAAGGATGTGTAATAAGGACGGTAACTGGTGATTCTGCACCAGTTTTGGCAAAAGCACAAATTAAATTTAATCTAGGAAGCCTGCAAGTCGAACATCCTGTGTATGTTGCCAACATTGAGGACGAGTGTATTCTTGGTTTGGACTTCCTGCGCAAATTTGGCTGCTGTATCGATTTAGGTTCGGGAGTTATAAGAACACCTGAAGTAGAGGTTGAAATTGTATCTCGGCGGTGTGCGACCTCTCCGGACGATTTCCCAGTGGTCTGTAAGCGAACAACCATCCTTCCTGCGAACAGCGAAGTTCTGGTTCCAGCGGAGTGTAGGGAAGATTATGGTCGGACTTTGGACTAGTGGAGCCAGTGAACGGTACTAATAAGCTGCCATTAAGTGTGATAACTGCAAGAACACTTTTTTCAAACAACAACAAGAGCATTCCAGTCAGGATGATAAATCTATCTGACAAGCCATGGGGAATCAAGAAGGGAACTATAATTGGGAGATGTTACCAAGTATCTCAGATAACGTTGAGGGGAAGTTCGATCGATAAAATAACTCCTACCATAAGCGATCTACCTAAGCCCTTACAAGAGCTGGCTGAGCGCGCTTCAGAGCATCTAGACGCTTCCCAAGGAAAACGAGTAGTCCAGCTTTTAATGGAGCATAGGTCTGCGTTTTCCTGCGAACCTAGTGATTTGGGCAGAACTAACGTGATTTGCCACAAGATTGATACGGGAGATGCGTCACCTATCAAACAACCTCCAAGACGCCTACCCATGTCTACGAGTGTTGAGGTCGAGGAAATGCTAAAGGAGATGATGGAGCACGATGCGATAGAGCCAGCTTCAGGACCATGGTCATCACCTGTAGTTCTTGTCAAAAAGAAGGACGGCTCCACGCGATTCTGTGTAGATTACCGCCGCCTTAATGATGTCACTAAAAAGGACTCCTACCCCTTACCTCGAATAGACGATACCTTGAACGCAATGGCAGGGGCCCAATGGTTCACAACATTGGATATGAAGAGTGGTTTCTGGCAATGTGAGGTCGATCCGGCTGACCGAGAGAAAACAGACTTCTCAATCTACGGAAAGGGTACTTGCAATTTAAGGTGATGCCATTTGGTCTTTGTAATGCACCGGCTACGTTTGAACGCCTCATGGAACGTATCCTGCTTCTAGATAAATGCCAAGTTTATCTGGATGACATCGTGGTAACTGGAAGTACGTTCGAAGAACATTTAGAGCGCTTGAGGACCGTGCTTCAGAAGATAGCAGATGCCAATCTCAAGCTCGTTCCGAAGAAGTGCAATCTATTCAGACGGAAGGTTAAATTCCTTGGACACGTAATTACTGCAAAAGGGGTGGAAACAGATTTAGAGAAGACGGAATGTATCCGAAACTGGCCAAGGCCAAAAGATCGGACCAAAGTACGAAGCTTCTTGGGACTATGTACCTACTACCGTCGATTCGTACCAGGATTTGCCAACATTGCTAAGCCTCTCCACCAGCTTACGGAGACCACAAGGAGGTTTAATTGGACCCCAGAATGTGACGTAGCCTTCGACACTCTAAAAAATGCCTTGTCCTCACCACCGATTTTAGCATTCCCTGAAGAAGATGGTAAGTTTATATTGGACACTGATGCCAGTGACGTTGGAATCGGAGCGGTCCTTTCTCAGGTACAAGATGGCTCTGAGAGGGTAATAGAATACTTCAGTAAAGTGCTGCTGAAGCCTGAAAGAAACTACTGTGTAACAAGACGTGAGTTGCTGGCAATAATCAAAGCTGTTGATCATTTTCATCACTATTTGTATGGAAGGCAATTCCTAATAAGGACCGACCATGCTGCTCTCCGCTGGTTGTTGAGTTTTAAGAAACCTGAAGGACAGATGGCACGTTGGATACAAAAACTCCAGGAGTACGACTTCGTAGTCCAACATCGGGCTGGACATAGTCATGGAAACGCCGATGCGTTATCCAGAAGACCATGTGAGGAACATGGCTGTCAGCATTGCCAGCGACGAGAAGAAAACGAATTAGAAGAAGGACAACCAATGATAAGACGTACTGGATTGCAAGAGGACGTCGCAGACAATGGACGAAAATTCTGGGGCGATGAATGTCTAAGAGAAGATCAAATGAAAGATGACTCGATACGTCCATTAATAGAATGGAAAGAAGATGGATTTAAACCAGGCTGGCAGGACGTGTCAGGCCTGAGTCCAATAGTGAAGAGTTATTGGGCTCAGTGGGACTCCCTCGTAATGAAAAATGGCGTCCTTTATCGAACGTGGGAAAGTGCAGATGGTCTGCGCAAGAAACATCAGTTGGTATTGCCAAAGAATCGAGTCAAAACTGTGCTGGAAGACCTTCACAACTCACCAGCTGGAGGGCATTATGGCGTAAACAAAACACTCGAGAAAGTAAGAGACCGATTCTACTGGTTGCACTGCAGGGATGACGTTGAGAGCTGGTGCCGGAAATGTGACGTCTGCTCTTCAAGGAAAGGACCTAGGACTAGAGGAAGGAGCCGAATGCACCAATACAATGTAGGTGCTCCCTTCGAGAGAATAGCTGTGGATGTGATGGGCCCGCTTCCAGCGACAGAGAAAGGAAATAGATATCTACTAGTTGTGATGGACTATTTCACAAAGTGGCCAGAGGTAATACCCATTAAAAATCAGGAGGCAATTACAGTAGCAGAAGCCTTGATCGAGAATGTATTTAGCAGATTCGGAGTTCCCCTGGAGCTACACTCCGATCAAGGACGTAATTTTGAGTCTTCTGTATTCCGGGAAATGGCCAATCTTCTAGGAATAAAAAAAAACAAGGACCACTCCTCTTCACCCCCAATCGGATGGGATGGTTGAAAGACTGAACAGAACCCTGGAGCAATACCTGTCTATGTTCGTCTCAGAAAATCAAAATAATTGGGACAGTAGAGTTCCTTTGTTTTTGTTGTCCTATAGATCAGCTGTCCATGAGACAACCGGAGTGACCCCTGCAAAGATGCTCTTTGGTCGAGAGCTTCGGCTACCTTGTGACCTTTTATATGGCCGTCCTGAGAACCTTGTTGAGATAACTGAACAAGAACACACCGAACAGCTTCGCGATACTCTGGCAGAAGTACACCAGTTTGCAAGGACACGAATCAAGATTAACAGCGACCGGATGAAAACACGATACGACCTCCGAGCAAACGATAGGAGCTTTTCAGCTGGAGATCTAGTATGGCTATACAACCCACAGAAGAAAAAGGGCATATCACCAAAGTTACAGAGAAAATGGGAGGGCCCATATGAAGTAATTAACCAGATAAACGACGTGGTCATCCGTATTCGACGAGGAGCAAGAGGGAAAATGAAGGTCGTGCACATCGATCGCCTTGCTGCATATCGGGGAGAAGAGTCCAGACTTTGAGATATCTGTTCGGGACGAACAGACTTAAGGAGGGGGTGGTGTAACAAGATTAGTGTTTAACAGTGGGACCAGCGTGGTCTCATTGTTTACCCTAGCTGCGCTCCTTGTTCTCTCTGTCTCCCTCCTTGTCTAGCAGGTAGGCAGCGACATTCTCACTTGGCTGGGGGATTAGAGGGGCCGAGGGGGTGCGGGGAGGAGGGCGGAGACAAGTCTGGAAGGGTCGGGACCCATTTTATTCTGGACTCTTAACTTTAGAAATGGAGGATTCCAGACCCTTAGCTGTCACCACCCCTATATAAACAAGCTCAGCGATAGCCGTGGAGATTCAGTTCTTGGTTCTCGACTGATGAGTCCGGGAGTCGCCAGTGCGAGTGTGTGGACCAGTGTGGACAGTGTGTGAGCCAGGAGTGGACCAGCGAGTCCAGTGTGTCAACCAGCGAGTACAGTATTTGTGTGGCGCGTGCCAGAGTAGTGTGTATGGCACTGGGACCTGTGGCGGGGTGCCGTGAGTGTAATTAGCATTGAAAGTAAAATTACAGTGAACGAACGTTTTTAGAAACTGTTATTTGGATATTTAACTAGTTATTCAGTATTTTTTTAACAAGCTGTTTACTTGACTTGATGTAATCCTATTTAATGTTTTTTTTATTTGTGTATTGATCTACAAACAATTGCCTATATTACCTTAGTCAGTGAACTGTTTAGTTATAGTTAATCCAGTGTAATTTTATTTTATGTATTTTCATTTGTTTATTAATTTAAAGACGATTATTAGAATTACTTAACTAAGTGAACTACTCAGTTATAATTTATTCAGATTATTCTATTTATTATGTCCTTATTGGTTTATTGATTTAGATAATTAATTTGACTACCTAATTTGTTAAATTGTTTAGCTGTATTTTTAATTCTGTTAATGTTTTTAAGTGGTGTTTTTAATAATCAAAACCTTGAATATTCCGTGGGCATTTTTTATTCGTGTTTGTTTGGCAACCTACCCCAATATCTCTAAAAGAACTCGTGGTTCACACTTTCACGTGTGAACGGCCTGTGACCCTCCCAGGTCACGTGTGCCCCCACGTTACAATATGTACTATTATGTTGGGTTATTTTGTTTTACGGAGGGAAGTTGTTTTGGTTCCAACATTCTATCACTACATTTTGGACACTATGGCAACAATTCAATAATCCTTTCCTTTATCATGTAATAGTATTAAAGAATTTAAATGAGGCATTCAATAAGAAAATTAAAAGCATTATAAAAAATTGAATCCGACCACATTTACAAAGGATGTATACCCAAAACAACAAAAAGTATTAAGTGTTCGCGTTGTTTTCTTCTAAAATATATATATTTTTACACTACGTGTTCTTGAGTGCTACATTTTATGATAAAGATTTGGTTGTTTGTCTTCTACCTCAGGACACTCAGAACAAGATGCCTATTTTTTATACAATCATCCTTTTAAAATGTAAGTAACACTCCCATAATAATTCCCCTATCCCAACCATTCATAAAAAAATCCATGCAAGGTGGAGTGAAATAAGAAAATAATGCTAACCACCTCCTCTGTGAATTCTTAAGCTACTCTTAAAAACACAAGTCATCCATCCAATGAGATATATTTCCTGCAAAAACTCTATAAAGAGGTCGACAACTCACTCTCGACCTCATTTTTAGGTTATATTGTTATGTTAGCTTGCTTAATTTGATAGGGGAGGACGCTTTCCCATTGACAATTTGAAAACCTGTGCCACAATGCTCTTCTACCCATTGATTGAACAGAGCTGCTAGCTCTGATAGATATTTTAAGGGCGAGTTACATTCCAAAAGCTAAACTATTTAACACAATCTATCCTTTCTTCTCCTACCTTCCATTAATGATAAACCAGAGTAAATATAGGCTGCATACTAATAATACATTATATACCACCATTTTTAGTTTCATAGAAAGTGGTACAATCATGTCGACAAATTCATACGCAACGTCACTTTTAAGCCTGAAGGGGGTAATAAGGTAATGAATAAAAATTGTCTTGGTGGAAGAGGAGAGTTCGGCAATGAATAACGTTAGTTTGAGGTCTCATGAAAAACATATACGAAACTAAAATAATCTAATATGGGGAGAGAACTACCTTTGAAGAAAGCTAGATATGTAGAAAACTGTGCTACTCATGGAGTTGTTTTACTAGTGTCTGCATATAAAAACCAATTATACTAAAAATATTAAAAAATCAACAATAGTTTATTTACGGCTGGTAGCACAAGGGTTTTCTCTAAAGTATGGGATTGATGACGAGCAAGTGCTTGCTCCTGTGAGAAAGCATGCAGCATTCAGAGTTTAGAATTATTTTGCTAATTGGATGCGGAAACAAAGTTCTTTAACAATATGTTAAAGGAAACCATTTACTTTAATCAATGATACGGGTACGCGTAAGAGATCTAACTTGAACAGGTTTGTTTGCTTAAGAAAAACTTATATGGGCTTAAACGGGCTACAAGATTGTGGAATAAATAAATTCACACTCTATTAGTTAACGCAGAGTACAGACAAGGCAAGTCTGACCAATGTCTATAAACGACAACTTATAAAAATTAGTTTTGCTTTGTACTCATTTACGTTGATGACTTGATTGTAACGATCAAGTTGTAGGAATATATTGAACTGGTGAAGAAGATGCTTTCATCGCAATTCAAGATACAGTATCTGAGTAATGTCCGTTATTTTTTAGGCTATGAAATTGAAACAAATCCAGATGATATTATCATATATGTCAAACGTGCTATTTCAATCAGATTAGGGCGCTGTTTGGGCTGAGATATACTAGAGCGTCAAATGTACCACTAGAGCCAAGCTACCACAAATCAAAAGAATAATCCAAGATTCTGCCAAATAAATGCGCACTATCAGAGGTTGATTGGGCGCTTAAGTTTGCTATTTTTAGAACCAAATATAAGCAAACCAATTCAATGGGACTGTAACGAGCTAAAACGGAAAGTCAAATAGTTTATTGGCCCAACTAAATTAAAGTTGAAATTAGGCCATGCAAAAGCCAATGAATTGATTGCCAAATATGCTGATGTAAATTGGTCTGAAAGCAAAGTAGTTTGAAATTCCAAAAGCAGATATGTGTTCTTGGTCAAAAGTGGTGTCCTCAATTGGGAGTGTCAAAAACAAACATGTGACCATTACATAGGTATAATTTATTTATTTGTCCAGTTCGTAACAAAAAGTTTCGTGGATTCTAAGAATTTCTGATGGTATGAAGTTATCGGTAGATACGGTATAACATACGAAAACAATTAAAGTTGTCTCAGGTTAATTGCACTAAGCATATATACATATGATACTCTTTTGTAAAGGATATTGTGATTAAGGGAAAAGTGAAATGTAAATACTGTTCAAAAAATGTCATGCCAGTAGATCTACTCACAAAGCCACTAGAGGCTTGAAGATTCAAGAAGCTGTACAAAGAGCTCAATCTTGTGTGGATGAGGAGGAATATTAGATCTTAATATTCACACTAGTGATTTATTAATGTTGGAAACATTATTTTCATAGATATTATCAATATTCTGTTTTTCATTGTTAAATGTTGATGTAGTTGTGTTCAAGCTCCAAATAATTTGAATAAAAATTAGAGTCTTATAATTTAATTTGTTTTCACCTGTCACAATGGAAATATTAAAGTTAAGACCCCAACAGTTCCGGAAGGGAAGGTTCTGTATTATACTAGAACCGCCTCTTTCACGTTATTTGCCTTTATTTACTGTTAGAAAGTCACTTTTTTAAATGTTAATTAAATAAGGGGTGGTTGAACTGGTCATGAATTTGTCACTTCAATCATAAAGTAAAACTCTAGTGCTGATTGACCAAAGAACAAACAGAGGTTCAAATAGTGTTGGTTCAGCAATGATTGAGAAAACATGTACAAGTATTGTTCTGAGGTTCAATGGTGAACGACTTATTATTATTCTTGTTACAGAGATTTAAGTTTACTAATTAACGATATTTCAGACACAAATTGTGCCTTTTTAGGAGTGACGTTGTTTCTCGATTATTCGTTTAGTTAATAAAGAAAATAAAACTATGCATTCTTGTTTATAAAGTGTTTCCAGTTTTGTTTTTTGGCTAAGGCTTTATACCCCGATCTAATTTCCCCCTAGATCAATAAATATGGTGTTGATTTTATGCGAAAGGTGGGAGCATAGGTCAGTGCCTAAGGACTAACCCTCTCTCCCCCAACACCGGGCCACCAACAGGGAGGATGGACACCTCTCAATTGAGGGGGCCTGGCCTGTGCATAAGGGGGCACATCCCAATATTTAGATTGTTTATGGAGGGGAAGATAAAAAGGATTAACCAACTTTATTTTTTATACGTGAAAGAGGTAGTTTGATACATTCCATATTATTTAAATAACAGTTATGTTTTCAACAAGTTTCAAGATGAAGGCTACTGGCATAGTTATGTTTCCTTCTTCGTAGGGAAATTATGTTGTGAGTGAGGGAAATCTTTCACTCGATACCTGGCACGATGGCAACACTGTGTTTCAATTAATTGTCTGCCTTCTGTTCTGTGTTTATATTTAGTGTATTTACAGTTTTCCAACTTTTTTGGCTGAGCTGTTTGGTTTTAGACTATTTAGTGATGGGGGAGTTGAATTATATCCACTCTGAATGGTATCCATTCAGACAATTTTCAAATAAACACCTTTAAGAAAAAACCTGAATTGTATCTAGGTACCTGATTTGTATCCACAAAAACTTGAATTGTATCCACTCTAAATGGTATGCATCTAAACAGTTTTCAAATAAACTGCGTTTGTGAAAAAGCTGAATTGTATCCACCTGATTTAGAGAAAGTTCACCCGTATTCATCTGGAGAGCGAGTGTAAAACCATTTATTATAAAACCACCCTTAATGCACCCGACCGGGATCAAATTCCAATCCTCCCGTCATCGACAGTCAGTTTATTGCGAGAGTGACACCTTAGAGTTAGACCATGTGGCCTTCGAAGCAGGTAATATCTTATAATATTGGAAATCCGTAATCACAAATCATTGAAAAAGCAAGTGGTTGTTCTTTTTATCAGTAAATCTATCATCAACCCGTAATCACAAACCAAGGAAATTGCAAGGGGGTGTTCTTTGTATTGTAGCCTATAACCTATATTATTCGACTAAGATAACAGAAATACGCAAAACACTTTCTAATTCCGAAGCTAGAATATTTATAAACAACAATAACGTACATCTCAAAGAGCATGGAACCAAAGCGAGGCCTACAACACAAGGGGTGGCCATGGGAAAAACATGGCTTTTCCAAATGCACCCCTGCTATCTTCAATGATTGCCCTTGCGCTTTGTTAATAGTAATAGCAAAACTAAGTATGATTGGAAATTGGGATCTTTTGAATTAAAATGGTAGGTCAGTGGGGATTATTGGGATTCGAGGTATGACTACACTTTCCCCTTTTCCCACACCTGTTAAAATGGTGGCACAGATTATATTTTGCCCTAATTGTGTAATTCGAAGCCTCGTCCCATTACATAATCGGGGTGCATCTAAATTTCACATAAGCATAACTGGTGCACCTAATTTCAATTGTAGTTTATGCGAGGGTACACCCGATAGCTCCAGAAAATTTAAAAACTCAGCGGGATATGAAGTGCTATGTTCTGTGTCCATGATTGTATCTATTGACAAATACTCCTTTATTTCTCCCTGCACCTCTTTCAAAATGTCGGTGTTGATTTTGTTAACGATTTCAATTTTTGGTGCAAAAATTGCTTTTGCACACAACCAGTGATCACAATTTAAATTTAGTTGTAAGTCAGGGTAAACTTTAGCAATGAGCTCCACATCATTTTCCACCAAATTACAGAATTCCCCTCTAAGTAAAATACAACCTTCAGCATCCGTGTCCAAACGTCCATCGCCAATTTTCAATAGTGTCTCTGCGTAATGTCCTTAATCTACGTCATTATAAAGGTGAACTCTCATATTCGTTGTTAGGCTGAATTTTTTAATTTTTGCCCACAATCTTGATGACTTTACCAGTGATTCAGAGGAGCACATATTTAGATGTAATCAAAGCCTGTCTAGAGTTTGTTGGAAGTCACCAGCCAGTAAAACTACCATTCCTCCATAATATCTATACTGTCTCGCAAGTCCTGAAGAGTCCGGTTTAACGCCTCTATAGCTTTTTTGTGGGACATCGTACTTTCGTCCACACTAAAAGTTTACATTGTCGTAGCATCATACCTCGAGAGCTATTTTTGCTGAAATTGCAGATGGGTGACTCTTCCTGTGCAAGATTTAATGGCAATTTTAGAACGGAATGTGCAGTACGGTCGCCGTTCAGTAGTGTAGCTGCTATACCGGAGGAAGCCACGGCAACAACAATTTTCTGTTCTTTTCTTATGAACGCCAATAATAAGTTCAGCAAAAGCGTTTTCCCGGTTCCTCCAGGGGCGTCGAGAAAGAGAAGTGAACCATTCCCTGACTCTACTTGACGTAACACCTGTTGAAATACGTGTCTGTCTTCTGGAAGCAACCTAGGAACTAATTCGGTTACTTTTTGTTGCAATGCTGTGAAATCATAGTTTAATTCCCGAGTAATTTAATCGTTTAAGTCATTTTCATCTGATCGTCGAGGGCTTACCATTCCAAAATCTTGAAGCTTCTTCCCGTCATTATCATAACCCTGTTTTCAATTTTCGTCAGAGCTTCGTAGTAGATGTGCTCATTAAAAGTCATATAAGCATGTACTTGCTGTAGCCGCCACAAAATATCTTCCACCATGTACTCTTTGTACTTATCCCACAGCGTTTGAGGTTTTGAAAGACCGCAATATGATATGAAGGTTATGTAAAGCTCCTGATTTTGTCTGGTGATCGGCACTGCACGGCTTCCTCCATAGTTTCGTCACAGTGGTTATCATTCTCTAACAAACGTAGAGCTTCACATGCTTCTCTATATGTTCCGCATTCCTGACCATTGACAATTTTAAAGTCTCTATAGCTATGTTCAATTACCTTAACGAGGTTAACAGACAAAGCTTAGTTAAATGTAATCATTTTTAATCATTTTAAGATAGATGTGCCTAAAATAAGTCGGGAACAGAATTTATTAATATCAGTATGCCTAGTTGTTATGCCGGACGACCGTCTAAAAGTTATTTGTTTTCTATCCTCGGGAACAGTACATTTTTTCTGGATGAAAGGTACCCTATGTCCTTTTTGTATCCCTCGGAAAGAACACCCCCTTTCCTATTACCTCCCTTAGGGGATGAATTTAAAAAAATCCCAATTTTGTTTTGCTCGTTAACTAAAAAGAACTACCCTGC